>JAUESF010000053.1:3420288-3435035 GCA_032274765.1 Malacoctenus tetranemus
CAAAGTAAGACTCTGCTAACCAGGGAGGCTGTGCAAACACACCGGCTCCACTCACACTCACACACACGCACACACACGGTGCATCGTAAAGAATATGTGGTGCTTTTATAGCAGAGAGGGAACCTGCTTGGCTTCTTCAACCACTCTCCGTCCACATTTGTGCGATTTCCCATTGAAGTCGCATCCACGCCCGCCTCAGACGCCCAAAAACGGCAACACAACGCTGGGTGGAGACGACAATACGAGGCAACAAAACTCCAGACGAGAGGAGCGTTTTTTATTCAAACATTTTAACTCCTGCTTTTGGCATCACAGTCATCCTGTAACCCATATTCGCTCCAAATGAAAAGGGACACTCCATGACAGGCACTACCACCGCCTGGAGACTGAATCATGCCGCTCTGTTGTTCCTCTCTCTCTCCCTCTCTCTCTCTCTCTCTTTCTCTCTCTCTTTTTCCTCCTTCCTTTCCTCCAAAAGAGGAACTTGGATGAAAAGAGCTGCTTTTTTAGAGCGCAAAGTGTTGAGGATGTGGGTTGGTGGGAAGGGGAGGGGAGGAGACAGAGGGGAGGGAGAAGGGGAGCAGAGCAGCGTGGGCGCTCTGACAGGGCGAGGGGCTGACAGGCCCAGGCGTGGGCGTGTCATTGAAATGTGTTTCTACTCCAGAGGGGGAGAAGAAGAAGAAGAAGAAGAGGAAGAAGAAGAAGAAGAGAAGAGAAAAAGTTGCAGGGAGAAAGAAAAGGGGAGAGAGAGAGAGAGAGAGGGAGGGAAGGAGGGAGGGAGGGAGAGAGAGAGAGGCTGCAGGAATGAAAGGAGCAGGCGTCTGGTGAAAAAGTGAAATATGAAGAGGCTCCTTGCCAAATGAGATACATCCACTGTTGCAGAGGGGAGGGGAGGACACGCAGAAATAAAAAATAAAAGAGCGACGCCTACTCGCTGCCGCTGATTGACAGGACGACATGAAAGCAGATTGCCGCTGTCATGTGGAAAAAGCTCCTAACTCCTGCTCTCGGGGGTTTTTCATGTTTTTAGGACTAAATTGGAGGATCGGTTTGTGGAAACGCTTCCAAAAAGCTGCTTTGTTGTTTTTTTGATACCTTTTTTTTTTTTAAATCATTAATTAATGATTAGCAACATAAATCGAAGTCACAACACGCTCGATTCAAACATTCTCATTGAATCACGTGCTTTGTAGAATAACTGAAGTACAAGTTGGGATCGTCTGTGTATAAGTACTCTTTGTTGCAGTTACTTAAGTTCCCATCCCATAAACACAGAGGGATTCCGACTTCGTGGCTCCAGGTGAGCGACACAGTTGGACTTCAGCTCCCAGCTCCACTCTGCAGCCATGAGCGTGGTCGTCCATCACATGCACATGTTACCCAGCTTCCATTGTGTCAGGCGTGACTCCGTGCGATCGGTGTGACTGGAGGCGCAGGGCAGCTGTGTGAAACTAGGTGAAGTGGGAAACCGGGACTTGTAGGAACAGGCAGCCTGGGTGTCGACCTGCCTCGCCGTGTGGGTGGACATCACATTTTCTGCCCCGGTTTTAATTTGCTCGGGTTTTTGCCTCTGCTGAGTGCAGTTGTGGCGGTGCGCGCGTGTGTGTAGGTGAGAGGTGGGGGAAGGGGGAGGTGGGGGGAGGTGGGGGGGGAGGCGTTACAGTGGGTGAGGAGGGACTTCAAAACAGAGCGAGAAACAGACAGAGAGATATGAGCTGATGCTCCTGCTCCTCTCAGAGCCAGAGTTTAATTTGATCCCCGTCTGCTCCGAAGCTGATCCATGGGAGCGCTCTGAGAAGGTCATATCTGCATAATTACACACACACACACACACACTCACTCACACTCACACTCACGCAAACACACACACACGCAGAGGCAGCGGAGCAGCCAGACGTAGATTTAGAGGTTGAAGGTGGGCGGACTGGAATCCTACCTGCCGACCTGCTGCATGTGTGGAAAAGGCATCACAAAGCCTCCGGCTTCACTCCTGACCGCGGGAACCAGCTGCCTGTCAAACGGTCCCGTCTGCACGACGCTGCCGCCGCTGCTGCTGCTGCTGCTGCTGCTGCTGACAAAGTTTTCACGGGTCCTTGTGCAGTTCGTCAGCCGAACGTGCACGGAGGACCTGCTGCTCCTGCACGATCTGCAGCTTTGCTTTGATATTTGTTTAAGTTTCCTTCTGAAATTAATTAGGAGACGTGGAAAAGCAAGCAGTCCCACCCGCCTCACCATCCACCCCTGCACACACACACACACACACACACACACGCTCAGCAAATACTAGTTTTCTCCTCATTTGGGGCTTTTGAAGACACATAAAAGGAGCTGCAGCGCGGAGTGTAAATTGTACGCCTTTGTTTTTTATTTCATTTTTTTCCCGGCAGTGTTTGGGGTGTAATGGGAGCGGAGGTGGCGAGGTGGGGCTTTTTTCGGGGTGTGGGGGGGGGGACTGGGTAGGGTAGGGTAGGTGGGTGGGTGGTTGACAGAAGCAGTTTTTGTCCCCAGGGTGCAGCACTGGTGGCGGGCTGGCCTAATTCCCCGAAATAGCTCATTGATGGAGAATCAGGCAGAGTCGGAAGCGATCGCTCGGGAGCTGCCGGCGAGCGCTGAGGGGCGCTGAGGGGCGCTGAGGGGGGCTGAGGGGGGGCTGAGGGGGGCTGAGGGGCGCCGCCCTGCAGACTGTCGGAGGCACGGCGGCGCTCGCGGCCTCCGCCGGCTGCATTTTGGGTTTTTTCCGTTTTGAAGCTCCAGGACGCTGCGGGAGGCGCACCTGTGCTCCCTGCATCAAACGGCAGTCACTGTGCCACACGCGTGACCTTTGACCTTTCACCTGCCGCAGCTTCGAACAACTGTTCTCAACTTGTGAAAGTAGGTTGTTAGTAAAACTACTGGTGGGTGTAAATAAGATGCAGATGTATGTTTATTAAATGCTAATACACAAAAATGCACAATTTTCAATTATTCATGGCACAAAAACACACATCATTAAAAATTTAGGCACCGCTGCATATTTTACATGAAACTAGTGCAAGAAACTTGTGTTTGTTTGAATTTAAATTTTCATTGAAACTAATATTAATTTATAACGTATGAAAAGTGTCAAAATGAAGGTGCACAAAGTGGCAGTGATGAGTTCAAGTGTTTGTTGCTGATCAGTTTGAGGACTGAGCCAGAAACTGTGCAAACTGCTGCTGTCTCTCTCTCTCTCTCTGTCTCTCTCTCTGTCTGTCTCTCTGTCTCTGTCTCTCTGTCTCTGTCTGTGGGTGTTGAACCTGCCTGTGTTTGGTATTCCGTGCAGAAAGCCTCCCACGCCCCGTGTGTCCGCCCACGCACGGATTTGCGTCACGCAGGGAGCAGCGTGGGCGAGAGAGAAGGGGGGAGGGAGGGAGAGGGAGGGGAGGGAGGGAGGGAGGGGGGGGAGTCAGTGTGGCAGCCTGACGGAATATCCCACTTTCTTGTGCTGCCTGCGTGAAGCTCCTCGTGCTTGGGACCGCGCAGACTGGAAACATTAACAAAATAAAAGCCTGCAGGTCGCACAAACCGGACACATGACAAAGTGAGACCACATGTTTGTGTTTGTTCCTGAACAACTGCAGGAAAACTTCCCAGACTGAACCTGTCAGTCACTTGGAGGAAGCGTGACTCTCTTCAGTTGTGATGCAGACAGAAATGGACCGATAATCTGCACAACACCGCTTTGTTTCTCAAACAAACTACTGAACAATATCTCAACTAACTACCACAGACGACCCCTCTGTGACCTTTGTGTCTGCTGATAGCTACTGATGAAGTGGAGGTGTGATTGTTTGACGAAGTTGCACTTTTTCCAAACGCGCCGAAGCTTTTATTTTGTCACTTCGGGCGGAAGCGGGCGTGCGCCACCGCGTGCGCTCTGACGGCAGCGAAACAGTGCAGGGGAGTGGAGAGACGCTGGGAGAGGACTCCAACACTCACTCACTCACACACACTCACACACACTCGCACCCTTGACACACACACACACGCCACACACACTTGGAGGAGAGAAGACGCACCAAAAGACGCACGAAGGTCAGCGGCTCGTTCCTCCCAGTCTGCGCCTTTTACCCCGCAGAACAAAAGTTTGCGGAGCGGAGTGCGGCTGCTCGCGGCGGGCACGCACAGACACGCAGGCGGAGATTATTCCCACTTTTGTTGTTTTGGGTTTTTTCTTTTTTTTCATTCTCTGAGCGCGGATCTGAGGGCGCTGCGCTCCTCGCTGAAGGATCTCTGCGGCGGAGGAGTCGCTCCAGGCGCGCACTGACGCCCGGGGTCTCTGGTGGTGAAACACCGGGGAAGAGGGAGAGGAGGGAGAGGAAGAGGAACCGAAGGGGGGGCCCCACAAACTCACCAGGTAGGCACAATCAACGAGCGGCGCGTGTACATTGACGCCATCCTGCTTTTTTCTTTTAATCCTAATTTGCGACGCGACGAAAACCAGCAGAGCCAATCGGGATTATTCCAGGAAGTGTCCCCAGATATCACATCATGCATGTCAATAAAGCTGTCATTGTCTGCAGAAATACAATCACCAGTTTACTGTGTCTATGGAAACACTAAATGATTGTAATTCACATCAGTGGTCTAGTTTAGAGAGGGGATCAGTGCCAGAGATGGAGACACCTGCCAGCCTCACCACATGCAAGTGATGGGAGTTGTGATGTGATCAGGGAGGTGGTTGTAGTGTCAGTGAGCAGTGGCGTAGCTAAGTTACAGGAGGGTTATTATTGGAGTGTTTGCAGGGTTTCCCCTCACCGTCCGCTTGTGTGTCACTGTAAACTGCTGCCGGCTTCCTTTCTGCTATTTTTAGCCGCCGCACAAGCGTTTGTTGTCTGAACAATGGTCACCGTGCAACTGTGCTGGGATGTGGAGAGGAAAGGTTCCCTCTCGCTCCGTCACGGATGAGCACACAATGTCCAGGTTGCCGTGACGAATAGGAGACGGAGGAGAAAAGGGAAACTCCTCCGGATGCAGAGTGAAATCTCAGGATGGATGGAGCAGCGGATGGAGGCTGCGACTCACCTGGAGAGCCAGTCTCCTCATCCCAGTGTGTGTGAGTGTGAGTGTGTGTGTGGCGTGATGGAAGCGTGCGAGTGTGTGTGCCGCCCGTGCCAGCGCACGCCTCGCTCCTCCAGGTGAAACTCGCCAAACTTGCTTTGTGGAGCTTCAGGTGGAGCCTGCCACACACACACACACACACACACACACACGCACACACACACACACACACACACACACACACACACACACACACACACACACGCACACGTCAGCTGTGATGAAACTGGAGTAAGATGGCTGGGAGTCATCAGTCGAGAAGTGTGTGTGGTTGTGTGTGTGCGTGTGTGTGTGAGCATAGTTTTTGGTGTGTGAAGTTGTGCCGGGTGGAGAAAGTGCTGCAGCCACAGTCTGCTGGACTCCCACTCCTCCACCTGCAGCCTGACGGTTCCTCCACCTGCAGGACGGGGTCTACCTGAGGAGCTCCCACCTGTGTCCCACTCGGCGCTCCTGACGGCGTTCCTCTTGAACCCGACGGAGCTGGGTGTTTGTTTGGAGTGAGGGGGGGAGTGTGTGTGTGTGAGGTCAGCAGCCCGTCAGAGTGAGACGCCGTTAGTCAGCTGCAGGAGAGGATGAGGGCAAACTGGAAAAGCCTTGAAACGACGAGTCTCATTCGCTGTGGGTGAAAACGAACGTCTGGTGTGGAGGTGACCTTGTGCCACAGTGACCTCCATATCGGAGCAGCTCCACCTCTGACGGTGACTCAGCACAATGAACGCTCCAACACACACACACACACACACACATACACACACACACACACACACACACACACAGAAACAAAGGAGACAGCCTGATCACAACGGACGCTCCACGTTCAGTCAGAGTCGACGCCCGCCTGGCTCCCCAGGCCGAGGCTCTGTGCGCCTATTCTGGGCAAGGCGAGCCCACCACCTACACATCCTGCAGGGGTGGAGAGAGGCATGTGGTCCTGCTGACTGCCACTCCTCTGTGAGCTGGGCCTCCGCAGCGCCTCGCAGGCTCATAGGAAGCGTCCAAAAACAAGCCCATTTCTGTTGCTTCCTCCTCAGACGGCGCGGTGCTCCTCCGCGTTCGCAGCCGTCTGGAGGCACAGTGAGTGACGCCGTCACTTTCCAGGATAAGTGCGGCGCTGACGGGCTGTCAGGGCGGCGAGCGCACCAGCCCGCCAGAGCGCGCGCTGCAGACACGCGTCTGGAGGCTTAAAAACAGCAGCTTCCCGGTGTTTTATCGCCACGTGCGCTCATGCAGGGGATCACGTTCAGGCTCGGCGAGGAACAGAGCAAACTCCACTCGCTGGGTCTAGATGACGCTCATTCAGTGCAACAACACAAAAAGCTGCTAAAAATGGCTGAACCTGCCGCACACCTGTGGAGGCCTGATAACCCCCGCAGCCCCCCCACATCCTCAGACTGACAGATCCAGCTTCACTGTTGTGTTTCATCTAGATTCAGGTAGAAACGTGAGGAAGTGTTTGATTTTGCTTCGATGCGACTGAGCGCTGCGCTTCCTCTCCCAGGTATGGCGGCGGTGTTGCCGAGGACCCTGGGCGAGCTGCAGCTCTACCGGATCCTGCAGCGCGCCAACCTGCTCTACTACTACGAGGCCTTCATCCAGCAGGGCGGCGACGACGTGCAGCAGCTGTGCGAGGCCGGCGAGGAGGAGTTCCTGGAGATCATGGCGCTGGTGGGCATGGCCAGCAAGCCGCTGCACGTGCGGCGCCTGCAGAAGGCGCTGCGCGACTGGGTCACCAACCCGGCCATCTTCAACCAGCCGCTCACCTCGCTGCCCGTCTGCAGCATCCCCGTCTACAAGCTGCCCGAGGGCTCGCCCACGCTGCTCGGCGCCCAGGACCGCGCCAACACCGCCAGCGTCAAGCTGCCCAAAGGCCTGGCGGCGGCGTGCTCCGACCCCGGGAAGCTGGACGTGGCGAGGGAGAAGGCGTCGGCCGGCTCGCCGCTGCAGGGCGGCAGCGAGGCCCGCTTCTGGTCGGGCCACAGCAACGACAGCGAGCACAGCCTGTCGCCGTCCGACCTGGGCTCGCCGTCCTCGCCGCGCGACGCGCTGGAGGCTCTGGACGCGGCGGCGGTGCAGTCGGTGCTGGAGTGCGTGGACAGGATGGCGCCGGGGCTCCCCAAGACGGAGCCGGCCGAGGTCAAGGAGCAGCTGAAGACCAACAAGAAGCTCGCCAAGATGGTGGGACACATCTTCGAGATGAGCGACGACGACCCGCGGCGCGAGGAGGAGATCCGGAAGTACAGCGCCATCTACGGACGCTTCGACTCCAAGAGGCGGGACGGCAAACACCTGACGCTGCACGAGGTGGAGAAACGTCCCCTGCGCGGCGCCACCGCCTCACTCTGACTCCGCCCCCCCGTGTGTAACCACGCTGTTTCTGCTTCCTCAGCTGACGGTGAACGAGGCGGCGGCGCAGCTCTGCATGAGGGACACGGCGCTGCTCACGCGCCGGGACGAGCTGTTCGGCCTCGCCCGGCAGATCTCCCGAGAGGTCACCTACAAGTACACCTACCGCACCAGCAAGTACGAGCCCCGCGCCGCGCCGCACCACGCCACAGCACGCCGTTTCACATTCAGTCTGAAATCTGACCCCCCGTCGTCCCTCCGCAGGTCCCGCTGTGGCGACAGAGACGAGCCGTCCCCGAAACGGATCAAAACGGAGGTAAAGGGGCAGAGAAACCGGACCCTTGTCCTGGTCGTCTCCGTCAGCTCGCAGCGTCTCAGTGTCGCTCTGCCTCCAGGAGAACTTCTTCGACATCCAGGAGGCGCTGCAGGCCATCCAGATGCGGCAGGAGATGCTGAGGGAGCAGCTGGCGTGCGCCAAGTCGAAAGGCGAGGAGACGGTCGGGCGCAACCTGCAGGTAAGGCGAGCGAGGGGGCCGTGCTTCTCCTGTGGGTCGACCGGTCGGGACCCCCTCGTCCAATGGCAGCGCTCGGTCGGGGTCGCGCTAACGCGAGGGAAGCGGAGAGCCGAGCGCGGCCGCCACTCAGCAGATGCTTGGGGGTCCGCTCTGATCTCCGCCGGCCTCTTTATTAGTTTCCATGCTGCCGCCGGTGCCCAATTAGCGCTGCTGGCGTGTAGGAGGCGAGCTTTATGATAACTCATTACCCAGAAAGCACGGCGGCGGCGTGCTCCGTCGCTTCCCCGTGAACAGATGTCTCCCTCCCTGCGCGTGTGCACGTGCGGCGGCAGTTCCTCTTGTCACGTCGATGCCATTTCTCCCAAAATCGCACCGAAGGAGACGATGGGGATTTCACGCCGCCGCGCCCCCCCCCCCTGGCGAGGACGTCCTGCCGTAATTGGCAGTGACAGCTGCGCGCCGCCACACAATGGCCGCGCGTCAGCGGCGCTTTCATACCGCGGCTCCAAGTTGTTCTCCGAGTTAACGCTCGCTGACGAGCGGAGGAGCAGTTTGACTGAGGCCGAAAGTTCACACGTCATCAGCTGCTTTTATTTTGAAAGGCTGACGGACTTGTGTAAGAATCGGCGATGCTTGGGTCGGTGTCCGACGTCTGCGCTGTGATTGGCTGTGCGGCAGATGCAGCTGGAGCGTCTGCTGGCCCGGCAGATGGAGATCCTGCAGGACGCCGCCGTCCAGGAGCGGCTGCAGGCGCTGGACTGGAGGATCCCGCCCGCCGCCCTCAAGTACCTGAGCGAGGCCCAGAGCACCAACGGGGTCGCCGTGGACGCCGGCAGGGACGGCCAAGGTGGGACGGCCGTCGAGTCGAGTCGAAGACCCCCCCCCCCTTTTTTTTGTTTTTTTGGTGTTGGGATTTGAAGTGGCAGTGATGTGAAACAGAAGCGTGTTGAACAGGATGTGGATGGAAACAACACCTATAGGTGCTGATTTTGCGCACCCATCCGTGGCAGCTGTCACCTCGCTCGCCTTTTCTGTTTTTTTACTCCTCAAACATGGAGGAATGAGAAGAAGAAAGCGAGAGAAGAGAAGCATCATTATTCAGGCTCTTACTTCTCCTCCGGGCCTCATCTCATTTTCATCCTTTTCCTCCCTCACCCACTCCCGACAGCTCATTATATCGCTGTTCCCACAAATCCCACAATGCACCTGTAATTATCACGCCCACGCCTGTTTACCTCTAGCCAGTTGCCTGGAGGGGGGCGTCTCTCTCTCTCTCTCTCTCTCTCTCTCTCTCTCCCTCCTCCTCCTCCTCCTCCTCTGCTCTCTTTCTCGTCTTCGTCCTTTTCTTCCTCTCCGTCATTTGTCATGTTTTTTCTCTCCTCACCCTCCACCTGTCCTCACCTCCCTCCCTCCCTCCCCACACCTTCTCTCTCTCTCTCTCTCTCTCTCTCTCTGCTTCTCTCTCTTCATCGTTGCCCTTGTGCATTTTCCTCATCGTTGTAGAGGGAAAAAAACGGTGCATCTGTTTAATGTTTTATAGCCTAAAAACACGTTAACCCTGCTTGTTTTTTGTGCATTTTAATTGAATGCGTTCCAAAGTAGATAAAAATGATCACAATTGAAAGAAATGAAGCAGAAACCAACAAAATGACAGAAATATCTCCGACTTGTACAACAAATTATCACTGTTAGTGTTTCACCAGTCGAATTACCCAGCGTCATAAAAGCTGTATTTTTATTAAAGATTGAACAACGAGTGCTGATTTAAAGGCAGGCAGCAGAACAGCCGCTTCCAGACGCTTGCATGTCGCCTGTCAAACCTTTTCTTCTTGTGTGACGCGCTGCAGAGTCCCGGCTCACAGTCACAGTCGGCGCGTCTCTCTCGGGGAAACACAAGACAAACACGAGGGATCGCTCAGCCTCACACACACACACACACACACACACACACACACACACACACACACACACACACACCAGCACACATTGTATTGCCAAGGGGGATATTCAACATGTAAAACAGAGCAGTGTTGGATCAACATCTGGGCTCGTCTTTGCTTCACTCCTGCTGCCTGTTTATCCCGTTGAATGTGACAGATGTGTTCAGTGTCGGCCCGTGTTGTTTCATTGTTTTGATCTGAATCATTTGACAAAGCATCTCTTCCTCTGTGTCCAGACGAGCGGCCGATCAACCTGCGGGTGGTCAGTCAGAACATGCAGGAGGGCGACCTCCCGCTGGGCAAGCAGCTCGCCAACGAACTGAAGCGCCATCACAACCACAACAGCAGCAACCACAACAGCAGCCACCACCACAACAACAACAACAACCCCAACAGCACCACAGACGAGAGCAAAACACCAGCAACAGGTGAGTGGAGTGAAGAGAGAGAGGGGGGGGGAGAGGGTGGGGTTGGGGGTTTGAAGCTGTGCAATGACGCCTCCGTCTCTCACCTTCTGCCGCAGAAAACGGGACGTCGCAGCGAGCGAACGGCGAGAAGAAGATCATCAAGTCAGAGCCTGAAGACTCCACATAGTGCCTCCCGTCCCCGTCCCCGTACCCCCCCACCACCAGTACCCACCCCTCCTTCATTCTACTCACACCTGACAGTATGCAGTTACTACCCCTCAATAGATACTAAGCAAGCACAGCCACAGTAGAGCCTTAACAACCACTGTTGCCTCATGAATAGCATTTATTTTTTATTTGGGTTTTTGATTTGTACACCTGCAGAAGCACCTGCCGGAGCCCCGCCCCACTCCGCCCCGCCCCGCCCCGCCCCGCCGGGCTTTGTGTGTCCCATGGGGTGAACACGTTGGACGTACCTGTCGTTTCTTTGAGAGTGGTCGGACTTTTGTTTACCTCTGCCTGCAGGCCGCTCGGGGTGCTGCGGGCCGCCACGCCGGGGCCGGGTCTCACCTCGGGCGGAGGCTCGCCAGTGTCGCCGCGTGTTGATCTCCAACATCCAACCGTGTCTCCACCTCCTCCGAGTGTTTGCATTGACAATCAGGATCACCGGTGTACTCAGATTACTTTTGAAGCGGGCTAATCCTTCCTAAACACGCGTCGAAACTTTTCTTTGCTGTTTGATCCCATTTGGTTGCTCAGACGCTGTTGTGAAAAAGTGAAATTTGAGATAAACGCAGCACATTAAAGAGCTGAGAGGTGTTTATCGAGAAGCATTCTGGGAGGAAGAGAAGTTGCTGAAAGCAGGGAGGTGTTTTTCTCTCTCTCCACCCTCAGCCTGCGTCCCTCCTCCCAGACCCAAGCGCGCCCGTACTGTAAGAGGAGGCGAGAGGAGACGCGTACGTACTGTATAAGAGACGGAGGTGAGACTCAGCCCTCGTAGCAGGTTGTTATCCTTTCATTTTCGGTTGTCGTTTGCTTCAAACGGGAGGTGGAGGAGAGGTTGGGCTCCGTCACCCCCCCCACCCTCGCCCCCCCTCACTCCCCGCTCTTGTCTTGTGTATATTTATGGGAGGTAATTTAAGAAGAGCATGTATAGGAGCTGTTGTGGAAGAGCAGCGGGGGACCTCTGTCATCCGTCTTGGCAGAATGGCCGGGCTGGCATGCCGGAGGCCGAGCTAATTGGTTCATTTCACTTTGTAATTTAGCAAAACACTGCTGTTGAACCAAAACCACGCATCTGCAAACAGGGAGTATTTCAGGAATAAGGAGGCCTGTGCCGCTGCAGGTACGTGGGCTTCTTTCAAGAGCAGCGCTCCTGTTTCATGGCTGTTGTCAGGTGGAGCAGCAGCAGCAGCAGCAGCAGCAGCAGCAGCAGCAGCAGTGCGGGTCTGTAAATAGTACCGTGATAACACATCGTGCTAGCCTAATCTCTCAACCAGGGTTTCCCCTTCGTCCAGTGTAACTTTGCTGTAGATTTTTTGGTGTCGATACGGTGTTTTCTGTACGTAGAGCAAAAAGAGAAAAAAAAACAACCTAAATGTCACTGAGGAATTTAAAAAAATGACGATGAACGTGTCTGATATATAAAAACATGTTGTTAGCCTTAGCGCCTCACAGTGTTTCAGCCAATCGGTGCATATTTCCAATGTGTTCTTGCTGTTTAGAGGTAGAAGCATAACAATTAAGTGTTCGCTGTGTTTTTTGCGTGTTGGCTCCACGGTGTAAATACGTCTCCCTCCTCATCGTTTAGTCTCACGGACCAATGCAATATTTATGGAAGTATCAACAAACCTGTTTTTGCATCCTCTGCGCGCATCGTTGTGTCACGTGCTCGGTAACTGTGCGTCCGTCATCCGAGGGGGCGGGACTTCCTGCCCGACTGGGAACCGTTTGTGTCGTCACATTTTTAGTGCCCCCCACCCCCCCGCAGCACCTTATCTGTATTTGAAGACGGCATCGTGCTCTTTCCACACACACACACACACAAAAGAAAACGAAACGCAGGCCGCCGTCTTTTCCACACGCCGGAGGCTACTGCAGGAAGTGATCGGCTGGAAGGAGAAAGGAAAACGAGGGAGAAGCAAAGTATTTTTCTGGGAGGAAACGCTGTCATTTTCCAGCCCGATGGCTCGTCCACCATTTTACCCTCAGCTGCTGATCACCCGGCGTCCACCTCACTGTTTATTGTATAGTGATAGATTAGGCTTCACCTAGTTATGCACCTGTTTTTTAAACACTAATATATTTTATTTGTTATACAGCACATAAACATTAAACTTTATTTTTTTGAACTCTATTGTGTCGAGCGGTCTGTCATCAATGTTGTCGTCCGAACGCGTGTCGGTGAGGAATCGGACCGAAGCTGGTTTTATTTTGAAAGGATTGTCCCTCAACAAGTTCACGTCCAAAATATTGAATTTAATCGTCTTATTTTTTAATTTTATTTAAAAAAAAGTTTTAAAAATAAAAAAATATTTAAAATTTTAATATATCTTTGCTTGTGTTTACTTCCAGTCGTTCCACTTATTAATAATCAGCAGAAATAAAAGACAATAAAGTTTATTTGTTGCTGCGCCTGCTGTGCAGGTCATAATATGAGTAAAGTGACTAATGGGGCCGAGAGCCGCTGCAGCCGTGTAATAACAGCTTCCCCTCAGCAATAATAATGTTGTGCTTGATTATATATCTGCTGGCTGCTGCAGGGAGGAGCCTCCAGAGGCTCAGGCTCTCCGACAGGGCGCCGGTTTGAATCCTGGGAGCTGCGGCGCGAGTCTGCTCAGACAGGTCGACTCCAGGCTGCCAGATGAGCGTAAAGGACTCCTTTAAAGGAGCTTCTTCTTCTTCTTCTTCTTCTTTGGTTGAGCTGAATCTGCTCAGGCCATTTGCATCAGCGTCACTTCGACACATTGTGAAACCGGCTGATGACTCACTCTGACGCAGGTCCTTTTCACATACCTCCCATCATCCTCTCCCTCCCCCCCTCCTCCCCCTCGCTCTCACACACATGTAGACAGATTTTCTCTGGAGAATGGCTCGGCTCATGAACACCCACGCCGGGTTGCTGTTCACAGTGGCAGCCCTGCTCGCCACTCTCTCTCTCTCTCTCTCTCTCTCCCTCCCCTCCTCTCTGTCCTCCTCCTCCTCCTCCTCCTCCTCGGGTTGCAAGTCACTGATGATGATGTGTTGCCGTGGCAACGGCCGGAGGTGGGCGGCTCCACGGGCGGTGGGCGGAAGCCAGCCGCTAAGCAGCGTGGGAGGGATCTGCTGCCGAGCGCACCCATCACCCTGGTTTTGAAAGGAGCAGGAAGCTGACTGCTTTTGAGAAGGTGTGGGTGTTGGTGAATTATCGCCTCTCCTCCCTGCAGCTTCGTTAGGGATCGCCTCGTTTGCCTCCCCTCCTTCTCTGTCTCCTTCCTTCCTTCCTTTGTTTGCAGGTTTACTGCTGCATGCAGCAAGAAATCCAGTTTTAGGGAAACTAAACTTCATGAGCTGCTTTCAATTCGGATGGAGTTGAAAACTTTTGTGTGTTTAATGGCCTGTTTGTTTACTCTTTAGTCAAAAGTCTTTCATGGAAAGTAAATGCAAGAAGCATAAATGTCCTTATCACCATTTTTACCGTCTGTTAGAGCAAATCTGCAACTTTAATTAACTGAAAACATCCTTTTGTTTCTGGTAACCAAAATAAGATCCCACTATCATCACTATAAGGCGTAAAAATAGATATAAAAAGGCCAGTTTGGTACAAAATAACCTCCTCTAGCATGCTCAAGTTTGTTAGTCTGATAACTCGATGTCATTTCCATTTACATGATATGTGTTTGTTGTCCATTTTGTGCTGGAAGTCCCCTGTAGCTCAGATCAGTGCTGCGGCACTCTCTCAGGTCAGGATTATGAATGTTTTATGCACAAAAACACAGCAGAGGCTTTTTTTTTTTCGTTGTGTTATTAGTCAGCTATGATGTGCTTGTTTTACCCTGCTCGGAGACCCAGGTGGGTGGAGTTAATCGAGATAAAGTCAGATGAAAGTTGGGAGTTGCACAGAAGCGAAATTGAGTACTTTCCACTGACTAATCTGCTGAGTAGGTCATTAGTTGAGTGGCGGTGTCAGACTCCACCCACTTAGGGCTCGCCTGGGAGATCAAAACAAACACGAACATGCTGCCTTACTGAGGCCTCCCACGGTATAAAAGAAGGCGAGCAAATAAGGAGAGACATGAGAAGAAGGGTCTACCTTGAGTGGATGTTGGTGTTATTGATCCAAGCTGGCTGATAAATGGTGGTGCCTGTGAGAGTGGTTTCTGGCCACCAGACAGCGCTCTAACTTCTCCCAAGGACAGAGGCGACCATCCGCAAAGAAGAAGCCGGTCTGAGAGCGTGCAATACCCCAAGCATCCATGCGGTGG
>JAUESF010000053.1:3452781-3469394 GCA_032274765.1 Malacoctenus tetranemus
TGTCGCCAGGATTCGCAAGTTCAACATTCTGGGAACAAACAGCAAAGTGATGAACATGGAGGAGTCCAACGGGAGCCTGGCGGCCGAGTTCAGGCACTTGGTACCACGACTCGTCACGCCGAGCTGCGCCAGCATCAAATAGATCGATATGTTTGCATTAAATATGTTTGTTTTTGTTTCCAGCAACTGAAGGAGCAGAAAGTCGCGGGCAACAGATGCAACGAGGTGACTCATCTATTCCAGTGACTTCTGTTTATTTTTAGCTTTTGTGAATGTTTTCTTCTTTTTTGGTGCTTCGTTACACTGTTAGTTTTTTGTAATATGTCTGTGTGTGTGTGTGTGTGTGTGTGTGTGTGTGTGTGTGTGTGTGTGTCCAGGGTCCGCTGATCGTCACTGAGGAGCTTCACTCGCTGAGCTTCGAGTCGGAGCTGCAGCTCAACCAGTCGGGACTCGACATCAAACTGGAGGTGAACACCCCCGTTCTGCTCCCACTAAGGAAGCGTCTGTCTGAGGGACGAGCTGACGTGTCGGTGTGTGTGTGTGTCGGTGTGTGTGTGTCCCTCCAGGCCCTGTCTCTGCCCGTGGTGGTCATCTCCAACGTGTGTCAGCTGCCCAGCGGCTGGGCCTCCATCCTCTGGTACAACATGCTCACCTCCGAGCCCCGGGTGAGACACGTGTTTGCGTCAGACGTGCGGGGCGCGTCGCCTCGACGTTCCGGCGAGCTCACACCCCGTCTGTCTCCTCCTCCAGAACCTCAAGTTCTTCTTCTCGCCTCCCGCCGCCAAGTGGTCGCAGCTGTCCGAGGTGCTCAGCTGGCAGTTCTCCTCCGTCACCAAGCGAGGCCTCAACCAGGAGCAGCTCAACATGCTGGCAGACAAGCTGCTGGGTGGGTGAAGCAACCAGGACACCAGGAAGCGGCTCTCCGCAGACACAGGATCAGCTTTAGATTCAGACTGTGTTCTCACTGTGTTCTCTGTGGCAGGCTCCAAAGCGCAGAGGAACCCGGAGGGACTCATCCCCTGGACCAAGTTCTGCAAGGTGAGCTGAGGGACACGTCGTGGTCGTGACGCCCCGCGGCGCTGTGCAGCACCTGAAGCATGTCCCCCCGCCCCCCCAGCAGCAGAGCGCCAACGAGAAGTCGTTCCCCTTCTGGCTGTGGATCGAAGGCATCCTGGACCTGATCAAGCGCCACCTGCTGTCGCTGTGGAACGACGGGTGAGAGCCGGCGTTCACCGGGGAGGGGAGACGAAGGGGAGTGTGTGTGTTTACCACGTGTGTGTGTGTGTGTGTGTGTGCAGCTCCATCATGGGCTTCATCAGCAAGGAGAGGGAGAAGTTCCTGCTGAGCGACAAGTGCGAGGGCACCTTCCTGCTGCGCTTCAGCGAGAGCAGCAGAGAGGGCGCCATCACCTTCACCTGGATCGAGCACGACATGCACAGTGAGCAGACGCAGCGCGGCGCCGGCCCCCCCCCCTCGCCCCGGCGTCCCGCGGGGGTTCGTCCCTGACGCGTCTCCCTCTGCCCCCAGACAAGCCGGTCTTCCGCTCGGTGGAGCCGTACACCAAGAAGGAGCTGACGGCCGTCTCGCTGCCCGACATCATCCGCACCTACAAGGTGATGGCGGCCGACAACGTGCCGGAGAACCCGCTGCGCTTCCTCTACCCCAACATCCACAAGGACAAGGCCTTCGGGAAGTACTACCCCAAACCCTCCGAGAGTAAGACGCATGGCTGACCCGGTGGTGGTGGTGGTGGTGGTGGGGGGTTGACCTTCTGACCCCGTGCTGGTCACCTCACTGACGGCTGGTTGTCCCGCAGCGCCGGAGCCGATGGACGTGGAGAACGTGAAGAGCGGCTACATGAAGACGGAGCTCATCTCAGTGTCAGAAGTGTAAGCAGACACCCAGACTCCTGATGGGGAGGGGGGAGGGGGAGGTGGAGGGGGGTTGCCCTCGGTCGCGCTGACCCGTCCCTGACCGTCCCCCGTCCCCCCCTGTCCCTCTGCAGACACCCGTCCAGGATGCAGGACAACATGATGCCCATGTCCCCCGACGACTACAAGGCTCTGGAGAAGTTTGTCAGCCGGGACATGGATGCGGTGGTGAGCGCCGTCAGCGTCCCGCACCTTAACCTGCTGTTCAGCTTCAGCTCCCTCTCCCTCTCCCTCTCTCTCTCTCTCTCTATTGGTCCGTCTTTGTCTCACTCTGTGTCCTCTTCCCGTGTCGTCTCCCAGACCAACAATCTGATGGACTTTGGACAGTTGGATGCTCAGGTACCAGCAGCTCTGATCCTCCCAGTTTTACCTGCATGAGCGAGAGCGAGATGCTCGAACAGACTTTATTTTGACCCTTCGTCGGCTGGTGTCGTTTCTGTCGTTAGCGACGTCGCTAACCGGTGCTTCAAACGTTGCCGCAAGCTTTGCTCTGATTTCAGCACCGCGGTGTCGAAACAGGATGTCGCTGGCAAACCAGCTCCTCCCGTTGCCCCCCACCCCCACCCCACCCCTCCTTTCCCCTCTGTGTGTGTCAGTGCAAGCAGGACGACCGGTGACTAAATCTGCCGGTTGTCTTTGTTTTTCAGATCAACTCGGAGTTTGCGGACGACAACTGACGGCGCCGGAGCGTCGCCATGACGGGTCATTCTTCACACAAACCGCAGAGGCGATGTCGGACTGGGTTTGTTGTTTCGCTCTGTTCTTTTCGTACATCGAGTCTCTGCGTCAACTGAAAGATTTTAAATCCACTGTAGCTTCTGCTGTGAAACAGCATCAACTAACACTGTGATTGTCGGCGCTTGGTGTCACCTGCTGCATGAATGGGACGAACGTCTCCCAGTCACAGGAAACCCAAACTGTGATTGGAGTTTCAGTGAAATAAATACTTTTTATTGTAATTTATCTATAGTATTTTGGCGCCCTCGTGTGGCAGAAGATGGGAACAGCCTCCTGAAGGACTTGTTTGGGGAAAAAACACAAAACTGGTGGTAAATCTGTGGCATTAATGGGGTGAAATAGCTGTTTCATAGCTGCAGGCACAAAAAAGCTTTTCAGCAGATACAAACTCTCCATGAGATAAAATAGTCGTCCATCAATATGTGCAGTTTAGGTCAATATTGTCTCCTGAAAGTAAAGTTTGCATGTTTAACTTGGACTAAACTGTCAGCTGAGAAGACGGCTTCAGTCCACGTTCACTCGGAGGGATCAAAGGATGATGCAAACGGAGGAAAAAGTGGGAAAAACTCCAAAAGTTAACTCCAGTTCAGAAAAGGACGTGTCCCGTCTCGCTGCGGACGTCCTGTTCCAACAGCAGAACAAAGAGTTGCGGGTCAGAAACCCCCCGAAGCACAACAACAGTCGGCACATCTGTACTCCAGTCGCGCTTCAGCCTCCCTCTGAGATCGCGCTCTGCTCTCACAAACGTGCCGCGTGTTTACTCACTGATCAGAGGAATCGTCCCGCACGCCGCCACATCGGGCGACCGCCGGCTTTTATTGAAGCTTCTCCAGTCAAGTGAGGGAAATAGCATTTTATTTCATCTAAGTACCTTTATTTTATTTAAAGGGAAACACCTTGGTTAAGTACCTTCAGCTGTAGTTCGTCTAATCTCCACTAGGTGCTTTATTTATCTGGCTACAGCTCGGAACTAAATCTCTTCCTGTGTCCAAAACAAGGACCAGAAAAATAAAAGATCAAAAGAAAAAAATTTTAAATATTCCCCAAAAATGATAGAATTTAAATTTTCACAATCTGCATTTTTATCCGTTTGTAAAAAAAATCGTTCTAGCGAATGTGCAGGAAGCAAATGAGTTAAATGTGACAAAAATGCGGTTTTCAAATGGAAAAAATTGCCTTCATGAGTACTGAACATAAACTGTATGTAAGTAAAAACAATGATGTGCAAAATGATTAAATCTGCATCACTTCTTTTGTTCATGTCTCATCTCACACACTGGCTGAGGACAGATCTGTGGTCGAGCTGCTTGTTTTTCTCTTCAGTGACTTTATTCGATCACTTTCAAGCTTCCTGCTTCCGCTCATTTCCATGTGAAAGAAAAGAATCGAGGCCTTTCTCAACATTCAGGCCCGCAGAGTGAAACCTGCCTCCTCTCTGGCGTCTCTTTGTCCTCACCGAGATGGCATCAGTCTTACAACACTTGTCTCCCGCACGGGGGCCAGGGAGGGGCCCGCGTCCCCTCAGAGTCACCCAGTTCATGTTTTTCGATAGGAGGACGCACGTGGAAGACGCCCCGCGGGCTTTTGCTCCGGTCAGGGCTCAAATCAGGGCACGTTTTTCTAAAACAGGAGGACAGGGAGCAGCGGGAGCCTCCGCGTCCGGCCGCCTCTCCGCAGTCTCACGGGATGAGCGCGGTGAGGCTCGCTGGGGCCGCGTTTGATGAGAGTCCGCTAGGTGGCAGGAGAGAGCACCCCCACATCTCGCCAACAATAATCACCTTCTGTGCCAGAAAAACTGATGTTTTTTGCTCACTGGTGCAGCTGAGAAAGCAACAACAGGACGAGTCTAGTTCAGGACAGAGCCTGGATTATCCGGCCATCTGCGGAGCCGCATCCTGTGCACATCTCTTCAGAGCTACAGTCTAAAAATTAGGAGCAGTAATTGAGGGGATTTCACTAACGAGGACCTCCTCACCTGGAAGCTGCAGGGGAGACAACAGGAGGTGTAGGGAGGGAGGAGAGCAGACCTGGAGGAAACATCGGGCTTAAGATCTTCCTTGGATATCATGACAATCACTGCTTTCTTTCTTTGACAATGTCACTATTTTTTTACAATTTAAACTGTTCAAAGTCATTGATTTTCGCCTCCATGTGTTTCAGGATATCGTGACTTAAAAGTAAATGTCTACTCCAAATAAATATCTATCATATTCACTGGTTTTAATGTTTTTGGTGATGTTGCAACGTGCTTACATCTGTTGGGTCTCTTCAAAATAAAAGGTACAAATCTTATTTTTTAAAGTCCATGACTGGCGGCGAAGTCTCCCCTCGATGGTGTCACCTCCTCCCAAAGCTGTTTGTCGGGTGTTGATTTGAAAGGACGCAGTCAGATTGAGATTGGATCGGGAGTTTGTGACGAGGAGCCCGGGAGCGACCCCCCCCCCCCCAGGTCCTGCTCAGGAGCAGCCGCAGTGGTCCACCACCATGGACGGGATCTTGCCGTAGATGATCTGCTCCTTGCGGTTGAAGTAGAGCATGTTGATGGGCGACATCTTGGTGGGCGTGCAGCAGGGCCCCGCGGTGCCCCGCGGGTTGGCCTTGTTGACCAGGTGTGCGTGCGGGTACTGCTGCAGGTGCAGGAACTCGCACTCCCCGGAGCAGTAGTTGGCCCGGTAGCGTTTGGGCGCGATGATCCAGTCCCAGCCGAACTCCTCGAAGTCCACGGTGAGCGGGTAGCGGCAGCAGCGCGTCTCCGCCGACTCCTCGTCGCAGTTGAGGCCCGAGTCGCGCCGCGACCTCTTGGGGCTGTCCAGGATCTTCACCTCGATGAAGGGTTGCTGTGAGGAGGGAAACCCGACAGGGGAAATCCATTGAAGGGATCAGGAAATACAATAATAAAGCATTCACAAGAAGCAAAGCAGTTCAGTGCTTTCTGATGTGAGGGTTTGCCTCCTTCAGGCGTCTCTGATCAGTCCGATTAAGCTCAGCGTTAAACTAAGGCTGGAAATCAGTTGATAAGAAGTTATATCTTGGTAACTAACTTGCTCAGACAGATGTGTTAATCTTTGCTCTGAGTTTTCTCTGTAAGTTCGGACTTTTCCTAAAAGTTCCAGTGAAACAAACAAGCGGTTTGGTGCGTAAAAGAAGGTTTGCACGCGGCGCTGCACCCACCAGGCCCTCCTCTCCGGGCTCCGCCGAGGTGACAGCCAGGTCTGCTCCTCTGGAGTCGAAGGCGTTGATCTCGATGCCGTAGTTGGTCTCGGGCTGACGCAGCCACGTCTGCAGGATGGTCTTGATGTCGATGCTCTGCCACGAGCCGGCGCCCGCGTCCGTGTCGATCTTGAGGGAGCGCACGCGGACGCGGGTGTTGTTGCCCTCCCTGCCGGGCTTGAGGCGCGAGATCTGCAGGAAGACGGTGGTGACCATGTCGGCGGGCCGCAGGTGCACCCACAGCTGCGCGCTCAGGATGTTTCTGGGCTGGATCTTCGGACTGAGGCTGAACAGGCAGCAGGAGAACAGCTCGTCCTCGGAGATCGGATTGGCTGCAAGGGAGGAACAGTGATTATGTTTTTCCCCGGTTCAGATTGAGCCGAGAGACGCAGCCAAACAGCCTTTGCGCGCAGGGTTGACGCACAGACTTTGCGCTTTTACGCACCAAGTCCAGTGAGCACTCAGAAGCAAAATGCAAACAGAAACAAGCTGTAGACATTTATGACTGCGTGTAGTTACGCTTGGTAGCCATGGTGATGATGGTCTCCGTCGTGGCGTGGTCCTCGTCCTCCACCCGCGGGTCGTACTGGTCCAGCAGCTGCGTCAGAGGCGGCGCCTTGGGCAGCAGCTGCCGGATCATGTCCCGGCTGATGTTGGGCGCCTGCTCCAGCCGCAGGATGCTGAGGATCTGCGACTTAATGCTGTGCAGCCGCATCTGCTTGTTGTGCTCCCGGAAGTCGCAGGCCGAGCACTGCTCTCCGCTCTCCACCAGCAGCTTGGAGCTCTGGTTCATCTCCATGGCGGAGCCCGCCGAGAGGAGCGCGAGCAGGCAGAGAGAGGAGCAGAGGAGCATTGTGGAGAGGAGGAGGAGATGCCGGAGCAGCGGCGCGCGCTGATATGAGCCCGTCCACGCACATCTGGACTTTATGATTGGCTGCAGAACATCTTTTTTTCAGTCGAGGTGAGATTTAAAGAGGAAGCAGGACGAGCAGCGCAGCTTTGAAAGGACAGATCCTCCTCTCAGTCTGTCCACCTGAAAACACGCAGCAATGATCCATAGCAGAGAAACTTCACTCTCTCAGTTGTCAAAAACAACTTCACACTGAAGTTGTTTCAGCTGTTGTGCAGTTTGTTCCGTGATGCATGTGAAATGACTCATTTGAAAGGTCAGAAAGACGAACGATCTGACTGCAAGACTGCACGTATCACCAGAGGGCGCTGCTTAATATCCCACCCTGCGGACGGGACACTGAAGGCACCTTGACCTACTGACCTCAACTCAGCTCATTTATTGGCCCCAAAACATGAAATAAACAATTCACAAGAACCAAACGTCTTTTTGGAAGTTCTGCCTTAAAGTAGCCTCCACAATTGAATTCCAATGCCTTCTTATGTGTGTGTGTGTGGGGGGGGTGGATTTTCACTGTATTTACTGGGTAAACATGTGTGTTTGTGGTGGGATCTACTGGTCTGCTCCTCCCACAGAGCAGCAGGAGGAGGAAACTGGTGGAGCCGCCTGTTTGTCAGCGGTCCTGGAGGTCGCAAAGCTCCCAACGAGAGCAGAGAGCGAAGAGGACGCAGCGGATTCCACGGGACATGAGTTGAAGGTCCCCAGCGCCTGGTGATCTCATGGTACAGGCAGGTGATCGTTGTGTTTCTGTCTGTTTTCCTCATCCACTTCAGTTTCCTGTCAGGCTGCTAGAACCCAGGCGACCTTGATAGTTGTCTCTTCATGGATCAGCAGAAGTTCGTTCTTTTGGAGGAGATCAAACACTCCCTTTCTTGCAGGTATGGGAGCGAGCAGGAGGTGATTCCTGTCAGATGGGGTGCGGGGAGTCAAAATGCTGGTCGGCGGCCCCAAAGGAGGCCGTCAGGGAGGAGCGCAGTGAAGGAGGAGAAGTGGAGGCGTTGCTGGAGGACGTGCAGGAGGCGCAGTGTGCTCCAGCTGAGGGACCCCCGTCCGAGCCTCCCAGCGGGCGCGTGCTGGACTTCGCTCAGAGGATGTCTGAGGACATCGTGGCTCAGGCCCTGCAGCTGTGCTGGCAGGTGGAGGACCGGCTCAGGGAGCTGCCGTTCATCGACAGCGACCCTGATTATGTCGTATGAACCCAGGACACGTGACGCTGAGGAGACTGCGCCAGGTGACAACTAATTTTCCCCTGTTTCATGTGAAACTGAGAGTCCTGCAGGCTTCGGTGTCGCCTCCTCCTGCACACCTGAGTCCTGTAATCACACTGAGGAGTCAGGTGTGGAGAAGCAGCAGCGAGCTCAGCAGACTGCAGAGAGGAGCAGCGCTGGTGTGACGCTCTAATTGCAAGGTCCTGAATGTTGTTCAACTCAAATATTTGAATGATTACAACGTCGGCGCTTCCCAAAGCGGCACAACGAGAGGACGGCACCGGTTGGACAGGACGACCTTGTGTGTTTACTCGCCAGTTGCAGCGTGTTTTTGTGGACATGACAACACAACCAGGGGTGAGTTCAGGTGAAGTCAATGTTTGTGAGCAAAACATGCCGTTGTCCTGCTGCTGCAGAGTCCTCATGTCAACACAACTTGGCCTGATTGACGCACAAACACTCCAAACGTCTTCATGTTATTTGCTTTTCTTCCCAGATAATTATATTTGTTTTGTTTTTGCTTTATTTGTTGTTTAAATTTGATGTATTCTAATTGTTTTTTTCCCCTTAAAATGTTTTTTTAAATTTCAAAGATAAAATATCTTTAACTGTTTTCACTTTATTTGTTTTTAATCAAATTTCACTTCCATAGAAATGAACGAACGTCCTGGTTTGCTGCACAGACTGGATGTGCATGGTGTTTAAAGGGCGAATGCGTGTAAAATCCCCAACTTCCTGTGACATTTCTGACGCATGTGAAGTTGAAAGTGACGCCACCGTTTTTCTGGAGTTTGTTTACAGACAGTTTTATTTCATATAGGAGCATGAACAGTGCCGCACGCCAGCGGCTCCTTTCATGCAGGCGGAGCGACGGACGGCGTCCAGGTCGCACCTCCAACTGTCGGTGGAGTAGAGCGGTGGGGGTCTTTAGGAAGCAGGGGGGTCGTCAGGTGGGCGATGGCGTCACTGCCTGCAGGGGAGAGGGAGATGAACTTGAACAAACGGGGTCTGCCCACAGGGGACACGTGTTCTTTGGCGCCCCCCTGAGGAGAGCCCAGGGCCCAGTTTGGGAGCTACTTTTCCCAGTGGTCTCTGGTGGGCTTTGTGTCTCACCTCGAGCGGCTCCTCTGTCAGTCGTCATCGCCTCCGCATCCTTTTCCTCTCCCTTGCCCCCCACGTTTGCCCTTGCCGCGGCCCCCCTTCCGACTCTTGTGTCCTCCTTCATCGCTCTCGGATCCATCACTTCCGCTTCCTTCCTTGTCAGATCCCCTGCCCCCCCTCCCACCTTTACCACCACCCTTGCCCCCCCTTTTGGGGCTCCCACTCCCACTTCTCCCACCACCCTTGCCCCCCCTCCCGGGGCTCCCACTCCCACTTCTACCACCACCCTTGCCCCCCCTCCCGGGGCTCCTACTCCCACTTCTCCCGCCACCCTTGCCCCCCTTCCCGGGGCTCCTACTCCCACTTCTACCGCCACCCTTGCCCCGCCCCTTGCGGCAGCCATCTGGGCTCCCCCCTCTTCCTCTTTGTGGGCTGTGGTCATCGTCCGCCCTCCACTGGCAGTCTGGCTCTGGAAGCAACCACAAAACTCAGCGGTCACGTTATCGACCGGAACCTTTCAGACTCCGCGCAGGACGAGAGCGTCTCACCTGGTGGCCTGTCACACATCTTGGGCGGTCTCTGGGACGAATTCAACACTAATCAAAATAAAAGGAGACAGGGAGGAGCTGTTAGGTTGTGGTTCAACCAGTCTGACTGGAAACAGAGACAGAACGATCCTCCGCTGGGGAACAACATCCAGCCAGGAACCAGCTGGTTTTTATCTCAAGATTTTGAAAATCATCAGAGGACAAAATGTGAGCATCCTCCTCCGAGACTCTTCAGTTGCATCTTTGAAAACGTTTCCAATTTGAAAACAAATCACTTGAAGCCACTTGATGCTTTTTGTATTTTGTCTGTAGAGATAAATATCTGCTGTGGAAATGGTGCACTGTTACTTTTTTAGTAAGAAAGAAACGTTTGCATCTATTTTAGTTTAGTTTTAGTTTGAGCTCATGAACATCTCCACGGTGAGACTGCTGGTTGTCACCAAAGTTCAGCAGAAAGAATTTAACATGAAGTCAAAATGTCAGAGCTTCAGAATCCAGCTGTAAAGTCATTACACAAACACTGCAGAGCTGAAAGTTCCCAGTGAAACAAAGCTCCCTGTAAGGGGGGTGGGAGAGTTCCTGTACTTACATGATGTGAAGAGCAGCGGGAGGATGCAGCTTGTGTGCTGTGAGCCAGAGATGCTCCCAGTTTATAGGGCGATTCAGGAGGCACGGCTGCGATGCCGTCCTCCTGCGTCAGCGTGCGTAAAAACACAGGCGTTGTCCTTTGATAAAAGGCTGCGTGCAGTTTGAAAAGCCCCCAACTTTATTCTTTTACAACATGAAATTAAACCAACGCTGATTCTTTAAAGTGCTGCAGACTAAAATCTCCAGATAAAGGCAGAATAGGATAAGAAAATAAGATTTCATTAGACCAACTGCTGTTTGATTTTGTTTGTGTGTGTTATCAAACCAGAAGCCAAAGAGACAGAAGAATTTGAGTCCGATCTGTATAATCATTAAAAGACGCTAATAAAGATTATAATTCCACATAATCTCTTCAAATAGACGGTATCTAACTGTTGCTTTCACATGATTCAGTCTCTCGTTGGTGGATTATCGCCTGGGTGAACCTGTCCGACAGGCCCACCTGCTCAGGTGAGTCACTGCATCCCTCGCCTGTTACCTGAGGTGACCTGTGACTCCACCGACAGGCGGGGTCCGGGTGGTGCAGGGCGGGAGGGACGGGACGGGACAATGCCTGCAGGAGGACACAATGGAGGACACTGTCTCCTCCGTGGTGTGCAGTCACCAAACCAGAAACGCGCCGAGCAAAAGGAGGACGACCAATCAGGAGAGGTTCATTCGCGTTTCTCCGACAGAATTCACAACAAACATTCGGAGTCATTAAAATACCAGTTTTATTAGTGTATCCTGATAGTGAGTGTCAGACAAAGCATTCACACATCACCTCCACCCACGCTGAGCGTGAACAAACCACATCTTCTTGGCTTGTTTGGTTGTATTGTAACAACAGCTTCATGTTCAGGATTTTGTAATAGACGCTTGTTAATACATTAGATCGTCTGAAGCTGGCGAGGTTTCCTGCTGCGAGCGTGTCTGAAAGACAAGAGACACAGAGAGAGAAGGTTCTTCAGAAACAGGCAGCAGAGTGATGCAGTGAAAACAGGCAGCAGAGTGATGCAGTGAAAACAGGCAGCAGAGTGATGCAGTGAAAACAGGCAGCAGAGTGATGCAGATCCGGTTTGGCCTCTGTTTTGTTGCGGCATGAAGTGAACTGTGTTTAGTCTCCAGCTGGTTTTATGAGCTGTCAACCGACGTGTCAGAAAGCGTCAGCAGAGGTTTTGATGGTGTGTGGAGGATGTGCAGGGGTGTGGTTCAAACAGGTTGGACCGGCAGATAATTGCTCGTCTCCGGGCTCACTGCTGGATTGTTCCAGAGGACGGTGCGATCTGCTGAAGCTCCAATGAGCACAAGAGAAGAAGAACCATGAACCGCCTGGTGCAGCGCGGCCTTGGTGGTCTCACCTGTGTTTCTAGCACCGGCCACGCCCCCTCCCGTGACCCCTGCCTTGACCCCAGCCGCCACGGCCGCCGTGCTTGCGGCCGTGCTTGCGGCGTCGACCGCCATGGCCGTCGCTTTCGCTGCCGCTGCCGCTGCCACTGCCGCCGCCGCTGTCGCCGCGGCCTGGGCTGTTGCCACGGCTCCCGTCACGGCGGCGGGGACTGTGGCTTTGTCTCCGCTCCCCGCTGTGGCCTCGACTGCCGTGCCGATCCCGACGGCGCCGACGGCGGTCGTCGTCGTCGTCGTCTCCATCGCTCTGATGGTCTGGACTGTGGTCGTCGCCGTCACGTCGGTGGCGTCGGTGGCGACGGCGCCGACGTTCCCCGCCGTCGTCGTCGCTGTAGTCTCCATCACTCTGATGATCTGGGCTGTGGTCGTCACCGTCACGTCGGTTGCGACGACGACGACGACGCTCCTCGCCGTCGTCTCCATCGTCTCCATCGCTCTGATGATCTGGGCTGTGGTCGTCACCGTCGCGTCGGTGGCGACGACGACGACGACGCTCCCCGCCGTCGTCGTCGTCGTCTCCATCGCTGAGATGATCTGGGCTGTGGTCGTCGCCGTCGCGGCGATGGCGACGGTCGTCGTCGAGGTGGTCTCCACGATCCGGGCTGCAGTCATCACGATCGCGCCGACGACGACGTTGATCATCGTCGTTGCTGTCGTGGTGGTCTCCATCACTGTGGTGGTCTCCATCATCGTAGTGGTCTCCATCACCGTAGTGGTCTCCATCACCATCGAGGTCTCCATCACTGAGATGGTCGTCACCGTGGCCATGGTCGTCTTGTCCATCGTCCCCTTGGGACCAGGGGTGTTTTGCACCTGTCACAGTACACACAATCCAGAAACTTCAAGATAGAACATTGCGCCGCTTACAGACCTGGGATCAGTTGTTGAACAGTCCCCGCTGAGGATTTAAGAATGAGAAGTGTGTCCTACCTTCGGGGAGGCTGAACATCTCTGATGGTCTTAGTCCAGGAACACAAACACAGCTGTGGAGGAAGTGAAAACCTGGGACTCAAACGCTCAGATTGATCCTCAACTTTAGAAAGTCTTCGCGACCGTACCTGATTCGGAGCGTCGTCAACAGCCGCACCTTGTGTGCGTGCGTGTGAAGATGTGTTCTAAGGACAGGCCCATCTGGCACAGCGCGCTCCTGTCAGTGCGCCACGGGGAGGCGGGGCCCAGGAACAGGCGTGGCGCTTCACCTGGCTGTTGTGTTTTGTTTCTGCAAGCACAAAATCGAACCACAATAACAAACCCGGTTCAAACAGCAAAGCAAAACGTCCCAGTGTTTCCGTACTGAGCCACCAGGCGGCGCAACAACACAGGCGATCACCACCATGAGGAGGCAGCCAGGATGTTGGTGTCCATCAGAGGAGGAGGAAGAGGAGGAGGAGGAGGAGGAGGAACTTTGCATAGCGGCGCTGAAGGACGATCAAACACCCGAACAGCTCCAGAACTGAAGTGAGTCAATCCGATCGATTGATCAGTCTGGGAAAGCGGAAGCTGCGTCATCACCTGTTGCAGCCTGAGACGGACCCACTGCGTCGGTTGCTCCTCATGTTTCAGGAGTCTGTTTCCGGGAAACGAGTGAAAAGTAAGTTTTAAAAGCACCATTTCGTTTGAATGTCGCTTCTGATGATCGAGCCTCAGTTCTTGAACCATGTTATTCATGTTTTGCACGATTTTGATGATGTTTTTTATGTAAATGCTGAGAAAAACCTCCAGTGTGACTCTGACTTTGAGTGATGCTTTCACAGCTTTCAGCCCCCCTCTGGTCCTGCCTGCAGTCTGTACTTTGGTCTTTACATGACCTGTCATTTCTGGCTGTGTGACTGCACACATGTCTCAGAGTGAGCCGGCGTTGATGGAGCCCGGTGGGCCGGAGGCATCATGGATGCTGTGGACTACAGAGACAACCTGAGAGTGTCGGCGGGGAGGATGAAGTGGTGGACGGAGGTGGACAAGTGGAAGGAGTCCAGGACTGAGGAGGAGGAGGAGGAGGAGCTGGTGGAGGTGCTGCTCCGAGGCAAGGCGCCGTGGGGCTTCACCCTGAGGGGGGGCACCGAGCACAGGGAGCCGCTGGTCATCACCAAGGTAAAACCCCGACTTGTTCGAGGCTTATTTCTCTTGGATTTGATGCACAGTTTCAGGACTCGGTTCTGGGAATGTTCAGTCTTCATGCGAGCGTCCTTTGAAGTTTCACTTCACTTTGACTCCCGGTGCAGAATGTAAAGCCTCTCCATGCTTGGACCTGCGGTGTGACATCTCACACCACAGGTCCAGGTTTCTGAAGCCTTGGTGCTGGCGGGGAACATTTTCCACGGGCACGAGGAGGCTTTTCCGTCTGCGCCTCCTGCTGCCTCGGATTACAGGAGGTGCAGGGTTTAAATATTCATCGGCACACTCGGGTTGCAGCCGCCACACGTTCCCCTCTTCATCAGGGGTTTTGATGTCCTGAAATCAGTCGAAGTTGTGAAATAATGACTCTTTTGACATCACACAGCTGGAAAAACAAAACGTTGCACTCTGAAGTGACGGTCAATCGTTCGACGCAGGTGGAGACGGGCAGCGTGGCGGCGTCGGTGCGCCTCCAGGCCGGGGACGAGATGGTGAGCGTGAACGCGGTTCCCCTCAGCGGCTCCCGGCAGGAGGCCATTTGCCTGGTGAAGAGCTCCTACAAGACCCTGAGCCTGGTGGTCCGCAGGTACCCGCAGGAGACACGTGTGCTAGAGTCCAAATGATCCTTTAAATTCCCACATCCTAAAGCAGTTCCCACCATGTTGCTTCAGGCTATCCTGAGTCTTTCTCTTGATTTCTGCTGTTAAGGGCAGAGTGGGGTGGGGGGACGGGGGTGGGGGGCTGCCACCCTCACACAGGGGCCTCTCGCTGCTTGTTTGCCTCTGAGGGTGAAACAAAAGGCGGCTTTGTGGAGGCAGCGGAGCTCCAGCCAACACTGTTACCTCAGAGAGCAGATAATGACTCGTAAATTAGACAGAGAGAAGAGGAGACCCCCCCCCTCCCTCTCTCTTTCTATCAGCCCAGCACAAACTTATTGGTGGTCCTGAGGGATTGGACGGTGGACCCTGACAGATTAAAAGCCACAGGAACAAATCAGTGCGACTGAGGACGATGTGTGTGCTTGTTCCTTTGAGGCTGTTGTGGCGGCGGCGGCCCGCCCTGTCAGGCTCATGTGCGCGGCCCCTCGCCGCCGAACGGCAGCCGAGTCTTACAGCTCGAATCCAATTACTTGTTGCAAAGCCACAGGCGTGGGCTCGGCTTTGCACGCCGGGTCGAGTCAACGGGAGGTGACAGCGGCCCGCTGGGGTTCCCTTCCACCGGCGTCCGAGTGAGCGCTGCGTAACCCGAGCGGGTGCAGAGGGGGGAGACGCGAGCGGGGGTCCAGGAGAAGTTCGACGGGTCCGGAAACAGAGACCGCCGAGCTGCCGTGAGAGTCGCCTCCGAGCGGCAGTGCTCCCCCCCCTTTGCTGGAGAAGTGGTACAGCCCGTGTTGCCTAGGTGAGTTGACACTGCTTAGCAGGATAGGCCATATCAGCAGAGCCTATTGTTTTCAGGGGCTTTGGCTTGACCACAGAGTGGGCGCTCTGGTCTGTGTGTGGTTCGCTGGACATGTTTGGCTTCTAGAAGATAAAGAGAAAACTCACAGGTAGTCTTCCTCCTCCTCCTCCTCCTCCTCCTCCTCCTACTATGCCTCTTCTTACTCCTTCTGTCTTTGTCACTCCTTCCAGCTCTGATTTAATTGTTGATTGGGGACTAAATCAGGAAGTGGTGAGTGAGTTTGAGACAACAGCAGGTTTTGACAGAACATTTCTGGTGTGAGTCTGTGAGTTTACCTTATAAACAGATCCTGGACCTGTCTGCTGCTCACAGCTCAACTGTCGCCGTGTGAATGTTTCACAGGATTCACCTGTTAGTCAAGTGTGTGTAGCCTTGAGACGTGGAGGCACAAGTCTGTGCAGTTCACTTTGGAACATGGAGAATCTTGAATCTGAAGACTGAGTCGGTCAAACTGAAGTTTTGAAGTGTTTTGGTTGATGTTCGTGTCCTTAATCAGCACCAGAAACTCTCCACGTGTCAGTGAGTTCAACTAAACCGGATGAAACGTTTGAAATCACTGTTTTACAGTGACCTGAGGGGTTCTTTTGGGATTCAGAGAGAGAAACGAGCAGATGTTGCAGGTCAGAGACAGATGCTGCAGGTGCTCGGTGGTCCGTCCTCACGTTTGCACTCTGGCCTCTTTATTTTTCGTTGCCCGTGTGGCCGCGGACACCCGGATAAGCCCAGCTGTGATGATGCTGGCACTTTCTATTGTGTGGCCTTGTTTAGCGCTCAGCAGGAGGGAGCGGGGGGGCGGTGGCGGCCCCCTGCCCAGTTTGGGGCTCCAGTGGTGGATCAGCAGTCCAGTGAGGAGGGGAGGGGAGGGAGTGATGGGTGGGTGTCAAGTTTTCCCAAACATTCAGAGAGTTAGACGGCTGAGCGGTCCTGATGAGCAGTGACTCCCTCCAGGGGGGCTTGATTGGTTTTTAACAGCGTCTCCTCCCTCAGCTGGGGGAGGCGCGCCGTACATCCCAGAAGTGGGCGATAGTTTCATCAGTGGGGGTCTCTGATGATGCCACTCGAGCATGCTGCAAAAGTTTGGTTTCGCCTTTTATGACCTGAATCTTTTAATCTCTCTCGTGACGGTGTTTACGTGGCGTCCGTTCTCCCTCCCGGCAGCCTCGCCGGCCCTCCGCCAGCCACCGGCCACAAACAGTAGATTACAGCAAGGACGCCGGACAGGACAATAGCTCCTCCCCCCTCCTCGTCTCAAATCCCCCTTTATAATCCTCAAGAAATCTCCTCGGTGGCACAAGGTGGAGAGTGCGTGTGCGTGCGTGACTGTGTGTGTGTGTTCATACTGGGAGGAGGAGGAGGAGGA
>JAUESF010000053.1:3481234-3493009 GCA_032274765.1 Malacoctenus tetranemus
CGGCTCCGGGATCGGGGTGGGGATGGTGGGCGCCATCCTGCTGGTGTTCTCTGGGATTGTTTTCTGCATGTACAGGGTGCCGGTGAGACCCCGGCCCAGCATGGAGGTCTCCGTGGTGACGAAGTGCCACTCGCTGCCATCAGTGATCCAGAGCGTGGGCGCTCTACCCGGTTTTAAGGGCAAGGACAACGCCGGGTTCGAGTCGCACGAACACTCGTGAATCGACCCACATCGACTCGCTGTTTACGTCCGGTTCTCTCTCGAACGAACCGCGGCACATTTTCGGCTGAAAGCACTTTACGGGACACGAGCTGCCGCGCGAGCCGACCGAAACGGTGTGGACTCGCGCCACGTGAGCCTCCGTCGCCTCGTGGACGCGCACCTGAGATACAAAAGACTGGCTGTTGGACCAGCCCAACTGTGATAAGACGGCAGGAAACTGTCGTAAACTGCGTGCACATATCTTCCAAGCTGCTCTTTGAATATGGAGATAAAATGTTGTTAAATAGGCTTGAAAATCATTGACATTTATAATGCTCAATGTCCTGGAAGAAAAAAACAAAACACTTTAATTTTTTTATCCTCTGTTACAATTATTTCAGGACAGTTTACATGTGAAGGTGCATCCTGAAAAAATAAAATTGATTTCTAAAAAATTAACTAGGTCAATTTATTTTTGTCATTTATTTAGTTCAGTTCCTAAATCATTGAAATAAAGTCTAGTTATTTCACAAAGTGGATCATGTTTGGTTCAACAAAACACATAAAAGGTGCTGTTTTAAATATTTTATTCAAAAAAAGCCAAAACCTCGTCTCCAGAATTTCAAACCATCTGTATCAACGTTCCTCTGGTGATCAACAGTCGTTCCCTCACAGCTCCAATCGCGGCCGCAGCCCACCGGCCCGGGTGGAGGTCAGGTTCGGCCCCCTGCCCGCAGCCTCCAGGGCGGAGGCGGACCAGGCGAGCTGCGGCGTGGAGACGTCTGAGGAGGTAAGCCCGTATTATTGCACACACCTCTGGCAATACGCAACTAATCCATTCATATTCAATCCCCCCGCCGGCGCTACGAATGCACAAGAAAGCGTCATGTGTGGCAGTGGTGCGAGCGGGCGGGTGTGTGCGCTCGCGTCCCAGAGGTGCCGTTTCTCCACCTGCAGCTCGGACCGGACTCCTCCGCCCTGTGAGTATCACTGCGTTTCTGTTTTGGGGGTGAGGGGGTGAGGGAGGGGGGGCTACAACTGGTCTGAACCTTCTGGAGGAACTTCATACAGCACACCAAACAAGAGTTTCATCCGAGAGCGAAACAGAAAAGCAGCTCGACGCGGCGACATCGGCGCCGACGACAGGCCCAGCGAAACGTTAGTCTACCTGTTTATATTTAGATACATCACTACAGAATGAAACCCGCGGCTATAAATAAAAGACAACACTGGAGATATACATGGCCATGTCATTCAAACACACAAATACTGAAGAACAACAAGTAACGCACAAGCATTTTAAAAAAGAAAGTCTTTCCACTTGTTTTTTACAATTTCATCATGGCGCAGCAGTTGGAACGGCGCCCACGGAGGCTGTAAATGATTCAGATGTCGGCGCGCCTCATTTCCATCGCGTGGTTTACAAAAAGACAGTGATCCCTGAATGCAACGCGGCCGACGTGTGGAACCAACTGCAGCCTCGCAGTTGCGCTTCACACGAGGCAAAAACGGATGCAAGTGAGGTCAGCTTTGGGCCAACGTTACGAATGAACGCGAGACTGGAGCGCCCCGTTCTTACACCTGGTATCAGACAGACTCAGCATTTAGAGAGACGGAGCGACAGGACGTCCGAGAGAACTCAGGAGAGGGAAAGATGCTTGTTGCATATTGATGTTAACTTCAAATCATGAGGGAACAGAGGGACGAATGCAAAATATCTGAAACAGGTTGTCAAAATAAAGGCTGCGTGTGAGCACCAGGTGTAAACAAGGCTGCCGTGCTTTTGTTCCAGCTTCCTCGGGTTTTAGGAGGTAATGCAGAAAGTGATAAGAAACCGAGATACGGCGTCACTGATGGTTAATCTGGCCAATGAATAACGCCTTTATGAGCGGCGCAGACTGACTCACTGCGGGATATTCCCTTATATCAGCGTCCAATCGGACAGTCTCGGAATAATCCACTGCAGCGTTTGGCCTCTGAAGCTCGTCTGAGAGTTGAAGTTTTCCAAGTCTGGCCGAGCGAGTGAGACTCGGTCGGTTCGCCTCTGCTTTGGTTGTTACCGTCACACAAACGCTGCACGGAGGAAGCTGAAACAAAGCTCTGGACTTCATGTGGACGATTCATTTATTCGCGTCCGCCGACACGTGTACAACAAAGGAAAAGCGTTTAAACTGCTGTTCGATGTGCCCGTGGCGCTCACGTTGGACTCTGTCGCTCATGTGAGGACCAGGAGCACCCCCCACCCCACCCTCCGCCCTCTACCCCACCTCAGACTTCATCCCCCCTCCTGCCCGCATTCATGGAAGCCCTAATTGAGTCCGTTTTGATCCAGATGGTTTGAAACTGAACAAAAATTTACGTACATACATACAAAATAAAATAGAAAAACAAGAAAAGAAAAACAAAAGGAAATGCAGGAGGTTTAATCGTTCCAAAGTCCGCCCGTCTGTTCTTGATACACCTCGATGACGTCCTCGTCCTCCATCCCCAGCTGACATGAAGGAGCAGAAACATGTTGGGCTCAGAAATCGAAGCATCAGAACAGGAGTGCAAGATTTCTTGTGTTTTCTGAACGGATGTGATGAGAGACGAAGACCTGTTTACCTCTTTTGGAGTCTGGTTATCTGCGATTCTTTGTCCTTCAAACAGAAACCTTAGCGTGCTCGCTGGGACTCCCTGAAAAACAACAAACCAACAGAACAAAACTTCAGAAACAGACAACGTGAAACTGAACGTGTACACAAAAGGTGCCGGAGGGGAGTGGCTGTCTGCACCTGTCTCTGGCTGTACGACTCCTTCAGCTTCTTTAGATGCGTTGTCATTTTCACCTTGAAGTGGATTTCACTGCTGTCCTGTGGGCAAAGGAGGAAACACAAGCTAAACTTGGGCTGATGGTGAATTGAAAAGAGCAAGCTGTGATTAAAAGATCCAGTGGGAAGTGGATGAGTTCCTGCAGGACACTGGGTGCTCTCTGTCCAGTAACAACACTGGACTAGCTGCAGCATCTCCTGCATTTTAATCAGAGTACCACGATCTCAACATGGCACATTATTTAAAACAAATTCATTGGACAACGACCTCATCTTTGAGTCGAAAGCATGTTAAACTGCACACGTGCATGAAGCCAGAAACAGACATAAATCTGTGAAATAGACTCAAGAGATTCATGGTGATAAGAGTTATGAACACACAAGACAAACACCACACACTTGGCAGGATGATGGTTTTCTGTGAACTCATCTCTGCCCGTCTGCTCAGACCAGCCCAGCAGCCTGGTCTGCACGCACCCACCTGGCCGATCACTTTTAATTTGATGTACTCTCCATCCTTCTTGTCTCCTCCGTCTCCACTGGACGGTTTTGTCTCCTGCAACACACCATGTAAACAAATACTTCAACAGGGGGAAACGCCACTCAGACAAGGCCTGAAGGCTCGGATCAGGAGATGTATCCAACACTGATGTGAAGGAATCTGCAGGTTGGTCACAAAATGATACTAAATGTTGCTGCCGTGCTGCAGATCATCTAAAAACAAAGTCAAAACGAAACTACACGCTATATGTTAGGCCTGGAGCTACGTGAGCTAGCGTTAGCACGTTAGATAATCAGATACGAAGAAGAGACCACAACAACGCTGATTTCGGGACATTTTCCACGTCGTGCTTGAATTAAACGGCAAAAACTTTCCAGGGCTCGAATCTTACCGTGTCCGACATTGTTTCTATGTGTGAATCTCGTGGAAATTGCGCTCAGAGACGAAGCGATCGCTTTCCGCCGCTGCTTCTGCTTGTTGTGAGAATTCAACGGAAACCGGAAGTGACGACACGAGTCACATTTGCCAGAGTAAGAGCGGAGCGCCATGATGTAGTTCTACATCCAAAATACAGCTGGAAAGTGATCGATAAAGGCAGAAAAACATTCGTTTGATTGACACTTTTTGTATTTACAGCTGTGAAGTTAGTCTACAATGATCCTGGCATGTGAATAACTTAAGGGAAATCATATTATTTGTTTGTGAAAAGCTGGATGAAGGCCTCTCTTTATATTGGAAAATGTTTTCTTTAAGCACATTTAAAATAATGATAAATACAATTGTTATGATTGCCAAGCTTATAATTCATAAAAGTCAACTTGCAAGCCAGAAACTTATCATTTAAATTCGTTTAAACATAAGTGTTTTATGCTTATGAACGACAGCTGTGTTGAATTTTGTTTTTGAAATATACTGAGAAAACTATTCACCACATAGGAACCCTTGAGAACTAAATTGCAGCAAATACGCAACAATTTAATTAGACTTTTCAAGTCCAGACTCATTAAAGTTTTATGGGCAGTTATTCGGAGTGTAAATACAGCTCTTGCTATTTTTGCATTTCGCTTTAAATGATGTGAAATCTCTGAAAGTAGTGCATGTGTTGTTTCTGGGATGATCCTGGAAGCCGACACATTCGTCTGACATCACAGATTGTGTTTTTGTTGGACGCTTCCTGTGAGGTTGCGGGGTTAAGACCCGTCAAGTAAATTGTAAAAAAGAGTAAAGTTTCCGGTTTGTGTGCATCACGATAAAGTGGGAAGTTATTTTCCCCCGGAGGAAGGTAAACAGTGCTTTTATTTTGTAGCCAAAATGACCCTACATCCTGTACTGGGATGTTGTGTATCCGGTAGCTTGACGCGACTGTTGTGTCAACAGCGAGCGAAGCTACCGTTAACCAGGCTGTAAAGTAGCTCCAAATGAAGCCTTGCCACTGATTTAACGCTTCGATCGCAGCACAGAGGCGCAGATAGTTTGTTTGGCTGAGCGCTGTCTTGAATTTCTTTTCCCTGGGAGCATCGAGCGGGTTTAACTGGCCGCCGTCGGGCCTCGTCGTCGTGGCCCAGCAGGACTCGAGTGAAGTTGGGAACGGGGCTGCCAAACTTCTGCTTCCTCCAGCGGCTCTCCGCGGGGCCCGGGGCTCCTGTCACCGGCCCTGTGGATGAGGGAGTGAGCGGGAACCCAACCAGCGCCCCCAGGTGCGACGATAACGACGCCGCTGTGGGATTGACGCCGTCCACTGGCCCGTTTAATGCTCGCGTTTTGACGTACGTGCAAAGCGGACGAGCTTTGAGTTGCTATGCGGCGTAGCTGTTAGCATTAGCTTCGCCTGACAACTTCCCTGGCCTGACAGCTAACTGCTAGCGTTAGCCACTTAGCTTTTCTCATCGCCAGCCTTGTATTTTAGGCTAACTTTGTTTTTATGATACTATTTATTCATTTAAAAGACTCAGTCACGGTCGATATGTTGAATAATTTTGCAGCAGTTGTTGGGGTGCTGCAGCTAACATTAGCACTTACATTTAAAGCTAATTATCCACCAATGAGTCCACAATATTGTCAGTGTTGTTGGTATCCATCTTTTATTTTCATAGAGGAGAGCAAAGTGTTGCCAAACGATGCTCCACATGTCATTAAAATAAAGAATAATAGCGTCATACAACGCTTATACACGCCCATGTGCACGTTCTGTAGCACGTACATACACAATAAGATACCTGATGTCGATAGAAGTCATTTAGATGGAGGTGGACCATAAAATAAGGACTGTAATTCATATAGTATCAGAAAATGAATAGCGTGAAGAATTGCTGGATGGTCCTTCAGGGCAGGATGATCCAATATTGAAGGGAATTGTTTGATTTCCTGTGTTGTCTTGGTGTCTGCCTGTGACTGCTGTTGTCCCGATTCTGTTCAGACTTGTCCCTTGCAATTTAGCCACCTTCTCTCAATGAGATCAAGTACAATAAAACACAAGTTCCGAGAACTGATGGTTCAAATCAGCACTGAACTGGATGGGATCCATTTGAACTGCTGTTTCACACCGCGTCTGTCCTCATAACCGTGACTGTGCTGATAGATTTTCTGTCTGTTGCAGACGGTGATCAATCACTACTGACTAGACTCGATATTCAAGTGTCGGCGGCCATGACTGAGATTTGCAGGCTGTCTGTACTGACGGCGTGTGTTGTGTTGCTTAGTAACACCACAGCTTCACACTAATGTTGTGACACTAAAACGACGAGTGTATTGAAGAAACACTTGATTGTTTTGCAGCTGTTATTCTCGTGTTATTACTGTTCGCCGCTGCTTTTGATCATCAGTTGCTTGAGTTTGAAGAGCAGCATCAGTCCAACAACAGCTGCAGTCAAGAGATCACTGTGTTTTTTTTCCCCACTGGTCCCAGATCTGCTCCTCTGTCGGCAGCTTCAGGCTCTTTAACGTGACGGCCTGATCTTCTGCATGTCGGGATTGAGCTCGTGTCTTTCTGCTGTTGCAGGAGAAAGGAATCCCTTTGATGGGAGAGTCCTCTTTCCTGGCCTCCTGGGTCAATCGCCGTGCCATGATGATGGGTACGTGTGTGTGTATGCGTGCATGAGTGTGTGTGTACGAGCTTTCTGGCAGTAAGCCAAGCTCGTCTTTTGTCAAACCTACAACTCAATGAAGCCCCCTCCTCCCTCCACTCTACAATGGTTCTTTGACATCTTTGCCTGACAACAATAATCCCTTGTGTTATGTGCTGAAGTGTAAGTGCCATCGAACATGGTGCTGCTTTTACAGCTTTTCTTCTCCTTACAAATGGAGCTGAGCATTCCTCCATAGTGACTGCATGAAATAAAGAGTGCAGAGTGAACGGAGAGCGTGTCCCCTCACAGATGAGCAGGAGGCGCTGAACTCGATCATGCAGGACCTGGCCGAACTGCACCGCTCCAGCCGTCCTGCCATGTTTCTGTCCGACCTGGCCAAACCCAAAGCCTCCTCGCCCAAGAACCAGGTGACCACTCCAGTCCTCTCCCCCCTCCCGCTAACAGCGTCCCACGTCTGTGCCGCTCTGCTGACTGTCACTGTGTCCCTAACAGAACGACGTGAGAGTGAAGTTCGAGTTCAAGGGGGAGAAGAGGTGAGGGGCGATGGACGACTGCGTGGATGGTGTGGTCCTTGGCAGCGTGGGTGCTCCTCTCACTCCGCCACCTCTCTTCTTCTCTGCAGGATCCTTCAGTTTCCTCGACCGGTCAAGCTGGAGGACCTGAGGGCCAAGGCGAAGGTGGCTTTTGGTCAGACGATGGACCTTCACTACACCAACAACGAGGTATGAGCCTGAAAGTCCCCGCACACTTTACAGTCGTTTGCGCTGTGGTAGCATATTGAAAGTGTTGCTGGTTTTGTCTTCTTGCAGTTGGTGATTCCTCTGACCACTCAGGACGATCTGGACAAAGCGGTGGAGCTGCTGGATCGCAGCGTTCACATGAAGAGCCTGAAGATCCTCCTGGTGCTTCAGGCCTCCTCTCAGGTCCCAACACTTTTCTGTCTGAAACGTTCACCACAAAGCAAACAAGACGCTCTCCTTGAGACTCCACCCCCTTTTTCGGTCCCCTCAGAACTCCTCCTCCAACATGGACCTGCTGCCGTCCCACGAAGAGCTGGACAACACAGGATTCAGGGTGGCAGACAAGAAGAGCATGTTGGCTCTGATCGGTGAGGAGCTCCTCACGTTGAGGATTTCCACACGTGTCCCTGAAGCAGCACTCAGGCCTCACTCCATCCTGTTTCTCCCCCCCGACATCAGGCTCGCACTCAACGGACCGCAGCTCTCCTCCTCCTGGATACATTCCCGACGCACTCCAGCAGGTGGCCAGAAACGGCTCCTTCACCAGCATCAACAGCGAGGGGGAGTTCATCCCCGAGAGCATGGACCAGGTGCAGAGCCACGGCGGCGAGGAGGTGTCGAAGCCTGCCGACCATGCAGAGTATCCCTTCATTTACCTTCATGCTCTCCATCTTGTCCAGATGTTGGACCCTCTGTCCATGAGCAGTCCGGAGAACTCGGCGTCTGGAAGCTGTCCGTCATTAGACAGCCCACTGGACAGGTCAGGACCGCCCACACAGAGCTTAACGTCCATTCAGGAGCCTTTGTTTGTGTTTGAGTGAGGCCATGATGAAGGACTTACTTGTGGATTGTTGTGCAGCGACTACCCGAAGTCCCGGATGCCCCGAGCGCAGAGTTACCCCGACAACCATCAGGACTTCCCGGGTAGGTGCTCATCATGGTGATGCTGAGCTCAGTCTGTTGATTTGAGGCCATTCAAACAAAAACACACCATGTGCCTCGTCTCCTCTGCAGAGTACGACATCCCTGTTTTTGAGAAGTCGGGGAAAGGCGGCACGTATCCTCGCCGCTACGGCATTCCCTTCGGCCTTCAGGACTACAGCGATGGTGAGTGACGCCCTCGTCCGACGGAGGAGTCGGCGCGAGGACGAGCGTGACGCTTCCTGTTCCCCCACGCAGGGAGGAAAACGTTCCCCCGCGCCCGGAGAACGCAGGTGCACGGCCTGCGCTCGCCCGTCAGCTTCAGCCCCACCGAGCAGTCGCCCAGCACCAGCAGCGGCAGCAGCGTCTTCACGCCGGACCTGGAGGAGGCCCCGGGGCCCGCCAGGAGGCCGCGGAGGGGCAGCGACATCGAGCCCAACCCCACGCCCACCCCGACTCTCTCCGTCATGGACATCAGCCCCCCCAGCCGCTGTGAGTCCCCCCCCCTCTGCCCCCGAGGGTGCCGGGTGTGCTGCTGCTTTCTCAGCGTTGCTCAGTGTCCCTCTGGTGTCTTTCAGCTCCTCGGGCTCCCACAAACTGGCGTCTGGGGAAGCTTCTGGGTCAGGGGGCGTTCGGGAGGGTCTTCCTGTGCTACGACGCAGACACCGGGCGAGAGCTGGCAGTGAAACAGGTCCAGTTCGACCCCGAGAGTCCAGAAACCAGCAAGGTGGGCGTCAGCTGAGGCTGCGGCGACGCGGACGTCACGCGTCTCCACACACGTTTTTCAACAGGAAGTGGGCGTGACCTCTCTGTGGTTGCTTCCTTCAGGAGGTGAGCGCGCTGGAGTGTGAAATCCAGCTCCTGAAGAACCTGTGCCACGAGCGCATCGTCCAGTACTACGGCTGTCTGCGGGACTCCATGGAGAGGACGCTGTCCATCTTCATGGAGTACATGCCCGGGGTGAGCGCCCCGCCCCCCCCGCACACAGAAAACAAGTGTGATTTGTGTCGTGGAGTGAGCGCGTGGCTCAGCGTGTGTCCTCTGGCTCTCAGGGCTCCATCAAGGACCAGCTGAAGTCGTACGGCGCGCTGACGGAAAACGTGACGCGGCGCTACACGCGCCAGATCCTGGAGGGAGTGTCGTACCTGCACAGCAACATGATCGTCCACAGGGACATCAAAGGTGAGCTCTGACCTCGCTCACAGGACTCGCTCGTCTGCCGCTCCTCTAACCACCTGGACTCCGTCTGTTCAGGCGCCAACATCCTGCGGGACTCGGTGGGCAACGTGAAGCTGGGGGACTTCGGGGCGAGCCGGCGTCTGCAGACCATCTGTCTGTCGGGAACAGGCATGAAGTCTGTGACCGGGACCCCCTACTGGATGAGCCCGGAGGTGATCAGCGGCGAGGGCTACGGCAGGAAGGCCGACATCTGGTGAGGCCCCGCCCCTCTCCCTCTCCCTCTCCCTCTCCCCCTCCTGACGCCGTGACTCGACGTGCGGTTTCCTCCACAGGAGCGTCGGCTGCACCGTGGTGGAGATGCTGACGCAGCGGCCCCCCTGGGCCGAGTTCGAGGCCATGGCGGCCATCTTTAAAATCGCCACGCAGCCCACCAACCCGGTGCTGCCGGCCCACGTGTCGGACCACTGCCGCGAGTTCCTCAAGCGCATCTTCGTGGAGACCAAGCAGCGGCCGTCGGCCGACGAGCTACTGAGGCACATCTTTGTACATTAACCGCTGGACCTGAGGGGGGCGCTGCAGCCTCTGACCCCTCCCACCTGGTGGGCGGTCCCTGGAGACCGCTCTGAAAAGTTGCACCTTAATTTGTCGAACATGGCGGCGCAGCGCGGCGGCGGCGGAGGCGCCCGTCCTCCTTTTTTATGTTTGTACGGCCGGAGAGAGTTTGGACCTACAGGAGCTGATAGACTGGAACCCCCCCCCCTCCCCTCCCCCGAAACCCCCTCCAGTCTGGCTGACCCGACCCCAGAATGTAGTCTGCTGCCAAATCCCAGAGCGAGGGGGGCCGGCTGGGCCCGCTGCTATCCTCCCTCCCCCCTCCCTCGTCTGAGTGGGTCTCTCCTCCATCTTGGTTCTTTGCCGTGTGCCTTTTGTGTTTCTGTCGTCTCGATGGTCCCCCCCCCCTAACCCTAACCCTAACCCCCCGCCCGTCTCGTTGTCGCCTCCCGGATACGAACCGTGTTCACGACCAAATCTCACGCTTCCTGTCTGAAGCTGAACGAAAGAAACGAAAGATTTCAGCAGTTTCACCTTTTCGATTGATTCGGCGGCGAAGCTGAAACGCGCTGGTTGAAATGGGACTCGGTTCAGGACACGACGGCTCTGTTTGTTTGAGCCACAGCGGCGAATGTGGACGCGCGTCGTCTCTCCTCCGTCAGCAGAGAGTTCAGGGTCGCAGTCGAGCTGTTCGACGAGGAACAAGCTGCGTTGTTCAGCTGACATGAGCTGCACGGAAGCAGGTCTGGTGTCGGAGCGCTCCTCCTCCTCCTCCTCCTCCTCCTCCTCCTCCTCAGACACTCCCACAGGTTCGATCGCCGCTCGTTTACAGCCTCCTCTCGGTACCGCAGCCACTTTCCTCTTCGAACTCGTCACTTTATCCGCACCACCAACGCTCCCCCGCGGTCTCCCGTCAGCAGCAGGACTCGAACCTGCAACCCGTTCATGGCGTCGGGCCGTCCGTCGTTAAGATGCCTTAAATGTCGGTGAGCGTCGCCCGTCGGCCCGTTTCACTCGGGGCTCGTGTTGTGCAAAGAGACGCCGTCGGTCAGCGTTTCCTCTTCAAAGGTGCAACCAGCCACATTTTTACCTCGGTGACATCAGCGACTTCTCGTGGGAACCTGGACCCCCCGACGCTGCGTCTCATCGTTCGTGTCCGAACTGACGCTCGTCCCTGTGGATCGGGGCGCCAGGTCGGGCCTTTTTTAAGGAGTTGTTGTGGGTTGGGAGCTTCTGTCGGCGTCGGACAGTCGCTCCATCCACAAGCTGTTTTTCTTTCCCTTCTGCTCAGTCGTCTGACCTCGACAGGGTGCGTTCAGAGGAACGGTGCGAAACCACGAGTCCGGTACGAGACCGTCAGGTACAGGTGGAGGCGCCTCCGACTCGCAGCACCACGATGCACTCGTCACTGCGGCTTCCCACCGCCCCCCCCCCCTTCAGCCACTTTTCTTTTTGCACATTTTAAACCTTTTTCTTATTTTTACTGCGTGATCGCGCCTGTGTATGTTCGTGTGTGTGTGTGAGCGCGCATGTGTGTGACAGAGCGCTGATGGTTCGAGTTCAAACCTATCATGAATGTAAGCGTGTCATTTTCACCACCAGGTGGCCTCGTTCACCACAGTGGATTATGTCTTTGGTACCAGTATTTGTCACATGCAAACGCCACAATACTCCTGCAGTTCACTTTTCAGTGTCTGAAGCTGCCACTCCTGTGTGTGTGTGTATGTGTGTGTGTGTGTGTGTGTGTGTGTGTGTGTGTGTGTGTGTGTGTGTGTGTGTGTGTG
>JAUESF010000053.1:3516302-3528947 GCA_032274765.1 Malacoctenus tetranemus
TAATTCTGCAAATAAGCTCTTGAAAGTTGCAAAGTGTGAGAGAAGAAGCGTTGAAATCCAGTGAATTCGGAGGTGTTTTGGACGGAGGCGCAAACTGTCAGCCAGCTGTTGTGCTGTGTGCAGGAAGTGCGCGGAGACGAGTCGGAGCTGCTCACGCACACGCTCCTGCCCCCGGTCTGTTTGCTCCGGGGGCCAAGATGCGTCGCTGACGCGGGTCGACGCGTTTGTGTGTCTGTCTGCGTGAATGAATCACTGTGTTGTTCACTCTGCAGTGGCAACAACAAGTTCTCAAACCTAACAGCAGCGGGAGGGGAGGGAGGGGAGGGGAGGGAGGGAGGGAGGTGCAGCCAGGGGCGGCTCGGCTCGGCTCGGCAGGCCCCCGGTGTGGTGGTCTGTGCTGGAGGAGTGGGGACACTGTGATCTGAGGAAGCGGAGGAAAATGCTGCAGGTTTGGAGCAAAATCTGCAGCGCGATGACTCATAGGGACCCACAACATCCCAGCTCACGTTCAAACCATGAGTCCAGGAGAAATAGATGTTCTCAGGACGAAGCCAGATCAGAATTTGGAGCGTCTCTGACGTGCAGTGGAGCTGTTCAGTGCAACATCATGTTTGAAGCTACACCCGTCTGTCCAGGCGGAGCAGCACCTCATGTTGAGCCTGTGGATTCCCCCTAAAAGGATCCGCGTGTGTGGAGGCTTCTCCAGGTCTGAGATGCCAACACAAGCTGATCCATGAAGCAAAGCCCCCGCAGGAGGATCACGGCAGCGTTGAAGCGCATCAAGCCCGGCGATGTGAGTCATCGCTGACCTCTGGGCTCCATCAGCGCCGAGTAATTACAGCCGCCGCGCGTGCCTCTGATGCACCGAACGCTGTCAAGTGTTTCAGCACCACGGACAGAGACGAGGCAGAGGACGGGTCCAGGAGCTGGACGGGCAGCAGGCATCAGAATCAAGTCCAAACGAGGGACGGGTTCAGCACCACGGACAGCGAGCAGCCCGGCCCAGAAAGAGCCGGTTCAGCACCACGGACAGCGAGGGACAGACCTCAGCATCTGAGGAGAGAAGCTGCAGAAAATCCTGTCCATTTGTTCCAAATTCAGCCGTTTGCACCGATTCTCAAACAAGTCGGCAAACTGTTGGGAATGGAGCTCGTTAGAGGAGGTCCAAACCCAGCCCAGTGCTGTTTTAAATAAAGTTTAAACTTCAAACATCAATAAAATGCTTCAAAAATGGGTTTAAGAGATGATTTGAAGTCTGCTTCAGTGATTGTTGTCAGACAGCAGGTCGCAGGCCGACAACACCCAGCCAGATCTCCCCTCCTGGTGCGGCCGTCATGGGGGGGGGGGTGTCTGTCCCCTCCCTGCTCCCAGTGACCGGTCTCCTTCTTTCATTTCATTTGGGCGAAGCGTCACAGGTCGGTTGGAGCTGGTCTGAGAGCAGCCTCGTCCTTTGAGGGAGTGGTGTGAGGCCCGACGGGGGCGGGAGCGGAGCGGCCGCGGGGCCCGGGCGCTGTCGTCACCTGCGTGCCTCTGCTGCCACTCACTGGCGCCCGGAGGCTCCCTCCTCCACTTCTTCCTTCATCGCCTGACTAATTCCTCCTTAAATACCCGCTGTGGCAGCAGAGCGCGCCGCTCCGAGGCTCCATTATGAAAACGACACTCGGGCCAGTCTGGCAGACGCTTAATGGACGATGGCGGTGATTCATGCAGGCGCTGATGAGAGGAAGCCGGAGTTCAGCCGCCTCGCAGCCGTTCCTTGTCAAAGGGCACGGAGAGAGTAGAAAACATGTGACTCACTTCTGGTCTGTGGTCACGCCCCCTGAATAGACGGATAGCTGTCTAAAGCAGAGCGGAAATAAAGCCCACAGTCAGGTTTCACTGCGGCTTCATTTGGCCATCGAACAACAACCAACCAACCACCTGCTGCTCTCAGAGTCACAGGTTCTTAACTCAAAGTGAATTCTGCTTTTCATTGTGCTCGTTTCTGGTTCGTCAGCGGCTTGTTTTGAAAGTGTGGCCGTGAGTCATGGAGCTTGTGGAGGTTTGGTGCCCCCGATGGAAGAAGTGAACGTGGTCAGTTGGTTGCAGAGGAGGAGGAGGAGGCTAAAATTATCGGTCTGTGTGTTCCTGTGAACTGGCTCCTCGCTGGGACGCTCTCGATCCTTCCTGGTGTGGGAGGAGATCGAAAAGCGCTGCCTCATGCTTTTATTTTGAAGGCTTTCAGGAGGCCTGTGAGGAGTGGGTGTGTCCACCAGGGTTTGGCTTCACTGGAATGTCGAAACGAAAGCGGTTTGCTGGGATCTGCTCTCGACTGTGGAGAGAAATCAACACGTCGCGGCGACGGAGCTGAGCTCCATCTCAGAGGGACCAGCGAGGGACAGACGGTGGCTTCACACTGCTCGCACTGCTGCTAATGAGGAGGAGAGACGGAGTTTGGGTCCAGAGAAGCCCCCCCCCTCCCTCCACTGCGTCCTGCTGGCTGGCGTCCTCCTCTCCCTCCGGCTGAAATTGAGTCAGATCGCGGCGCTTATTGCTGAGTCTGTTTCTATGACGCCCCGGGTTAAGTGGCTTCTCAGAGTCGCAGCTGTGCCAAATCTCCCCTCGTCTCCCTCTCGCTGCGATTTGGCCCCGAGAGCGACACACACACACACACACACAGAGCCTCGCTCGCCTTTGTGTTCCCCGAAACCGACGCCGGCTTCTCTCCGAGATGATCAGCGAGAGAGGAAGTTGTGTTGAATCAAGATATGTGCAGATTGTTGAGCTGAGTGTGTAAAACACAAGTGAGTGGTGATGAAGGGATGAACAGCTCCTGCAGCCTTTTATGACACATTCAAAGCAAACTAAGCCGGTCTTTCTTTGGTAGATCAGCCAAAGTGATTGATTCCTGAGGTTTCTCTCATTGACCCGTCTTATTCTCTGATGTCTGGAGGACTGAGTGTTGATGCTGAAGCACCTGACTCCTGCTTTGCTTTCATCTCATGGTCCCTTTGGATGGATGCACCTCACAGGGATGGAGGGAGGGAGGTGTGGGCGGAGGAGAGAGGACGGAGACGTAGATTAGTCATCGCGTGCAGCTCGGTCAGTGAGGGCGACCGGCAGACGGACGGACGGACGGAGGGATGAGTGAGCGGGTGTGTGGAGAGTCTCTGGGTTGTTTCTATCTTTAGCGGCGCCTGGTTCGATGGAGGTTCTCCTCCCTGAGAGCGGCTGCGTCGACAGCTCATCAGTCGGCTTCCTGTCGATACTCAGACCCGCGTTTCTTCCTCTTCAGTAGATCACAAAAGGCAGAAGAGCCCCAGCGACGGCGGCCCGACTCATCACACGCCTCTGTTGACTTTTTGACTCCTCAGGCTTCGGTTTTCTCCCTTGCAGCCCGTCGTCTCTGCTCACAGTCGTGTTTACCCCACCAACGAGCCACAGAATGAGGATGCATCAGCGTTAATAAGTAGTCACATTACAGGCCCCGTCCTAATGCTGTGGCTTTTGTCATTAGCGCTGCTCGAACTGAGGGTTTGTCTCTCCTCAAGAAGAAGATGTTGATCGTTTCAGCACAACAGGAACTGACGATGTTCCAGCCGGAGCGGTGTGTGTCCTCCCGTTATTGACCAGTTCGTGGAAAGGTGTTCCAGGCGGCGTGTCACATCAATGCTTTATGAAGTCCCAGCCCAAGCCGGCATCGACAGACAGAGACGAGCGAGCGGCGTCGTGCTCGCCACTGTTTGCTGCCTGGCGACAGATGAGAAGCCGGGGAAAGGTCAGCTGGAACACACACGGCCGTCTCCATCTGGAGACTCTTAGCAACGCGGTATTGATGTGCGACGCGGCGCTCTGCCATCCGAGGGGTTTCCTGACACGTTCATGGCTTCATCGCCTCATTCAAAGGAAGCTACAGCTTCAGAAGGTGCAAATTCACTGGTAGTTACAGGTTCCTGCATGTGTTTGTAAAGTTCTGGTGTCTCTTCCCATCTGGAGGACAACTTCTACAATTGCAACCTCAATGTAGGATCTGGAAAATGTGTTTCCCTTGTTGTTGTTTCATTTCTACAGAAGAAGTCAAAAGCTTTCCAGGTGCTTCCTGCTTTTTGTCTCAGTTGAAAGTCAGACCAGGTGACGCTTTCTCCGTCTCTTCTGTGTTTTGCAGGTTGTTTGTTCGAGAAGAAGCTTTGCTCCAGAGACCAGCTGTGCAACAATGGTGAGCGTTTCATCTGTGAGGAGGTCAGAAATGGAGGAGGAACCGAGGGAGGCGGTCGCACTCACTCCTGAGGGGGTCTCTATTAAAACCTCGTGACGGCTGAAGTGTGATGCGACGTCCAAATCGCCTCCAGCACAAACGCGACAAGCTCACAATGTGAACGAGCCCACTCGCATCAGGTCCTCCACCCCACCCACCCTCCACCCCCCCTGCTTCAACCACACTGCCTATAATCCTGCGGTGTGGCTTTCTGCTTTCTTCCTGCCCGCTCACACACAATCAGGATCTCGTGCACACACGTGCACCTGTGTGGCTCCGGCTGACAGCTGCATTATTAATGGCCGTGTGTTTCTGTTCCCCCACTCCACTCCTACTCCCCCCCCCCCTGCACGGATGTTTTGTTCCCTGTGTGAAGCAGAAGGGAACGTGCAGGGAACAGGAGAGTCGGTCATCAGGGTCCTTACAGGGACAGTCACAGCCCTCCCGGACCCCCAGGTTGGGAACGAATGAAGTGAAGAAAAGGCCTTTTAAAAGCTTTAAGTTGCACAAAAACAACATTTCATCTGCTGCATTTAACTCTGAGTTCCTCCAGTTAATAAGCAAAATATATCATGAACCTCTTTGCAGCCAAACGTATTGTTCTGACGATCTATTTTATTCAGGCTGATGACCATTGACCTAAAATCACTTTAAATGCACATCCATTTATTTGTGAACTGATGAGGTGCATGAAAATCAGTCTGAATGCCAGAAGATGGTGAGTTACTGTGAGGCAAATCTGATGGGATTCACCTGGAAAGTGTCTGAAAATGTCCTTTCTAATCCTGCGTGCATGTTGAGATGCTCTGTGCATGTTGGCCTCCTTCTACTGTGTGTCCAGCCCCCAAAATTAAACTTCCAGAGGAGGTTTTTCTGTGTGCACGTCACTGCTCCCCCCCCTCTTCACCGTGAGTCGTCACTGGAGGGACGTGTGTGAACACTTTTTGCTGAGAAGCGTCGGCGAAGACGAAACAGGACACGTCAGAAAGACGGAGGGGGGGGGTGTTGGTGACGGAGGGAAAGAAGGGATGAAGTGGAGCTGCCTGGTGGGGTGGGGTGGGGTGGGGTGGGGGGGGGGGGGAGCGACAGAGCGCCGGGAGTGAGAGAAACAAAAGAGTGAGAGTGCAACGTAAACAAGGTCTCCCTCCGTCAGCTTCTCTCGCCCAATCACGGCTCGACCTGGCCGTTTCTATGACAACGGTGACATCACTTGCTTGACGACCGTGTGTCTCCCGTGTGTGTGTGTGTTTGATGAGGGATGGAGCGAGACAGAGGTGATGACTCACCGAGGCCTACTCGCACAGTTGCACACTGTGTGTGTACGTGTGTGTGTGTGCGTATGTGTGTGTGTGTGTGTTCATACTGAGTGTATTAGCTGTATTTTCTGTTTGTACACTGTTCTGTGTGTGTGTTTGTAGTATTTCTGTGCAGAGCTGAGTGAGTTTGAAGGGTTTCCCATCTAAACCTCTGAGTGTGTGTGTTGTTTATCTGTACATCTGTGAAACCGTGTGTGTGTGTGTGCGTGTTGGGATTCGCTCCCTATGTTTCTGGCATGTTTGCATGCGTCTTCGAGCGTGTGTTGCGTCCATGTTCCCGTACAGTTTGTCCCCTGTCCTCGTGTCACGTGTCATATTGGATGCTGCAGACGTGACCGCGTGTGTGTGAGTGTGTTTGTTCTGATCGTTTGAATTTAATTTGAAAGTCATACTTTTACTTCGAGGCCAAAGTCCGGCCTGGTGTGCAGTGGTTGGTGCTGTTGGCTCACAACCAAACTCCAGGCTTGTGTGTGTGTGTGTGTGTTCCTCTGCTGTTTGCATTGTTTCTGCTGCTGCAGTGGTTTTCTACTGTCACTCAAACTCCCCCCAACTATCTCAAACCAGGTGTGTTGAAACACCTGGCAATGAAAACCCTTCAATTCTGAGTGTGTGTGTGTGTGTGTGTGTGTGTGTTGGTGGGTAATAGTGAGTCTGTGGCGCGCTGTTTATGTGAGTTTGGATGGACTCCAGCCGCCTGCGACGCTAACGTGGATCCAGCCTGTGGATAAGTGGATTTAATGCTCCGTCTGACCTCGGGGGAAAAATTGGCAGGCTGCAGGAGGACATGGAGTCTGATACCTGGCAGGCAGCTGGGCTCAGAGGAGACTAGCACCCACCTCTTCCTCAGGCGCTTCCTTCCAATCCGCTATTGCACCAAAGTCTTTGTCTGATCCACAGTGAACGAAAGAAAACCAGGAGAAGCAAACACGTGTTTGTCTGTTGATGTTGCTGCTCTCTCTGTGCAGATGGTTTGTTCGGGCAGTGCCAGGCCGCTCACCAGGAACCTGTCCACTACCAGGTGTCTGTCCCCGTCCTGCACAAACTGCAGGAGGTCCTCCAAGACCTGATGGTGCAGGGTGAGTCCCTGATCCAGGAGAGCGGGCATCATCACTGCTTTTCAGAGACCTGTGACCTCTCTCATGTCGGTGTGTGTGTGCACAGGTCTGACCTGGAGGGACGACTTGACCCAGGCCATCATCAGCAGAGAGCTGAGTCACGTTCCCACCGTTGCCCCGCGCTCCAAACTTCCCGACAAGTCGGCCAAACAGTAAGCAACCCGGCCTGTCCCGACCAGAGCGTGTGAGTTCAGGAGGAAGGGAGGAAACGCTGTGAACTGTCGGCTCGTCCAGGTTCCTGGACCCCAGCCCGCGCAGGATCCAGGACGTTGAAGACCCCGCCGAGCAGTACGAGGACTACCTGGTCCTGGATCCCTCCAGGTCTTCGGTACACATGCAGAAGCCTCTCCTGGACCCATACACCTACCGCAAGGTTGGAGGAGGATTTCAAAGTACAGGTCTGCTTTGTGTGTCCTCCCTCTGATTGTGTGTGTGTGTGTGTGTGTGTGTGTGTTGCTGCAGCAGCAGTACGGCTTCCAGGAGGAGGAGGAGCGCTCCCTCAACTCTCTGGACGATAACCCCGCCTTCCCTCGCTCCAGGGCTCGAGGAGACCCTCTGGACCAAGACCGCCAGCTCCTCCAGAACTTAGTGTCCTTCTTTCTCACCTCACCTTCCTCCTCGTCCTCGTCCTCCTCAGCCTCCTCCTCCTCCTCCTCGCCCGCGCAGGCGCTGTCCCGTCAAAAGGGGACAGGATCACCCTCCGCCTCCTCTTCCTCCAACTTCTTCCCGGAGCTGGACTTCCCGCTGGACTACAGCGAGGAGGACTACGTGTCCCAGGTTGCACAGCTCGGCAGAGAGCAGCAGGAGAAGGAGAAGGAGGCGAAGAAGGCGCAGAAGGAGTACGATGCTCTTTCAGGACTGGACGGTGAGTGAGGACAGAAACAGGAACGTCTGTTTGGTGGTCATGTGTTTGTATGATCACCCTCTGCTCCTCTTCATCACTGTCGTCGTGCCCTCCGGCTCCTCCATGCAGAGCGCTCCCTGCAGAGGCTGGCTCTGCTGCTGGACCACTACGGCCTGGACATGAAGGATCTGTCCCCGGAGCAGAAGGACAACCTGCCGGCCACTCTGAAGCAGCTGCAGCTGGAGAACTCCTACGGCCAGATGCCAGCCAAAGGTTGGCCTCACCCCCCCCCCCCCCACCACCACCACCACCACCACAGATGGACATCGGTGGTCCATCCATCACTTCACACAATCCCTGCTCTGTACTCTGTAATCTTTGCATTACAATGATGTCAGTCTGCCCCCCTGTGGCAGACGTATTCACAGACAGTCGAGGTTTCATTACACACAATATGTGCTGTGATTCAATGCTAATTTTACTGCTTTATGGTTTGACTCTTTAGATAAATACGGGAATGATGCTGTTTCAGGAAAGAAGGTGAGCCTCAACTTCCCAAACATCCTCCAACGTCTTGCCGACATTTATCCGTCTCCATTTGTTAAAAACTGAATTCCTTCCTCGTCCTCCATCAGGTCACAGAGGGTTCAATGACCTATAAGGCAGGCGCTCCGGAGGCTCCGCCCACCATCATCAAGCCGGCCAATCCAGACGGTGCGCTGAAGAAGACGCCTCCCACTGCAGGGAGGGAGAAGGAGGCGGCGGCGGCGCCGGCGGCTCAGCCGGAGGGAGCGGGCTACATCATCACCAACCAAAGGTACGGCTGGCCTCCGTCCCACTCACTCAGCACCAACCGGGGCGTGAGTGATCCGTGATGTCGTGTGTGTTCATGTGTGTGCACGTGTGACTGCTTGTGTGTGCGTCTGTGCGTGCGCGTGTCCTGTCGCCACAGCCCCCTCACTCTGAGCGATGGGGTGCGACTGCTGCGGCGGCTGTCGGAGAGGATCGGCCTCTCCACCGACGCCTTCATCAACATCAGGTAGGACGCTGCACAGGGACCATGGGCAGCCCCTGGATCTGGAGTGACCCCTGACCTTTGACCTGTGACAGGACTTGCAAAAACCTCCTCGTGTCATGTTGGTCTGCAAGCCTTAAGTGTGCAAACAAGGAAAAAAGTCTCGAAGCAGAAGGCAGTAACCACCGTCCTGCTGCTTCTCTGTCCTCTGCAGCGTCGTCGGACCCTCCATCACCTTCAGGGTCCGTCCCAACTCAAAGAACCTGACGGCAGCAGACGTGGCAGACAAGGCCGGTTCGTCCACTTGTCTGCTTCTGACATCGGGGGGAGGCCGGAGCCCACTGACCGTCTGACCGAGTCGCTCTCCTGTTTTACAGTTGCAGAGAAGAACTTCTTGGACTCTGACAAAGGCCTGAAGGTGCTGCAAGGCGGCGTTCTCGAGGTGAGCTGCGCAGGCTTCATCAGACCAGGGTGGGGTCCCTGCTTTCTCTGACGCTGTCCTCTGCGTCGCAGAGCAATGATGGGAAGGCGTTGCCCCTGGCAACCAGGGTCCAGCAGCCCGGCTCGCGCTGGGTGTTCGCGACGCTGGTGGCCATGGCCTGTATCGGCAGCATCCTGGTGGCGGCCATGACCATCGCCTGCCTGCGTCACCACGCGCACCGACTGGCTGCCAAGAAGCTGGGCCTGGGGCCAGAGGGGGGCACCTACACCCACCAGGAGTATCAGGTGAGCGAGAGAAGGAAGTGAGGAAAAAGTTTCAAAGTAAAAGCCTTCACATTGACAGTAAAATGCACGACGCATGCATAACTGGCTCACCAGGACCTGTGTCGCCAGCACATGGCCTCGAAAGGCGCCTTCGGGCGCCTGGAGGCAGCCGCCCTGGGCGCTGTAGGCGGAGCCAGTGGAGGAGGTGGCAGTGGAGGAGCGGGCGGCGGCGGCGGAGGAGGAGGAGGCAGCGGCGGAGGCAGCACGGGAGTCGGGAGAGGAGCAGCCGGCGGCGCGATGGGGGGCGGGGGCGCCGACTCCAGGGTGAGCAGCGTGTCGTCCCAGTTCAGCGACGGCGCGCAGCCCAGTCCCAGCTCCCACAGCAGCACGCCGTCCTGGTGCGAGGAGCCGGCGCAGGCCAACATGGACATCTCCACCGGGCACATGATACTGGTCAGTCTGTGAAGCTTCATGAGTCAATAAACAAACTCTCAAAGCAGCAAATATGAGATTTGGGGGCGATGCATGAACAAGAGTTCATGTTAATTACGTGTCTTTCGTGAAGGCTTACATGGAGGACCACCTGAGGAACAAAGACCGCCTGATGAAGGAGTGGGAGGCTCTGTGTTCCTACCAGGCCGAGCCCAGCGCCGTCTCGGTGGCGCAGAGCGACGCCAACGCCAAGAAGAACCGCTGCCCGGACTCGGTGCCCTGTGAGCGCCCGCACGCTGCTCCTCTCACAGCGCCAGGTCGATGTGTCAGAAGCAGAAAGGGTTAAATGTGGCTGTCTGTGTGCAGACGATCACTCCAGGGTGAAGCTGAGAGCAGAGATCAACCCTTCGCGCTCGGACTACATCAACGCCAGCACCATCGTGAGTCAAAACATCCCTCAGAAGCACCCAAACGCCTCGCCTCAGGCTGAGTGCGACCTCTGACCTTTCCCCGCAGATCGAGCATGACCCGCGCATGCCTGCCTACATCGCCACACAAGGCCCGCTGTCACACACCATCTCCGACTTCTGGCAGGTGAGCGAGACAGACGGCAGGGAAAACCTGAGGCGTCCACGTCGGGTCTGTTGTCTTTGAACGGCTCGTGTGTCGCTGTGCAGATGGTTTGGGAGAACGGCTGCACGGTGATCGTGATGATGTCGGCCCTGGTGGAGGACGGCGAGAAGCAGTGTGACCGCTACTGGCCCGACGAAGGCTCCTCCCTCTACCACATCTACGAGGTGGGACCATGCAAGTGCATGTGTGTGTGTGTGTGTGTGTGTCGGTGCAGGTACTGACGGCTTCCCTTCGCGCAGGTGAACCTGGTGTCCGAGCACATCTGGTGCAACGACTTCCTGGTGCGCAGCTTCTACCTGAAGAACGTGCAGACGCAGGAAACCCGCACGCTCACCCAGTTCCACTTCCTCAGCTGGCCGGCTCAGGGCATCCCCACCTCCACGCGCCCCCTGCTGGACTTCCGCAGGTACGAGTTCACACCCACCTGGACAGACTCCAGTCAGAGGGGGATTTACACCCACATACACAAGGAAAATAAAGGGTCAGACAGAGACAGTTGGACGTACTTATATGATTTATTCACCAAATCAAAACAGCTGGATTATTCCATGAACTGACTCACCCTGTAAGCTGCCAGGAGCTTACAAATGGGAGCCTGAATATGGTCAAATGTGCATCTTCTAACATAGCAACACGTAGGTTTTATTCTAAGACTTGGAGGATGAAGAAACAATAGATATTTAGCACTTGACACTTCAAATCAGTTTGTTTTTAGCATCTCAAAGGCCACATGTATGATTTAGTGGTTAAAAATGTGACCTGTTATATCCCAGCTTCACACTAATCCCAGTTTGCCACACAGCTATAATCTGTAGTGTGGCCTAATGCATAATCTGAAACGAACATCCATGGCGTTCAGACTCAGACGACACAGCCTCCCTGCGTCTCTGCCCCCCTGTCGTGAGTTCTGAACACATCTGTCTGTGTCATTCTTGTGGTTTGCAGCTAGTGGTCTGGGTCCAGTTGCATAGTCACAAAAATGAACACGGACTGATGTGGCTGCAGCAGGAGGTCCCTTGCCCCCCCCTCCTCCTCCTCCTCCTCCCACCCCTTCCTGCCCCCCTCCATTTCAGACAATAAGAGGGGTCTCTCTCTTGTGTTGTCCTCCTCAGGAAAGTGAACAAGTGCTACCGAGGACGATCCTGCCCCATCATCGTGCACTGCAGGTGAGGTCACGACATCTTTTCAACAGTTTCAAACCAAACTTTTTGTCTCATCTCGTTCCGTCTCGCCCTGTGTTTCCATAGCGACGGGACAGGCCGAACCGGCACCTACATCCTGATCGACATGGTTCTGAATCGCATGGCTAAAGGTGACGCCTTCCGCCGTCTGGCTGCGTGTCGGCGCGGCCGCTCAGGAAATGCAGGTGATGATGACACCACTGTTGCTTGTGTGACCCCGCAGGAGTTAAAGAGATCGACATCGCTGCCACGCTGGAGCACGTGCGAGACCAGAGGCCCGGGATGGTCTGCACCAAGGTGAGTCCGTCCGGTGCCAAGAACAGAGCCTCTACATTTTACACTGATACACAAAGGACTGGGATGACTCTTCCTCTGGTTTCCAGGACCAGTTTGAGTTTGCGCTGACCGCAGTGGCCGAAGAGGTGAACGCCATCCTCAAGGCTCTGCCCCAGTGAACCCAGGACCACCTCCAGCCCCGCCTCCCGACGCTGCCGCATCCCCACGACCCGCGTCTTTCACCTCCTCTTCCTCCCCGGGGGAAGACGAGGAACAAGACCGGCGTCTGAAACCCCCGCCATGATGTCACGCTCAGTGAGGTGAGGAGGGATTTACGCAGGCGCGACTGACGTTCAGACGTTTGTGGCACAGGTATGATCTCGTGTGAAAGCGCCACAAATGTGTTCAAACATCAGTTTTACTTCAGCCTGTTGAAATCCAGCCTCACGTTTTGGCCGCTGAGCTCCAAAAGCCCAAATATTAGTATGTCTCTGTGGTGGAAATGTGTAGAAATCGTGCTGCTGTTGGGGAAGCCTTGCTCTGGTTTAGACCGAAGGAATAAAAAACAATCTAAAATACTCATTTGCAAACAACTAAATTCTCCCTAGGTGTGAAAAAACACACTGCTGTACCACGTCTCCTCACAGGCCTACAGAAAGTGCGACTTCCTTCTGTTCGTGTGCCATTCAGGTCATTTTATGTCTGGGTATGTTGTCGTTTACCTCACGCAAGATAAAAATGTAATTAAAAAAAAAGATGCTATTCATGCTACTATATGAAAAAAAAGCTATTTTGTATCTGTGAGACCTTAAAATAAATCTTTTCGTGTTTAAGTGCTGCAACAACTCTTGGACGGTTCTTGATTTTTACAGTTAAAAGTCTGTAACAGGAGTG
>JAUESF010000053.1:3557310-3568024 GCA_032274765.1 Malacoctenus tetranemus
CCCCCCCCCCCCCCCCCCCCCCCCCCCCCCCCCCCCCCCCCCCCCCCCCCCCCCCCCCCCCCCCCCCCCCCCGACAGTTTGAAAAGACAACTTTTGGGTGAACAGGACACAGAAAAAAACTTCTGAAGGCCTTTTTTAATGCTAAAGTGTACTTATTAGATGCTAAAGTGTACTTATTCACTACCCACAGGCACTGAACGATTTCCCAGCCAGCCCCCCCCTACCCGTTCTCCCGGGCCTCCAAACGCATTCACAGGCCGGCAGATGTGGTAATCGCACCAGTTTGTCACACCAGGACTGTGCTAGGAGGAGGGGGGGGGGCGGAGCCCGAGTCGACCGCATGCGGACAAGGGGGGGGGGGACTGCCGGGGGGGGGGGGGGTCGCGGCACAGACGATCCACTGTCCCTCTGGACCTCGCTTTCCTCCTCGCTGCCCCCCCCAAGCGAAGACTGTCAGGTTCACCGACAAAACAAACACACGATGCGCCCCTCCCAGGCCCCGTTGCAGGGAAGGTGCGAGGCCCTGTGTGTGTGTGTGTGTGTGTGTGTGTGTGTGTGTGTGTGTGTGTGTGTGTGTGACCTTGACAGAAACAGATCATGCACACAGCCGTGGCAGTAAAAAGGTCAACCGGTACCTTTCCACACTGCTAATAAGATCGATGAACAACCTGTCTGGGATCAACATGGTATCCTAGCGACGACACAGGGTGTGCTGATATGTCAAGTGAAACTTTCTCGTTTTGTTGCCTCCTGGGGTGGTAATAGAATAAATAAATAAATAAGAGAGAAATTACTGCAAACACCTGAATTGCACCGAGCGGTGTGAGCGGCTCCGCTAGTTGCCTGGCAACCCCACCGCATTCGTAACGTCCCGTTAAATCGCAGCTCTTTGTGGAAGGGCGACGCGTTGTTCCACTTTTTTTTTTTCGAAAGCCAGCCTCTTATTTTGAAAAATCAACATGCGGGTGGACCCCCCCCACCCCACCCCCACCTCTTCCCTCTTCCTCCTCAAGCCATCTTTAAAGTGAGAACCGGCCCTGAAGGCAGGATTACAAGGGTAAATCCCACTGTCTCTCTCTCTCTCTATGCTGCCCCTCACATGGAGGGTGGGGGTTGGAGGGGGGTCCTGACCTTTCTTCCGACTGTTTTCCCAACACAGGGGCAGGAGAATGATCTACTGCCGCTCTGTCGAGGGGCCGCGCGATAGGACGAGATGAAGGAAAGTCTTTGTCCATGGGGGTTTTTTTGGAGGAGGGGGGGGGGTTAGCGACGGTCCCTCCCTGGACACATCTGCTGATGTGAAGAGCAGCTCACCCCCCCCATGCTGAACAACACTCTGAAGCACTTTTTTGATGCAGCTGGAGATTTTTGAGGCTTCTTGTTAATCTGCCCACGTTCAAATAATAGAGGTCAATGGGGCCCGAGACAAAAACATCCATAAAAGTCCACAAAAACGTGTCAATATTCCTCCACACTGCTCGTCAAAGTGTCCTGAGAGTGCACATCCCAGACTCCAGATGTTTGTGGACTTTTATGTACGTTTTTGACTCGGGCCCCATTGACCTCCATTATCTGAACGTGGGCAGATAACAAGATGCCTCCCAGATCTCCAGCTGCATTTGAGACGTCCAAAAAGTGCTTCAGAGTGTTGTTCAGCATGGGGGGGGGAGTAGAAAATAAAAGCACATCCTTTTTTGGGTGTACTATCCCTTTAAGTGGGAACCCATTGAAGTATCCCACTGGACCTTGCACAGATAAGAGCGACGCCACAAGCTACTGCTAGCTCCCGTTGCGTGGCATTACTAATGACTGAAAAGCAAAAAAAGATTGCGAATCGCCGCAAAAAAATATTCTCACGGAGCAGATTCACAGCGCCACACTGCCACCTACCTGCCCGGCATGCATGCTACATCGACGCGTCGGGAGGTTTCACGCGCTTCTACTGTTACGATGTTGCTTGGTTGAATTGTGTCACAGTATTTTGCAGGTGGGGGTTTTCTCCTTTTTTGGTGTGTGTGTGTGTGTGTGTGTGTGTGTGTGTGTGTGTGTGTGTGTGTGTGAGTGTGTTCGGAGATAATTATCAAGTCTATTCCAGTCACGAAGACGAGGCCTCAGCACTCACTGGCAAGGCTTTGCACAGGGATTTCTCACCTCCGTGTGTGTGTGTTTTCAAGTGTGTATGTGAGAAATTCTCACTGCAGCTCCGTCTCTGATCTAGCAGACAGCGGATCTTTTTTTTCTTCTCTCCCCGCCCCCCCCCAACCAAGTACCTCAGATCACCTCTCTGGGCCACGCGGTTTCGCTCGGGGGCTCCCCCTGGTGTTCAAAAAAACCCAAACAAACCAACCAACCCAAAAAGTTTAAAACAGAACTCACCCGGCGAGCATTTCGAAGACGAGGATGCCCAGGGCCCACCAGTCCACGGCCCGGCCGTGACCTTTGCTCTGGATGACTTCAGGCGCCAGGTACTCGGGCGTGCCGCACAAGGTCCAGGTCCTGGGGGAGAGAGAGAGGGGGGGGGGGTACGGTTTTTGGGGGTTATTTTGGTGGGAAAACAAAGCAAACAATCGTCCAAAACTCAAGGTGCAGGACAGAGTCGCGTCCGGTGACATTTTGGAACTGAAACAGCGTTGAATATGGTCGCATTCGACGTCCATCGTGGCCGACAGAGTGACATCCGAGCGGTTGATGATCGCGCGGGAGGAAAACACCTGCGAGTAACGCGATCTGCCCGAGGTGTGTGTGTGTGTGTGGGGGGGGACGCTTGTCACAAAACGCACGCCACTCGTTCCCCCCCCGACCCCTGATGAAGAGCACTCGGCGCGCGGGCTCAGCCTCTCGCCAGTATCACCTGCGTCAATGACCTCCTTCGGCCTCGGTTGCCACGGCGACGGTGATTGCTATGGAAATCGTGGAAGACGAGGAGGCTGCCGAGGTCGCTGAGGAGAGGGGGGGGTAACGTGAAGTGCGTCCGTCTGCCGGCAGGGGACACTGTGGCGGCGGTGGCACCGCCCCCGCCCCCCCCCCTTGCTTTTCTATAAGTGGGTCACTTTGCACATCAGAGAGGGATCCACTCCCTGTCTGTTTCGCGGGCCAGGAAATGTAATCGTACTCCATTATGTTTACATGTCAGTGAGTGAGGGGGGGGGCGGCACTGCTGCAGCAAGGAGTGCAGAGATGGTGAGCCTGCCCCCCCCCAGTCTGAAGTGTCGCAGAGCGGCAGTTAGTACAGCTGGCAACCGCATGTAAACAGGACGCAGCGAGCCACTTAGCCCACGCGGGTCTGCTTGGAACTTGGAAGTCTGTCTCTCACACACACACAGCTCTCTGCTAAGGTCTGGACACACACACACTCTCTCTCTTTTTCCTACTGTTGTCACTCTATCCCGGAGCCCGAGCACTCTCTCTCTCCCTGGCTCTCCTTCTCTCCCTCTACTGTATTCAATCATTCTCTCTCTCTCTCTCTGTGGCGGCGCTCAGTGGCCGCTTGGCGTCCCTGTTCCCGATTGGCCGCGGGCCCGTGCTCGCAACCACAACAAGGAAATGAAGAACGACAAAAACGGCAAAAAGAAAGACTTTTAATCCGACTGGAGAAAAAAAAAAGAAACAAGCTCGTTTTGAAGAGCGACAGACTTAGAAATCGACAAGTTCATACATATTCCAAAGTAAAGTCTGTGTCGTATTTAGTCTCTTAAAAGCGACGCCGATGGGACTTTGTACGCTTCGAGAAAGCAAAAAAAAAAGCCGCACAGTCTTACGAAACAGTCCTGGTTAGTGCTGGCAATAATTATCTTTCATTATCTTTTTTTTTTTTTTAAAGCAGGCTGGAAAAAATTTAAATTACATGAGTGGCAAACAAAAAATATGTGTGAAATATACTTTTACTTCCACTGTATAACAAAAAGTAAAATTCATATAATTACAACAAATAATAAAAAATAAATAACAAGTAAAAACACAATAAATATCGTTCTTAGTAACAATACTGGTAATAATTATTATCCTTTATTATCTTTTAAAAAAAAAAAGAAGGCAGGAAATAATAAAAATAGCATGAGTTGCAAATAAAAAATATGTGTGAAATATACATTTACTTCCACTGTATAACAAAAGAGAGACTCTCATTGGTTCACTGGCACAATTGCTGACAAAACAAATCCAATTGGACAAATGCTTAGAAGGGCCCGCCCCTCCCGCTCCGCCCCACCCCCCTTACCTGTCAGAGAGCTTCTTGGCGAAGCCGAAGTCGGTCAGGCGGATGTGGCCCTCGCCGTCCAGCAGGATGTTCTCGGGCTTGAGGTCGCGGTACACGACCTCGCGGGCGTGCAGGTACTCGATGGCGCACACGATCTCGGCCGTGTAGAAGAGGCCCGTGGCGTTGCTGAAGCGCCCGCGGCTCCGCAGGTAGCTGAAGAGCTCGCCGCCGGGCACGTAGTCCATCAGCATGTAGAGGAAGCGCTCGTCGTGGTGCGTCCAGAACCTGGGGGAAAGGGGGGGGACGGGGGGGACCAAAACAGCATGACGTGACAGCACTCCAGCTATTTAAAAAGAAAAGCACCATCTGACACTGCATCTGCCAATCGGATTGCAGTTTTAACAGAAACAGGAAGTGGTTTTTTTTGTTGTTTTATGAGGAGGTGAAAGAAAATTTGCTCAGGGAGTGGAGGAAGTCTTCCTCGCACCACCCCCCTTCGACCCCCCTCCCCGCTCGTTTCACTCATCCGGTCGGATGTTATTGGGCCAAACCTGCGGGGAAATTCCACGCCAATTTCATTACTTGCGATACGCGCTTGGATGAAGTCCACTGAAAAAAAAGGCGAGCGTCTCATTAGATCGCGGAAAAGTCGAGATCCTTCCGATCGACGATTCAATCACTTTCTTTTATTATTCTTTATTTTTATTTTGCTAAATTAGTACTGCCCTAATCATTCTGTTTCAATTTGATTGGTAGACAAACGTGCGCATGAACGACTGCGAGCGAGACTGAAAAGGTGCGGTATATGCGAAAATGTGGGCAGTGCAACTTTGATCCAAAAGGTGGCAGCAGTGAGCCCACAATCTCCACTTCCTTCTTTTCTTCTGGCACCATCTGGTGAGGTTTTCTTTTTTTATACACGCCTGCCACCTACAGGCCTGGCATGCGTAACTACAGCGTCTTCCCCAAAAGCTTTGAGTCCTAATTGCAGCATTCAAATGTCCTTATTTTAGGGATTATTCCATTTTAAACAGACCTACTACTTAGGAGCGCCTTGATGATCCAGCATTGGGTGAACTAATAGCTCCCTCCCCCCTGCGGGGGGGGGGGCGCCAATCACAATCACCCGGCGGAATGGATCCTAATCGTGAATTCGCGGCAGGTCCGCGTCTCCCTGCTCAACTCTGACCTCTGTCATTAAATATGGCCGGCCCGCTGGATCCTGAGGGGGAGTGGGGGGGACGGGGGGGACGGGGGGGACTCACAGCCTGATGAGGAACGGGTGGTTGACCTCCGTCAGCACCTCCTTCTCGTTGTGGACGTGCTGCTCCTGCTTCAGTCGGATCACGTCGGGGATCTTCATCTGCTTCAGGGCGAAGAAAGCCCGGCTCTTCTTGTCCTTGACCAGGAAGACTCGGCCGAACGTCCCTGTTCCTGAGGGAGGGGGAGGGGACACAAGCACAAGGGGGGAGGGGGGGGGCAGGGGGGTTGTCAAACACCTTGAAAGGAATTCACAAAAAGGAGCCAGACCGTGATAAATAGACGTTCCACGAACGTTACGCGTGTATTGATCGGCACGTTGGCAGTGTCTCAATTACAGTGTTGGTCTGGGAGGGAGGGGGGGAGGCAGCACACACGCAATGACGAACTGGCGCTTTGACACATTGGCGTCGCCGTGGCGATGATCGCAGTCAGGCCGGGGCCGGGTTATTAAACATGCAGATCTCGAACGTCTTCAGTTCCACGTCGGTCGCCGCCTCTACACGCTTGTCGTGTCGTCGCTTACACGCCCACTTCACGTGTTGAGGTCGTTGCCGGCGGCGACGACAGCGCGAGAGGACGCCGAATCCGACACGACGTGGGGGACGATCCCCCCCTTGGGGTCCCGTGGGAGCCAGCGGTCACAATATGCACCACAACAGCCCCTCTGAGTCGCATGAGGAGCTGCAGCAACTTGCCGTCTCAGTCCGCGGACAATGGAGCTTTGTGTGTGTGTGTGTGGGGGGGGGGGGGGGGGGGGGGGCGGTGGGGTTGCCCCGCCCCCGCCCCCCCCCCCCCCCCCCCAGGTGGCGTTGCCCCGGCAACGGCTTAACACTTTCGTGAGTCAGGTGAAGGCGGAACGTGTCTGTTTCGTGGGTAAGCTTTAGCATAACATGGGACATGGGGGCATCTTAGTGGCTACCATGTCACTTAACTCCTGTTTAGAAGGGAAAGCAAACCAAAACCAACTATCCTCATTTCTCCGAAGTAGCAATTAGCATTAGCAGAGTATAATAATAATAATTATAATAATAATAATAACAATAATAATAATAATAATAATAATAATTAGAATAGAATACAAAGAATATAATAATAGAAAAACTAGAGTCACAAAATAAATGAATAGAAAAAAGGGTTTTAAATGGAAATGTAAAAATAATAAATTGAAATGTAAAAAATAATGTATTTGCATTTATTCTATCACAAATTGACACCTTCAGCGATGAGGTCAATACCGAAGAATAAATGCAGACATTATAAATAAATAAAATAAAAAACGATTAACACAAAAATGAAAATATAGAAAAAGTACATTAAAATAAAATAAATAAGAATGCAATTTAAAACATTAAAATAAAAAAAAATAAATAAAAAACAAATCAGACAAGTGCAGGTGGGTCAAACAAGTCAAAACAAAAAGGTCCATAAACTTTTCAGAAATTCACATTGGTTTAAGAATCGGACACCATACAAGAACAGGCTGTTGAAACGTTGACATCATATCCGTGCCTGATCTGAAGGAAAATGTCGAAAAGAAAACAAATAGTCAATCTCCGCAGGAAAAATGTCGACTTGACCTCGTCATGACCTCAAAGCGGCGGGCCACCTCGCGTATGTGCGGCACCATACATCACTCCACAAAGCCACGCTTTTGTTTTTCCGAACGCGCGCGTCAAACACCTCCGGGCGTTTATGTCGTCGAGCTGCTACTTTGGTATGTCCTGAGCCACAGGGCGGGGGGGGGGGCGGTCTACCCCCCCCCCCCCCGCCCCCTCGACCGCTCCTCCACCTGCTCTGAGAACTCCTTCTTGGTGATGCGATCACCGCTTGCCACATGTGACGGGCTGGTGAATAAACCTAATGGGAGGCGCTTCATGATTTCAATTACAATTAAAACAAACACAACAGCGGGCCGGATAAAGAGCTTTCACTGGCTTTGTTTTTGTTTGGGGGGGGGGGTTAAATCCCATCTCATCAGTCGAACAGCTCCCCACTGACAACATAGGGGATGAATGCCCACCTCCCTCACTGACACTATAAGCTCCACGTGTAGCCTGACGCACGTTAACCGAGCCAAACGTCCACCATAAAGTTCCCGGTATTGAGATCATAAATCAGGACGTGTGGTGAAATCTGATTAGGGAGACGATCAAGAAGGGCGCGTGTGTGAGTGTGTGTGTGTGTGTGTGTGTGTGTGTGTGGGGAGGGGGGGTCGGGAGGGGATGCGGTGTTTCCGTCGCCATCTGGCTCGACGGCACTCGCGTCTCACTACTCTTGCCATCCACAGGCCGATATCGCCGACATGTCGTCACACAATGACGAGTTCATCTGCAGCATCGGCAGATCGGGTTTCAGATTTGCAAGTCTCGACACGTGGGGGTGAGAACTTCGGTATGACTCGATTCACCTTCGGGCAAAGAAGAAGAAGAAAAAAAAAGGGGAGGTAAAAACATAAATGAAAGCACCTTCTTCCCTCTTTTTTTGTTTTCCACCCTCTTCACTTTTGCCACGTGTTACGGTTGCACCGGACAATCAGGTCTTGGGCGAGCTCGAACTTTTCAGTTCTATTTCCAGCTCGCAGCTCACCCCTGCCATTGGTGGACCGGGCGCAATGAGGACGCACTGGTTAATGACACACGATCGGCGTCATGCCGAGATGATTCACAATGAAGCTGAGCGTCCCGAGTGTCCCTCAGGGGACGCGGGCGTGTCTCAAGACTGAGCGCTTTTGACGAATTGAGACGAAGGAGGAGAAAACCCAGAGAAACAACAACAACAACAACAACGGTGGTCCTGAAAGGAGAAAAAACAGTGCAAAGTACCAGCAGTTACAAGCATTTCAAGTGATGCAATTAGACAACCAGCAAGAGTCGCTTCCAAAAGCTCCTTCAAGGACCCTAAAAGTATATTGAAAGAAAAAAAAAACAAGGACCCAGATTGAATTGGGTTGAGGGGGGCTGTCCTTTGCAAGGACCAAACACTGGGCTCGCGGTGTGTCGCGTCAGCGTCGTGAACTCACCCACTGTCGCGATGGTCTCCAGGTCATCCAGGCAGTACGTCCTGGTGTTCGTCGCCGCCTCCCCGGCGGGACCGCAGGCGTTGCTTTTGCCGTCTTTGACGCCCTCGCCGTTCGTGGCGACCTTCGCCTTGTAGGACGCCATTGTTTTTTTTTTTGGGGGGGGGGGTTGTTTGTTTTTCTTTACAGGGTCAGCGAGTTTAACTATTTGGGTTTAAAAACGCAAAGGGAGGCGCGCGCGGTGCTCGTACTGACACATTGCTGGGGCTTATTTGTCTAGCTCTGGGCGGTGCACGTCGCATTAAAACAAAAAAAAAAAAACACTAAAACGCAACGATTAAAAACGTTGTACGGTCACGTTTTGACGCGTTTTTGGGGGGGCAACCGGGTCGCGAGGGAGAAACCGAGCCGCTGTTATCAGACAAAGAAGCCGGAGACAGGTGCACTCGCGTGTAGCATTAGCAGCTAGCAGCCCAGAGCGAGTGAACGTCCCGCAACGAAGGCAGCAGCGGTCAAAAAACGGCACAGCGGAAGGAAAGGAGGCTTCGCAGCGGTGGCTAACTGAATGAACCGCATGTCAATTCAGACTTAAGCGTGATAAAACCTCTCCATTTTGTCGTTTTATTGCTCCGAGCGCAGACCTCACCCACCGCCTCTCCTTCCTCCGGAGCCCAGCGAAAACCAGGAAGGAGGACGCCGGCGTCGCCCTACTCGTTCCCGTCGTCTCCCTCGCGACAAAGTCCTGCCGTTGGCCTCGAGTGTCTCCTAGTTATCATTATTTACCTCGTGAGATACGTCGCGTTTCGTCTTAACAGAGGAAACATAACGGCTGAATCGCCCCTCAGTTTTCCTGCCACGAAAGAACAGAAAAAAACTACAAAAACATCAGCGCCTGGTTGACTTCCTGTATTGTGCCGTGAGACTGAATTTGATAGGACGGCGTGTTGGCGCAACGTGGCCAATGACGTCGGACCTTACCGGTGTCTTAACCAATCGTGGGATCGGAGGGGCGTGGAAAGAGAGACGCGTCATGCAGCGACTGCGGCGTGCTGTGTTAAAAATAGGACAGATAGACAGATAGGCAGATAGATAGACAGACACAGACAGACAGACAGACAGATAGATAGATAGATAGATAGATAGATAGATAGATAGATAGATAGATAGATAGATAGATAGATAGATAGATAAGACATTTGCTTAAAAAAATAATGTTTTTTTTTATTTAGATTTATTTGTTATTATTTATTTCTCTTTCTACATAGTAAATAGAGAGCAAAACAAGGCTTCCAATTCCCCGTAAAGGACGACTGGGTCGTGGGGGGGGGGTCGAAAGGGGTCGAAACTCTAGCATACGAGCGTCGCCTTAAAATACTCCTCCCTCTGTCAGCTCCAGAGTTTGGGTCGAGGTGGCGGGGCCTCTCCACGAGACGCGTCGGTTTAAATATAGCGTGGAGGTGGAGCAGCAGCGCCTTTGCTTTCACTTCCTTCTCTCTCGAGGCCCCCCGTGCCGGTCAACCGCAGTGGAAAACGGGAGGACGGGACTTGCGATGGAAATCGTAGCCAAACACACGAGTGTCTCGATTCGGAGGAGGAGGAGGACTCACAGCTTCCCCAAACAACTGTGAAGCTGCACTTAAACATCAACGACGCGAACCATTCGTTGAAGAGCTCATCGTGGTCGACATGGACGACATCTCAGGGCCGCTGTACTAATCCAGCGCTGGCATTTCACAATAAAAGCATGAACAGGACAGCTGCACTGATTTCCATCAGAGATAACCCCCCCCAAAAAAAGGGGTCATTTGAGTCCACAGCAGCTGGGTCACAACCTTTGGGTCTGGGCTGGAATCGCGTCCGAACCAACAGGTGCACATGGAAGCATCTGGGAGCTACTGGTGGGGAACCTCTGCCTGAAACTCGCACTCCCCAAAACCCATGAAGGTACATCATTGTTTGGGTGTACTATGCCTTTACCTGTTGTATTTTTTACCACTCAAACAACCAAAGGGGGCAAACCTATAGTCAAACATGCTGAAACTCGGCAAACACTGATCACATCGACAGACACACTGGATAGTCAGAAGGACAAGGTATGTCTATGTTTCGTCTCCGTGATGATCCAGTCTAGTCTGCAGTGTTTTGCGTCGCAACTCCGTGGAACTGGGCTACACACACACACACACACACACACACACACACACACACACACACACACACACACACACACACACACACAC
>JAUESF010000053.1:3574704-3590130 GCA_032274765.1 Malacoctenus tetranemus
ACACACACACACACACACACACACACACACACACACACACACACACACACACACACACACACACACACACTCTCTCTTTCAAATGCATTACTCTGTATTTACAAAGCAGTGAAACAGCCGGGATGGAAAACTTTCATACAGCCTAATGTGATCCCATTGTCGTGCCTCTGCACTCGGTTGTATTTGAATATTTATACTGTGTTCAGAACACTTCATTTCTCAGTTTGCGCGCTGCTATTGTATTCCGCTACATAATGCATGAAAGCTGTTTGTGTTGTTACGTCCCCTTCCGACTGGAAACGGCCTCGCAAGTGTAATGGTGTTCTCCGGTAAAATGCTTGCACTCGCATCTCTTGCTTAAAAGTCCCTCACCCGCCCACCCGCCCCCTCTCTGACTCCAAAATGGGTTTGTCGTGTTGCTATAGCAACGAGTTTGAGCCGGAGTTGGGGTGAAAAACAAGCGAAAGAGATCGAGGACCGCACTCCGGGGCGTCCAAATAAGAGCAGGGGGGATGGGGGGGCGGGGGCAGAGTTGTGTACGATGTTGTTGGATCAGGCCTGAAAGTCCCACACTTGATTTGTTCAGTTGTGCTTCCTACTCATTGGTTGACTGTACCATGCCTCACTGTTTGGACCCGTTTGTCACTTGCTTTTCAATGTGTCATGAAGACGAGACCCCTCGAAAGGCCACTTCAACCACCAGACGCTGCTTCGAACTACATACAGGACGTGCATCAAGTCGCCCTGATGCTTCACCACAAGCATCAGGGCGGCCGGCTTGAACTAATCTCTCATCCGATTGGTTTTTTTGCCGCCATCTGTCGTTCAGCTCCGGGCCTTGCGGCCTTGTTCGGACCCCCTCCTCCAATTGGCCGAACCCACAACTGTACAAATGAGCCTCGATGTGCTGTGAGTCGGTTCCGCCCTGCAGATCTTTTGATTCCTGTAGGTCCTGGGTTGTCTTTAAGTATTCCTTTTGATGGCTTCTTTTATATTTCCCCTTCATTACATCCCCCCCGCTCATGTAAGCTCTCTACATCTCCGCTGGGCATGTAATTATCCTTGAAAGCACGGGGAAGGGGGATAGCCCCCCCCCCCCCGTGCAATATGAGTGTCTTAAGTGTTGTCTCATCCATTTTCTAATTCAAAGAGTCGACGGCGCCTTTGGAATTCCCACTCCTCGTCTCTCCCTTCGCCTCTGTATCCACTCTTTTGCCCGGTTGCCTTTTCTTTTCTTTTTTTTTTGGTGCAAATTGCTTCGCAGTTCGAGTGGACCGTCGCAACGAATCCCCCGAAGTGCATGGAATGCAGAAACGAAGATTAATGACCCGAGGGATCCGGCAAAAAAAAATCAAGCCCCCCCCTTTCTCAGAACACGGAACATTTCTTAAAGGCATGTGGATAGAAAAGAGCGGGGGGGGGGGGCTCAGATATCTGATATGAAGTTGATCATTTTATCTCTTTTTTTTGTTTTTTTTAAAACTAGTGAGAGATTAATTTTAAGAGCATGATTAATTATGTAAACAGTGTTATCGGCTTCGGAGATGCTTACAGATTTGCCACGGAGGGACATTAAGGATTCCGGTCGGCACTGCCTTGTTTACCCTCATCAATGGACAGCCGGCGTCCGGCAACAAGGTTGCGCAAGGTCACGGCTACCCCCTATGTGAACACTGATAGCGAGGGGGGTTGGGGGGGTTGAGCTATAGAGGCTTGAAACAGGGCGGGTTTCAGAAGTTTTCTGAAGTCGATGCTTTTTGGACTTGGCGGGGGGGGTGTCTTTTTTCACACACACACACACACACACACACACACACACACACACACACACACACACACACACACACACACACACACACATATATGCTATATATAATATAAGCCTGCATATACACACACACGTATATGTATGCTATGTATAATGTAAGCCTGCATGTACACACACATATACACACACGTATATATATATGCTATATATAATATAAGCCTGCATACACACACACACACACACACACACACACACACACACACACACACACACATATGCTATATATAATACAAGCCTGTATATATATACACACACACACACACATATACATAAATTGCAGTCGTTTCAGGAAAAAATATTTCTATTGTCAGAATCTACAAAAGTTTCCTTTCTGTCTCTGGTGGCCACTTCAGAATCATGATTCGACCACCAGAGAATGTTGAAATTTCGTCTATTCGTGAGCCGACAATCAACTTCTCTTTCAGGAGATGATCTCCCCTTACTTTTTTTTTTCCATCCATCAACCAAAGAACAGTTTGTCCTTTTTTCTATTCAACTTTTTTTATAATAGAGATGCCGGGGCAGACAAAATATGTTCCCAGGCAGCATTTAGCCAGGTATTTTATTATTTTTTTTGCACGATCAGCCGCCAAAACTCCATCATCTCCCCAAGCCTTTCAGGCGACGTGGCGACGGGCGCGGCCGCAGCTCGGGGGTTGATACGGAGACAATCGTGTCATTATTGCTGGATTTGTACTTGTCAGAGCAGCTTGTAATGGCAGAGAGTGGGACGGGGGGAGGGGGGTTAGCCTTCAGCATGGCCCACAGCACCACATGCCGATGATGACATGATACCAATTGTCAATCAAGGTGGTGGGAGTGAATTGGGTGGGACACCAGTAACTACAATGTTTGGTACACTGTTAAAAATGACTGTGAAATACAGTCATTTACTGTGTTTCTGTAAAGTAGATCATTAAAAATGTTTCTCAAGTAAAATACTGTATAATGAGCAGTAACTGCCACAATGCTGTATAAATCACAGTAGTCAACACTGAAGTGTATAAATCAAGTCCTGCTGTAGTAAGTCACAGTGATATTATCGCTACCATGAAAACCAAAGCAACAAGTACAGTGTCAAATTTCACAACAACATCATGTGTACTGTAGGAAATCACAGCAACCATTACAGTGCTGTAGAGATTCACAATAATTAATTGAAATTTGCAGTAACACATTGTGTCGGGTAGGAAATGGTAGTAGCTAGTAAAGTACTGTAGAAATTCACAATGATGTTTTGGAATTTACAGTAACTTGTTGTTTACTGTAGGGAATGGCAATGACCAGTACAGCACTGTAAAAGTTCAAAGTGACCATTGCAGTATTGCAGAACTTCACAGTTACATATTGTGTACAAATAGAAACCTCAACCCATACAGTATTGCAAAAATCCCCTCTACAGTGTAAAATCAGGTAAAATCAATTAACAACGCCCACCAATAGCATCTACCGTGCATCCATCGCTATTGGTTCCAGCCCCCCGTGCGCATGCCCTGACTCATGGACAATCACGCTCATGCAGGTGTGAGGACCCTTGACGTTATGTAGTTCAATGTCACGATCGCTGGGCGAGTTAGCATAGTAAGCATAGTGTCTTGATAGCAGCAGATGGAAAGCTGTAACGCTACTGAAACCCATGGCAGAGCAGGCTCCAACACCTGGGCAACAAAGAGCAAGGAGAAGTATTTGTGAAGTTGCTGCTGCCAAGAGAAAGGCTGACGGAGAGAGAGAGGCCGGACCAGAGTGTGTACTGGGAAGGCATTGGACGCCAGCGAAGGCTGAAGGAACAGGAGCAGCTTCAAACGGACGCCATGGTCACTGTATTTCTTCTCGACAGGTGAGATACTGACTTTTTTTTGTCTTCGTAGTATTTTGGGATACTCATTGGTTTCGGGCAGTATGTTGTATTGTTAACCCTGAAGCGCCAAAGTCGCAATATTGCGACAAGCAACATCGCTGAATAAAACAGGCTGTTTCTCTAAATGTGGGGCTTTGTGAAAAGTGCATTCGAAAGTTTATGACTGAAGTGAGGCGTTCAGAGTCCTTGTTGAGAGCAGGCGCCGTGTTATTAGCAGACTCCATGTTATTAGCAGGCTCCATGTTATTAGCAGGCTGCATGTTTTTAGCAGGCTCCATGCTATCAGCAGGCTCCATGTTATTAGCAGACTCCATGTTATTAGCAGGCTCCATGTTATTAACAGGCTGCATGTTTTTAGCAGGCTCCATGCTATCAGCAGGCTCCATGTTATTAGCAGACTCCATGTTATTAGCAGGCTCCATGTTATTAACAGGCTCCAGGTTATTAGCAGACTCCATGTTATTAGCAGGCTCCATGTTGTTAACAGGCTCCATGTTATTAGCAGGCTCCATGTTATTAGCAGGCTCCATGCTATCAGCAGCCTGCATGCTTTTAGCAGACTCCATGTTATTAGCAGGCTCCATGGTTTTAGTTGGCTACTTGTTATAAGCAAGCTCCATGTTACTAGCAGGCTCCATGTTCTTAGCAGGATCCATGCTATCAGCAGGCTCTGGGAGGGAGGGGTTCCTTGCCACTTGAAGGCTCTGGGCTACATGGAGGCTCTGCCCTAACTGTTAGCTCTGGGCTGTTATCACGCTCTGGGCTTGTAGGAGGCTCTTTGTGACTTAAAAGGCTCTCGGCTACTTGTGGGGCCCCCCATGCGCTACTAGCAGGCTGTACGCTTGCAGGTTTAGCTTCATCTTTTGGAGAGTTTTGCCCAAACACTGCTGACATCGTAGCATCCAAGCGCATCATCCAGCACAGTCTTACATGTCCCATCCAAACCCTATCAATTTTTACACGCATTAAAGCCAGGTGAGATTTAATTGCGTTAGCACCGCGAGGCGCTTGACAAGCTCGTAAAAATGGGCTTAGATTTTTATTGCTAGCCACACCTTGGTCCCAATGCACTGATTGCAGGGGTAAGGAGGATGTATAATAGCGTTTGAATAATTAATAGCTTTAAGGAAGCAGGGAAAACAGTGGCTGTTATTAGAATGAAGAAAAGGGGGGGGGAGCTAATCCCCTATTTTCAGCCTCCTTTCGGTCACAAACCGACATTGTTAGAGACCTCCAAAAAACTTTCAGAAGGTAATTTACCCCCTCCCCCGAGGGAATAGGTGGGCAGCAAAAGAAAGTGAACATTGTCAGGTCATTCTTGGGGCAGACCCGTTGAAGTATTTGTAGCAGATTACCCAAAACTTACCCCTCGAGGTGGGTTATCTTCAGAATGCTAATAGCTCTGCGCATTTTCTCTTGTATTTGCCTGTATCCGCTTGGTAGCACCGACTGAGGCACAAAAAAAAGAAAAAAAACTACACACATTGAAAAACCAATGGTGTGGTGATGTTGCAGTAAAAAGAAAATAAAGAACTGTATTTGTGAAACTTCCTCTCGGAAATATATTAATGCGGTATTTCAGAAATATGCCTTTGCTCGCTCGCTCGTCCCTAAATCACATTATACTCAATGTTGCGGACGCGAGCTGCTCTGTGGAAGTGCCGAAGTGCTGCGTTTGAGTGCACTTGTGTCCCTCCGGAGCGTCTTCCTTGGATATTAGAGAGCCGCGCTCGCCGGCTTTAATGCGTGGCCGTGCGGCGCGGGGTTAGCCCCGCGGATTTGGTGAGTGCTTTCGAGCAGGAAGTGGACGGGCTCGTTATCGGGAACCTTTCCTTCGCTTTTGGGGCTTTTGTGCTTTTTTAACCGTCGTCGCTGCCAGGTAAGACGTCGCGAGGTCATTCGTGGAGGCATAGAAAATGAAAAAAACAACTTAGTTCCTGATATTTTGTAAGGTTTTTTTTCTGACCAAGTTTATTTCAGAGGGTTTTGTGAAAAATCTGTACTCTGTACATTTTATTTTGAAAAATCAATCGGACTGACACCTTCTCATCTTCTCAACAACGTGACGCCGCGACTCGCCCAATCAGATCCTCCGATAGTGGCTGCGAGCCACCGACGCCACAACCTGGAGGATCTGTTGATTGGTTTATCGGCACACATCTCGGTGCCGTCCACGTTCACGACACCCGTGAACGAGATGTGTGCCGATAAACCAATTGGCCAGTTATTGGCCAGTGGATTGCATTGGGGAGAGTGCTCCCTCTTCACTGATTAACCCCCCCCAAAAAACATGTATGTTAAATCCCCCCACCCCACCCGACCCGCAAGCCCTTTTGTGGCCTCCCTTTTCATCATCCTTGCTCCATCCTTGCTCCACCCCTGAAACTTTATTATGCGCCTCATTCCAATTGCCGTGCCCCAGCAGGACTCTGCTTCATCCACAAACAAGCGATGGAAATGAAGAGGATGCACAGGGGTTGACCGCTCAGGGGCGCCCGAGGAATGGCCTCATTTAGATTAATGGCGATCCAACGGGGAAATACAACCGTTATCATTTATCGTATAATGGCTTTTGTCTGTAGAATTGGGTCTGAACGCGACCTATTGGATTTCTAATAAAAAAGCGCCAAAGGAACAAATTGGAGTAAGTGTGTTTAATGTATAAATACATTTGGATTAAAAAAAAAAAAAAAAAAAGGAAAACTCTATCACACAGTGGCCGCTCTGTGCTTCCAAACAAGGTAAAACCGGCAGTGCAGTCGAGGTTGGTGGGGGGGGGGGGGGGTTCCGAGTCTTTATCTGAGGACCCCCTATGATCACGAAGTTTGAACCATTGAACTTTGACCTCTTACGAATCTGGTAACGTTCAAGTCAGGAACTATGGCGAACACTCCCTCGCTTGTCTACAAGGCCCTCTCATGCCATGCTGTCAGTGTTGGGGTCCATTTGTTACAAGGGGGGGGGTTTGCTACAAACCGCATGTGCAGCCAAATTGTTGTATAATATATACATTGTTATATAATAAATAAAAATATTTAAAAAATATATAAAATATGACTTCCTATAACCAACAGAGGAAAGTCAAGCATCACAGGTAAAGTCAATAACTCATCCTGTAATTGTTTATTGTGTTTTGTTATAAACTTCATGAAATTGTACTGTTTTACATATGATGCAGTTTATGAACGCACAGACATACTGCTTTAGCTTGCGAGCTAGCAACGTGCCTGTGAGACACTCTACTTGCATTAAGTTGTCAATCGTGTCAACAGGTGTAATTGGTTTGCTCGGTCACCTCCATTTACGTTACCATGGATACTTGTGTATCTGTGTGACCGGGCGAGTTTCGTCACGGTGCTGCAGAGAAGAGGGTTCGGACATGTTCTTCCCATAATTAGTCAACGATGGTTAATGATGGGCTGCGGTGGTGTCTGCCAAAATCGTCGCGTTCCAAAGACCGTCAGGTTGGGTCTGGGTGGGTGGGGGGGGGGTTAGATCATCAGCGCCCGAGACTCAGACTGAGATGAACGAGTCTCCCTCGCCACATCGCCCAAGTGCGTTTCTCGAACTTTTCCTAAAGTTTGCCTTCACTCAGCAGATCTCGACTTGTCAAAGGAGCAATCGTTAAGGAGCTCCCGAAATCTACCGGCGAGTCCACCGACTCCCTCTTTTTCCTCCCATTTAATTCACAGCTTGTTCCGTTACACTTGTGATTTATGGTTCCGGGCTGGCGAGAGAGAGAGAGAAACAATTCCAGACCTCCTCAGAGACTCCCGCGTGTTTGCTGCCACAGCCATATTGACAGGACTACATTTGCGTCTGGCGTGTAGAGACGGCGAGGGGATGATCTCAGTAATGTGGCGGTATTAAAACAACCCTGCAGGGGGAGGAGGGCGGTGATTAAATCTGTTAGTCTGAGGCCCTCTTCTGTTTTTTTCTTCTTGCACGTAACCCAATTTTGGGCTTGCGGTCTGCCGGCGGGGCCCCAGTGGAAACCCGCCGCTCCGCCGCCGCCACGCGACCGACCCGATCGCCCCCCCGCCATAAATCATCTGTGCGGCTTCTGTCAGGTGAACGGAGCGGCGGGGGCCAAAAAAAAAAAAAATCATCCGCGAGTGACCTCCCCCGTCCTACAAGCTACAGGGTGGAGTGATGTAACAGTGATGTATAGACCTGGAGCTGTAGGACATTAAGTCCACTCGTCTTCTGTGTGTGTGTGTGTGTGTGTGTGTGTGTGTGTGTGTGTGTGTGTGTGTGTGTGTTTGTATGTATGTATATATGTGTGTGTGTATTGTATATATGTATGTATTTATATATATATAGATACATGCACACACACACATGTATAGACATGTATAGATATGTGTGTGTGTATATATGTTTATGTGTGTATGTACATATATGTATAGATATATACATATCTATACATACATGTATAGATATGTATATGTGTGTGTGTGTGTGTGTGTGTGTGTGTGTGTGTGTGTGTGTGTGTGTGTGTGTGTGTGTGTATTTATAGTCCTTCTGTTAAATGGCCAACAACAGTCAGATTTGATACCAAGTGGGCTGGGCCAGTTCCAATTTCCAATAATAACCTTTCATTTACAACAGTCTTAAATATTTGTTTATAGCGTGGTAAAAAATTGGACTTCATTGTACAGAGCATGTTTTGCTATTATTATTATTATTATTGTTATTGCTACACTATTGGCAAGATGAAATGGGAATCTAACCACCAACCCTTGGACAACCACATTCTATAAACACCTATGATTGAGGGGTTGAGACAGGAATTGGAATTGGCCCTTGCATCTTGAAACAAGGTGTCGAGCACTTGCAAATGATGAGACGCGAGAACATTACAGAGGGGCCAGCTGCTCCCCCCCCACCCCACCATCATTTTCCAGAGGCCCCGTCCGCCCCGGAACATCAGGGTCCTTGTGGCCACTCCATTAGACACAAATGAGAGCCACCTAATGGAACAGGAGTCCAATTTTAGCCTGGCAAATTGAAAAAAGACAACATATTTCTCCCGAAGTGAACGTGGCGGACAACAAATCACTCTTTTACCCCTGAAACTGATCGCAGATCTGCCTCCGAGTACGACATCGTCGTGGGAGACGAGTTTTGTAACAATAGCAATTTAGGTTCACTACATTTGTTCCATTTAGCTTATGGAAGACAATAACATAGGGCCAGAAATTAGCTAAACCTTGAAGTCCAACAGGCTAACAATAGCAATTTAGGTTCACTACATTTGTTCCATTTAGCTTATGGAAGACAATAACATGGGGCCAGAAATTAGCTAAAGCTTGAAGTCCAACGGACCAATAATACCAGTTGACGTTTGCGGAAATTGGCTTACTCCGACGTCACGTGTGAGGATTTTTCTGGCAACGCAGAGAATGTGGGAGGAAAATGGTGGCTTATTTGTTTATTTAGCTTTGAAGACCTTCGCCATGAATCCAAAATGATCAAATCTATCACAAAGCTCTGCGAGAGAGAGAGTGTCGACTTGCCAAACGCACAATTGCTTTGGGTTCATCTATTTTTAGACGGTGGCTGTGGCAAGGGGTGGGGGGGGGGATTTAGAGATTCAGCTGGCATGGAGCCCGTGATCCTTCGCGGGCCGCCGCCTCCGAGGTCCTGCGTTTGCATCGAGGGGGCCAACGAATGATGTCGCAAAATTCCGAGGGGGAGAAAAAAAGGCCATCGAGAGGGGCCCAAAGTGAGCCGAGGACGATGTTGTTCCCAAAATAAAAGATGTTGTGGAGGGGGAGGGGGGGATTTCTTCAACCCATCGCCGCCACCTCAGCTCCTATATTGACTCTGACGATTTCATATTCATCTATTAAAGGCTCCATCTACCCAGGGAGGGAAACGCAATCAACCGGCTTCTGCCGCCGAGGTGTTTACCTGCATTCTAATTCTCATTCGACGGTGCAGTGGCGGAGGCTCCTGCCGCTCCAGCTGGTCGCTTCGCCGCTGCCGACGCCACCGCCTTGTCGCCGCGGCGATCAATGCGCCTCGGTAACGGCTGCCTGGAGAGAGCCCGCCGTTGAGTGACAGTTCCAGGGGGCTCGCGGTTGAGTGACGGAGAGCGCCGTCGCCGGCTTAATTAACTTCCAGTCGAGTTCCCCGGCGTTCGCGTTCGCCGCCACTTCTCCGCGCGTCACTCCACCTCCAACCCTATTACTCTAAGCATAAACAACGTGCCAATTAAAAAAGTGCCTGCGCGACTCATGCTGCTTTGTTTGCACACATGCCTTCAAATAAATATTCATCTCGGTATCTATATGATCATTTATTATGGATCAAACCCAGAGCCTAGTGGTGCAGACTCACGGAACACACAGGGTTGGAGGGGGGGGGGGGCCTTGCAAATGTCATGGGAGATGGTATGGAGCTGTCGGCCGCGCCTCAGTAATTGCAGATTACTATTAAAGATTTCAATTTTCCCCCCTGTCACTTCAGTTTTAAGTCAAAAAGCTAATTTGCTTGCCTCGGCGAAGGGGGGGGGATCGATAGATTGAACGGCGAGGCGGTGGGAGCGATTTTCTCGAGACGGCCCCCCCGCCGCATACAGGATGTGTTGGTGTGTTGGAGGTAGGGGGAAGGCCTCACAAAAAATCCCCCCCCCTCGAGAGGGAGCCCTCCTTACTATTCAGAGTGTGCCTTATTTCCCCCCCCCCAATAGCACAATAGCAACTTGCAAAAAAAAAAAAAAAAGGCCAAAACAGTCGGGTCGAGCGCTTGATTGCCGGTATCGATTGGGTCGAACTCAATAAGCACCGTGCAGCCCCCTCCCCTCCCGCCCCACCCGCTGGATCCATAGAAGATGGAGATTCTCTTTTGTGTCTTTGTAATTTTGGGTAAGCGATGACACAAACAATCGGTCTGCCTATTTACGCTCTTCTTTGGGGGGGATTGCGTAACGCTGCTTAATGCAAAGCAAGTTAAATCCACATCATATCAGCAAAGTCACATCATCGGTTTATTACACCCATAAATCCCTTTTCTTGGTTGCAGGGGGTTGCTTCCAGTTCCTTCCAGTACATCCTGGTTCTTTTCCTGGGGGAGGGGAAGGGCGGGGGCGGGGATGTGGGTGTCTCCTCTTGATGTGACACATACCTGCAAAAGGATCCCAAAAACAGAAGGGCTAAGCTGTCCCAGCCGGCTCTACCCCGAGCTCCTCGCGCTTCCATGAAAGCAAGGGGGTGTCAAACGCTGGTCCTGGAGGGCCAGCGTTCAAAAAAGTACCAGGAATGCCGGGCCCCTCCAGGACCAGAGTTTGAAACCCTTGCTCTAAAGAGTACATAGTGCCAAAACAAAACCCTTCATTTTCAAATGTGGTTCATCTGGTTGCGACCCAAAGCCCCTGACCATAGGGGACCGGAAGAAACGTAGACCAGTAGACCCCGGACCAGTACTTTGCCCCAGTCAAACTCACGATTCCTCCCTTCGTTTGCGATCGAGATACCAAGATACTTCAACTTTTCCTTCCAAACCAACGTTTTCAGTTGTTTTTGGTGGTACTGGTGGTCCCTGAGACCCCCCTGAACGGAAAAAAAACAATGTAGTAGTTTAAAAGGAGAACCTCAATCGAGATGGTCAGATAAGACAGTACTCTTAAGGCGAGTGAAGACATGACAAAAACAGTACCTTTCCTCTTTCCATGCGGTCGAACCCCAAAACTGACCTTTTCCCTTCGTTTTCACTCAAGCCACATTGAAATAAAACCTCCACAGTGTCATTTTTCATTTTTTTCCTTTTTTTTTTTTTTTTAGAAAATACTGTAATATTTTTTTTATTAAAAATGTTGCAGAAAAAGTTTATACAGGTGTCCAGCCAGAAATATGTCTATATCACTTAAGGCAAAAAACCGCAAAAAACAAAGAAGAAGAGAAAAACCCAGGATTTTAAAACTCTACATTAAAACCCCCTTCATCAGCTTGACTGGTTTTTCCAAAACTGGATGGCAAGAATATAAGTTTTTTTCTTTTTTGTTTTTTTTTCTGGAATAATTTACAAATGTAGCTTAAAATCTTCTGGATGTATCCATCTTTTGTCCTTTTTTTCTGTCATAGGATGCAAAACAGAAAGAATTCGTGGGTTACTGCGTTGCATTTTTAGAATAATATTAATATTTACACTCATTCACTTGCTTGAGTAACCCCAAAAAAATATCACAAGCCTGGCACAATACTTTACATATTGCTAGCATATGACAATTTGAAATATCTAACATATATTTTCGTCACAAACATATCCAACTAAGAGGAATACAAAAAAAATAAAGAATCACGGCCTTTTTTGTTTTTTGTTAACCTAAATGATACATTGCTGGTCACATTGTAAAGCTCAGGCAGTGCTGAGATTGCAAAGACAGAAAAGGGTGGGGGGGGGGGGGTCAAAGGGGCTATGAAGGAAACTGAGAGGAAGCAGGACGGCAGGTGATGGGCTCCATCCATAGTCGGTCCATCCACTCGATGTTCTTGGCCAGATGTCAGAAGACACAGAAAGAAGAAGAAGAAAAAACTAACAAAACTCGTACGTGACGGGCGGGGTTGCGTGGCCCCCTTTCCGAAGATGGGATTGTGTTCGCATTTTGGTCATTTTTGGCGGGCGAAGGTTGGGGGGTGGGGGTGGATGACGTATTTACACGCACCTTAAACAGAAAGCGCAAGCCCAAAATCAAAAAAAAAAAAAGGGGGGCGGGAACTCAAACGGTCTCAGACGAAATAAATAAACGGCTCAAAAGGAGTGCTTTCAGGATGTCCGTTCAAGTTTTTTTTTTTTTTTACCCATTTGAAAAAAGGACAACTATATTTTTTTTCAATTTCCTTTTTTCCAAAATTTATTGATTTGATTCTTTTTTTGTAAATTATTAATAATATTATTATTTTTAAAACAAAGTTTTCATAAATACATTTTCAGGCTGGGGTGTAGAATTCTGTGCCCAAGTCCGGTTTCTTTGTTGCTTTTCGAAGAGCCGTCGTCTCTCTCGTCGCGCGTTTTATGGCACGGAAGCCTCGACGAAGGCTCCTTTGTGGACTTTGTAGCATTGTAAGGAGGTTAACAGTCATCCACTGCTTGCCTCTTGTCATTTGGTCAAACTCCTCGGAAACCACCCCCTCCACGAAGCGTTGCTCCACCGAGTTATTACTAGAGTAACATTCACGTTGAATATCGAGTTCATGATCGCTATATACTTTTTGTCTCAAGAAGGCATGGTAGCAAAATAACATCTGCTGGGACTTTGGGAAAGTCTGTGCTTTGACACAGTCAAATCGTTCGTGTCTGCCCCGTGTGGCCAAGAGAGGGGATGCAGGGGGGGGGGGCGTTTGCCGAGCTATACCCGGGTGGTCGAGTGACCATGCGGCAGGTTGGTGCTGTTCTGGCTGCCGCCGAAGGTATTGAAGTTGTGCAGGGGCTGCATGCCGGCCAGCGAGTTGGGGATCATGGTGATGGTGCTGGGCGTCATGAGGGGGATGTCGTCGGGCGAGCGGCGCAGCGTGAGCGTGTAGTCCGGCGGGCAGGCGGCGAGCCGGAGCGCGTCGTGGCTCTGCAGTGGCTCGCACTCGTGGTGGTGCTCGCGCTCCAGCTGCTGCTGCTGCTGCTGCTGCTTCATCTGCAGTGACATCAGCTCCTCGCTCTGCAGGTGCGCCACGTCGTTGGCCGCCGCCACCGCTACGGCCGGGGGGTTGGCGGCGGAGGAGTTGCGCTGCGGTGTGGGCACGCGCCGGTTGGTCTCGTGCCGCCGCTTGTCCTTCTTGTAGTAGAGCGCGGCGAAGGCGAGGATGTTGAGGAAGAGGAGGGAGGCCCCCACCGCGATCGTGACACTCAGCTCCGTCGAGTAGTCCCGCTTGGTCTCGATCACCACGGTGGACTCGTCGGTCAGGTCGCCACCCTTCCGCTGGTCGGTGGTCTGCTTGGTGTTGGCTGGCGGCACCCCGGGGTGGCGCGTGGTGGATGGCCAGTTGTTCTTGCCCGGGAACCGCTTGGTGTACGGGTACGGGGTGGTGTCCTGCGGGGGTATCTTGGTGGTGGTCGACACGTACTGAAAGAACTCGTTGATGTTGTGCAGGTGCGGGACCAGCTCCAGCCAGAAGGCCACTTTGGTGGCCCGGTAGTGGTCTCGGACCCGAGGTTTCAGGCCGATGTGCAGGTAGAGCTGGTCCTTGGGGTTGTACTTGGTCCAGGCCACCTCTTCAAAGCGGTTCGGCTTCGTATGGATGAACTTCGTATCCTGCGGGACCGGTTGGTTCGGATCCCTGAAAGACCAAGAACAAAAAAATCAGTCCGAATCACCCAATGATAAACATGCATCTCAGTAATGTCTGATCCAAAGGCGCGGCACCACAAGGGAGCAGTGTGTCAATAGAGGTGGGTTCCGGTTCCGACCTCAACCTAGCGGTTCCACCGGTTCCGGTTCCGCACCCCCTGGTTTCGACCACGACACGGACAAGAACGAAGGGATTTCCAACGTACGAATTAGGAACCAAAGTTGTTGTTAATATCAAACTCTTTGAAATCCTCTGGCGGGGCCAGATTGAGAGCCTTCTTGTGGCTTGGATAGGGGCCCACGGGCCACATGTTTAATATCATCCTTCACATCATATATGCACAGGCTGGTGACTCGTCACCGACATTCAGCGAATTACTGTGCAGGATAATTACTCTGTTAACTCCAGCGTGCGCACTGCGGTCACGGTTCCCACCTGCGTCTAATCGCGCCCCCCCCCCCCCGCCCTCATTACAGAGGTCAGACTCCCGATACCGCAAGCTTCCACCCGCCAACTGGTGTCTACACATGGAACCCCCCGCCCCCCCCCCCCATGCAAGGCTGTGCGTCGGCATGTGGCGCCGTTTCACTTAAGGCCCCCTCGTCGTCGTCTTCGGCGCGAGCATATGCCGGAACAATATGCCGCTCCTCTGATCCTGAGGCTGCACTGAAGAAAGGAGGGGGGAAAAAAAGGAAAAGAGAGAGAGAGTGAAAACATCACTCAAGGCTTTTTTCGCGCTTATTGGAGTGCGTAATCCCATCCCTTTTGCCTGCCATGAGTGGGAACCGCGGAACCCGAGCCCTGTTCCTCGTCTCGCAGGTGTAGATTAAATGTCCAAACTTCCTTTTTTTTCTTTCTTTCTTTTTAGATTTTTCAAAATAAAACAACAGCTTGCAAACGAAAGGCAATTCTTGGGGTTGGGTCAGATTTGAATGCATTCGAATGAATAGGCACCTTATTCAGACTGTTGGAGGGAGCAAAAAAACGATATCTGGGTACACATTTTTTAGCAGTTATTAGGCAAAACCACTGCCACACTATATTGTTTGTATGAAACAGCATCAAAAGTGTTCAGAAACACACTTTTAGCCTCAGATAAATGACCACATCCACACCTTCAATCGTCCGTACCAAGTCCTTTGCCATCCACTTCTTTCATCAGAGCATCTCGGAGAAAGACACATCGATCCGCCGCCCCGATTCGCAATCAGAGACTTCTTTCCGATGTGTACGAGGAACTTTGTGGGGGGGGGAGAACTACCCACAGCCTTTGTGATGAATTGTCTTTGGAGGGCGACGGCAAGAGAAAAGACTCTGGGCTGCATGGTGGCGTGGTGGTTAGCGCTCTCGCCTCACAGCAAGAAGGTCCTGGGTTCACGCCCAGGTGGGGGAAGGCCTTTCTGTGTGGAGTTTGCATGTTCTCCCTGTGCATGCGTGGGTTCTCTCCGGGTACT
>JAUESF010000053.1:3601483-3616996 GCA_032274765.1 Malacoctenus tetranemus
CCCCCCCCCGCCCCCCCCCCCCCCCCCCCCCCCCCCCGCCCCCCCCCCCCCCCCCGCCCCCCCCGCCCCCCCCCCCCCCCCCCCCGCACTGTTGGGGAAAAAAGGTGACGAGGACCCCACCCATGCCCCCCCCCCTCCTTGGATGGCCTAATCACAGAGGCAGGAACGAAGCGGGGGGGGGGTCTCGATAAGTTCTCCCTGTTTGTCATTCAGTTCCACATAAGCCGTCGTCTCTCCCCCCGCCCCCCCCTCCGCAGGAACAACCTTGAAGAGGCAGAAGCGCATAAAAGCGGAGCGGGCCGCCATTAAGTTGTCACGGTCGCTAACTGATAGGCATCTGATGGCCCGCTGCGGGCCTCCGCGGGCTCCGGCGAAGACACTGCTCAGCCGGCTCTCCATCACCCAAACGGGCCAATTGACTGGTACTACCCATCTCTTTTTGGTCTAGTGCCACAGCAGAGTGCAGCAGAGAGGAGGCTAGGGAGCAGGGGAGGGGAGGGGGTTAGCGGTCCACTCAGGGCACTTTTGATCCAACAAAAGAGAAGGCCCCCGCAAGGGGAGGGTGGTCTCGGGGCGGCTGTGTTCCGAGTACTGTCAGCGGTGGAGTGCACTTAAAAACTGAAGGAATCAAACTGCTCGGAGTGCTCGCTCGTCCCCCCCACCTCCCCCTCCCGTGCTCCCGGGAGCCCTGCGGTGCTGCCTCGGTGACTGTGCGACCGAGTCGGTCCCGGACATTCATCACTGCCACCCGGGCCGGGAGGATAATATATTCCTCCACTGGCTGCGTGCGTTGCACACATTACTCATCTTTATATGGGGTTGAGGAAAGGGAGGGGGGGGAGGTAGTGGGGGGGTCTATCTGAACACTTTTTTCCATTGCTTTGAGGCCTTTTTTTGCTAACGTTGGACTCCATTAGCATCCCCCCTCTCGATATCGGCGTCGTCACCGCCGATGGTAACCTACTTTCGGTTCAATACGGAGCCACTGACGTGCCAAAATTAGAACCGACCCCCCCTCCCCCTCCCCTCCACCCCTCCTCCTCTCTCACCGCAGTCACGCTAAGTCATTATGTGGATCAGGGACGAATGCCACATTCACACGGGAGATCTTGCCGTTTGGATCGCTGAGGTATATAGGTGAAACCACAGGGGGTGGGGGGGGGTGGTGGGGGTGGGGAGCGGAGGAGCAACACGCGGTAATTCATTGCCACTGCAGATGTTCAAACAGCCGGGGGGGAGGTAGGGGGGGGCATCGATCCGCCTGCGCTCTCCTCTGAAAACTCAAGGCGAAGCGAGGCGAGAGCCCCCCAAAGACGCTCTTTATCCGGAGCCCTTTTCGGGGGGTTGGGTGGGGTGGGGGTGGGGGTGTGTGTGTGAAGAGATCTATTCCCTCAAGTGCATAGGTGTCGGTCGTTCTACCATTGTTTCACCACACTGGACCACCCAGTTTTTGTAAATACAACTTCTGGATCCCACTAGAGACCTATTATTAAACCCTTCCAGTGGTTTCAACTGGTTAGAAGGTCAAACCCATACCCATAAAGGGGGGGGCCACTCGGGGGGGGGCTTCGGACAATATTGATGGGACCGTATCGCTTTGCTGACATGGGATGACCTTGAAGTCTTCGAGGTCAGTGGGCGGTGTGACCAGGGAACCGGAACCGGTGGAACCACTGGGTTGAGGTCGGAAACCGGAGCTGGAACCGGAACCAGCAAATTGAGTGGTTCCGCATCCCTGGGTGTGACGGTTGGTGTCGACGTGCGGTAGTTCCCACTGAGCCGAGGTCATGGGGGACTTTGCAGTACCCTTTTTTTGGACATTTTTTGAACAGGGGAACTTTTTTTCTCAACGTTCTACCTTTTGGTTGACCTCAGCCACCAATATAAAAGAGCAAGAGGGGGCTATCATGACGGGGGGGGGGCAGTTCGTCTTGTTCAAGGGACCAAACGGCATTGTTTCTGAAAAGTACCAATTCTCAATTGGCACAGGAGGGAACATGCCTCATTTGGTTAAAACCAACGTCTCTAACGGGCAGTTGGGTGAACGCGTGGTTGAGTGATGGGCTCACCCATTTTTTCAGCACGTACCTGAACTCATCTCCCAATCACGATGCGGTCGAATCCGTAGGGAACCACAAGTAGAACGCGGTACTTTATTTTGAGGTTCCCAGAAACCCACAACAGTTCCATCTGATTAAACTTGTTCATCTTCACAACTGCACACCAATTTTATGCAAAATACAATATTTTGCTAAAAAAAAAAACCAAAGTAAGGGACTTGATGATTAGCTTTAGCATTAGCATCGTTTAATTATTCTGTTTGATTACAAGTCAAGTTAATGAAGAAATATTGACTATGCTTCTCTGTATTTACTATTCGGGGGAGGGGGGGACTGCCAGTGTTCATTTATTTATGTTACTCTAAAATTCTCAAATGTATTATTTATTCACTGGATTGTTGTGAATCCGAACGCTCCCTCGTGGATACTTTTGTGGCGTTTATGCTCTCTGTTGTCAGGGATTTTTTTTGGTTTCTTTTGCAATAAAAGAGTCATTAAAGTTTAATGCCCCCCCCCCCACACTTCACCGCAGCCAACGATTGGAGTGCACCAGCGGTACCTGCGTGAGGTACAAAACCATCCCTTTCAGCGGATTTCGGCGGCGTGGTGGTTAGCGCTCTCGCCTCACAGTAGGAAGGTCGTTGGATTGAGCCCAAGGAAGCCTTTCTGTGTGGTGTTTGCATGTTCTCCGGGGTTCTCTCCGGGGTACTCCGGCTTCCTCCCACAGTCCAAAAACATGCAGAAAAATGTGGCTGTTTGTTGCCCTGTGATAGAATGGCGAGCCTGCCTTTGCCTGTAAACAGCTGGGTTCAGCTCCAGCACCATAATAAGCGGGACAGACAGACTCTCAGAAGTATTGGTTAAGAACTGCTGCACGTTCGCAAGTGCACTCCGGTCATTTGCACACTAAAAAGTACTGCATTAGAAAAGGACCTGTACCTTTAACGGAGGTCAACAGCAATTGACGAGGGGGCACTTGTCAGTACCCGAGTTGGGTCACCCAGGTTTTTGCTTGAGCATGAGATTTGCTTGTCTAATATCCTAACGACAACAAGTCTCGGGCGAACTCTTTGGAAAAAAGAGGGGGTGGGGGGTGTGTGTGTGTGTGATTGGATTTGAAAACATATGGCATCGTCGCTCACTGATGGACCATTAGTTTTGGCTACAGGTCGCATCGCTGGAAAGCTCCCCGGACAGCTGGTGGCCTGTCAGACAAGCACAAACAACAGCAAACAGGCTGAGCTAACAGCGGGGCGTAGGGGGGGCGGCACGTTTGACCCCCCCCCCCCCCACGGAAACCCATCGACAGAGAGCGAGCAAAACAAAAACCACCATTCCACCACCTTATGAGGCAAGGGGGCCGACGGGGCACAGGTGGAACCATGCAGGGTGAACGACAAAGAGCTACCATGTGGAGTCCATCGCCCCTCCCCCTGAGTTTCATTCTACAGTTTGTTTGTTTTTTTACAAAAACAATCACCCCAAAGGTGTATAAACACATATGAAGCACGGGGGACTGATGGGACACAGGTGGAAACAAATGGGGAACGATGAGGAGCTTCCTGTAAGGAAGCGCGCACCAAAAGGAACCAACACAAGAACCACACTTTTTAAAGCAAAGAACCTAACAAAAAAATGAATCCAATAAACAACATAGGTTAAATCAAAAGTACAGCGAAACACTAAAAACGGACCAATCACACACGGAATATCCCGAGCATGCGGTGAAGCCAATCACTGGTGGACACAGTGCAAAAAACTCAGTCTTTCCGAGTTGATTTTACTCACTTCAAGTCGCAAATGTCTTAGCGCTCATGCTTATTTCAAGGTCTAATGGTTGCTTTTCGGGCTTTTCGTGTGCATAATCCAAGCTAAATTAAAAGTCTTGAAAAAAATGTATTATTTGAAATATCGATAAACAAAATAAAGAGATAATTTACTCTGGAAATTAGAAGGAAAAAGCTGGTCTTTTGGGTTATTCTGCACTATTTTAAATGTAATAAGATAATACTGACTTCCGACTAGTTAAATCAACTTGGTGGGATTTTGTTTTTTTACAGTGCACAAACACAAAACCAAACAAACGTCACAATGTGGTACGATCTCCCAGCGATAGGTTAAAAAAAGGTTAAAAATGCATGAATTTAAAAACATTTGAACGCGATTTTAAGGTGACCCAAACCTGAGTCACCCCCCCCCACCCGTAATGTGGCAGCAGCGGGGATGGCGGCGTGTTTGCACATTAAAGCCGCTCGCCGGGAGAGCGAGCAAGCTGCGTAAACACAGACTAGTGCCATGTTAGCGGCGCCCGGCCGAGCGGAAAACGTCCACATCTGCTCGGGCTGGCCACACACACACACACACACACACACACACACACACACACACACACACACACACACACACACACAGATAACAGCTGTGCACACCTCGCCAGATCACTATGTCTACGCTCTGATAAATATGCACACAGCTCTAAGGTCACACGGTCACGTGGTCACATTTATTGCCTGTCCCTGGAAACACAAGCCATATATCCACCCGTCCCTTTATCCTCCGCTTCATTCGATAAAATTAGCTCCCATATGACACACGTTTTGCTTGGACATCACATGCTTCTGTGTCTGTTTACTACGATATTACAGTTACAATATATAATATATATAATATAACTATCAATATAACTGCCTTTCTGAAGATGGCATATAATTCAATGAATTTGTGATGTATTCATAAAGCAAGCACAAGTCATACTCAATATCTTCTGTCACCATTCTCCCAAAAAAGTAATAAATATTTATCATTTATATTATAATTATAATTATTATCATATATATTTTTTAAATTTAAAATATTTTTGAATTGAAGAAACAACTCTTTTTTTAAAGAATTTTCTTTCAACATAACATTGAAATAATACAAAAAGTATGAAATAATTAAACCTTGGAAATTCAAATTAATGTAATAAGGACCACGTAAATATCTTGAATTTGCTTTTTTCAAATTGATTTTTTTTTTTTAAATTTGAAATTCCAAATTATCTCTATTTGTCTGATTTTATTGCCACTTTTTTTTCCTTTTTTTTCCATTTAATCCTCTCGAGAGCTAATTCGCCGCGACGTATTATCATGGTCTCGTGTTTCACTCGGGGCAAAGAGAGGAACGAGTACGAGAGAGAGAGCGAGATGTTGAGGGAAACCAGAAGTGAAAGCATGCCCGCGTATACTGTCTCCGCGCCGATCGCCTCCCTTGACTCGTCACATGACACCACATGTTTTTTTTTTGTTGTTGTTGTTGCCGGGGCAACCTCGAAAACGGGCCGGCGGCGGCGTGTCACGAGATCGCGGGCTCCGAACGTTGCATGTCCGACTTCGTCCGAGTCGTCTTTGATGCGACCGGATGAGGCCGGGTTTTGCGATCGCACGCGCCCTCTGTCTCTCTATTGCCGTGGTGTGACACCCCCCCCCCCCCCCGGCCTGGGGGCGCTCTTCTTCCTCACGCTGCATATGGCTGCCTGTCATTGGCCTTTCAGAGGCTCTTTGAAGGGTGGGGGGTACTTAACGCTGAATTGAGGGCCAGGGCCAGGAGCAGTTAGGAAAAGGTTGAGTCCGTTTGGAAGAGACAGCAGCATGTTGAAAATATCTTCCAATGTGAGTTCTAAGGGACTTCCAGAGATTTTCTTGTGGACACACCACATACTGGACAAAGAGCTAAATAGAAAGACTTGCAATTCGTGGGCAAGTTATGTGATGCATTTTGCTTTTTAGTTGAAAAAGTCCCTATTCAACTTGTTTCCTTGCAATGCAACACAATGAGTGGGAAGAGCAAGAAGAACCTTTTTTTTGGGGGGGGTTCCTTGACCACTGTGAGCACTCCACAGGCATGTAATTCCCAACCAGTCTTAATTTTCCAGAACTGCCGTTGGCTGTTTGGAGCCTTTTTTTTTAAAAAAAAGGTTCCGTTTTTGCCAGGAGAACCAGTTGCAACACCCATTTTCAGGACTCCGGGGGAAGGGGGGGATAAAGTGGGACTTTAGCACCCTTTACACAATTACATAATCGCTTCATGCGGGGTTTGGCATTTGAATGCGAGTAAATTAAAAAAAAAAGAAACTGTGGTGGCACCGGAAAAATGTCATCCCGGAGCCATTTTTTCCTACCCCCCACCCCCACCCCTCCTATTTACTCCGTTTTTTTATCTTCTAAAGTGCCACAAAGAGCATTTTAAATAGAAAGGAATGGCTTGCCCCCAAGCGACAGTGGTGGGGGAGCCATTGTGGTTGCCGTCGGGAGGTGAGGCGTCCGTTGTATTGTTCTGAGAGAAAGAGTCGTCCCCCCTCCCCCACCCCCACCCCCCCACCCCAGGACACATCTTTACATTGATTAATCCAAACACAATGGCACACTGAGTCTCCCTGCAAAGGACAGATAAAGCTGCCGCCTTCATGCGACACCTTCTCTCTTTTTCTTCCTCGCGTCTCGTCCACACTTCATCCTCATCGCTTAATCTGTCGACCCACTCAAGGTGCGGCGAAAACTAGAAATCCCCCCCCACCCCACCCCACCCCACCCCCGCGGCCTGATTCCTTGGCTGGCAGGATATTTTGACATTACAGTGGATTTCTGGAAAAGGCCAACTTATTGGGGTGGGGGGTGGGGTCATAAAGATGATGGGCAGCGAGGGGAGCTCTGAGTGGGATAAACATGTCACTCCCCCTGCTGAGCTGCCGCTGCGTTATCCCACCTCGTTTATGCGTGTCCCCCCCTTTGCTCTATTTGCAACATGGAAACATGGAAATATATATGTTTACAGTGCATCTGGGGAATCTGGGGAAGGGTACAAAAACCGTCTGCTGCTTTGAAGGTTCCAATCAGCACAGTGGCCTCCGTCATTCGTAAAAGTTGGGAACCACCAGGACTCTTCCTAGAGCTGGCCGGCCGTCTAAACTGAGTGTATATATATATATATATATACGTATATATATGTGTATATATATATGTATATATATACGTATATATATGTATGTATATATATGTATATATTTATATATACATATATATGTATGTATATATGTGTATATATTTATATATACATATGTGTATATATATATATGTATATATATGTATATATATATGCGTATATATACGTGTGTGTGTATATATATATATATATATATATATATATATATATATATATATAAAAGATGTGAAATTGTGACCACTTTAGCTGCCATTAATGTGACTGGTTGAAGATGAGCTGGAGCTAGCATCAACTGAGGTCAGCATCAGCAGGTAGTGGTGTTAGCATCAACAGGTAGTGGTGTTAGCATCAACTGGTGCTAGCATCAACAAGTAGTGGTGTTAGCGTCAACAGGTGTTAGCCTCAACAGGTAGTGGTGTTAGCATCAACAGGTAGTGGTGCTAGCATCAACAGGTGTTAGCATCAACAGGTTGTGGTGTTAGCATCAACTGGTGTTAGCATCAACAGGTAGTGGTGTTCGCGTCAACTGGTAGTGGTGGAGTGGTGTTAGCATCAACAGGTATCAACATTGGGCATTCTTAAGGATAAAGCTATACATGCCTTTGCAGTGATCACTTCAATTGGAAATTTGGGGCATTCGTAGCCATGAGCTGCTGTTTCTATTGGGGTTGCTAGCCGGGATGCTAATTCCGTTCTGAGGGAAAGAAAAAAAAAACCCTGAAAGTTCAGCAGTATCCTGACTGACAAGCTAAAACCCGAACACAGACATTGAGCTCATAGAGGAAAGGTTGTTTACTCAACTGTACCTCATTAAATTGTTTGTTGCCATTTGACAACCTTTATGAAAATCTCTCATTACTGCTACAAGCTCTGGAACTGAACCCAGGAACTATTTTTGGTTCATGATCCCCATGTCAATCATGAACCATACAAGATTTAGACTGCAAATACGCACAGCGGGGAAATAAACGATTAGACGGATTAAAAAAACTCAAGCAGAGGTAAAAGACAAACTACATGGAAGATTTGTTACCAAGAGGTGGATGGAAAATCCGATGCACGACCGCGCTACTTGAACGAGCTGCTCCCTTTCAGCATGGCCGGATCGCGACCGTATTGACAGCTGTCGCCGTGGCAACCGAAAGTTCCGTTCGCCTTCGCCCGTCGGCGACGCGACCTTGGCTGAACATGCGAGTTGGAGGGTTCGATCGCAGGGTTTTTTGTCTGTCCGAAGCACCGGATGATTGCACTCAATCCCACAACAAGTACATTATTCTTTTTTTGGGGGGGGGGGGCAGATTTTAGAAGAGCTTCTCTAACTGTGGACCAACACGGGATTGTGAGATTATCCTTCTCGTGCACTTTTTTCTTTTAAATCTATCCTGTACTCAAGAGCAGGGGGGTGACTAAATTTAGCCGCGGCCCTGTCAGGGATCTCAGCCAGACTGTTAATGCCGCCCTCGCTGCTCAATGACACCCACTAAGACGGCCCCCAGTCGGCCCGATCAACACCCCCCCCCCTTCCACCCCTTCCGATCCCTGACCTCGACCTGCCGCTTTAAGTCCACACGCTGTGAACACAAGGAGCAAAGTGCTCTGCGAGTAACCACTCGGGAGTCAGGAGGGCACGCTCAGACAACAAGGGATAGAAGGTGGGTAGATGGAGGGGGGTGGAAGAGCAAACGAGACTTTTGTGTGCTCCGTTAATCTTACATCCCTCTTACCAGTGGCGGCACAAAGCGGCGCAGACTGAGCACAATTGAGGTGGGGGGGGGGGTGTCAGAAATGTTCCTTTCTCTCTCAGCCCCTCTGAAGGGGGCCGGCGGACATGTTGATTGGCAGCTGAGTTGGCAAGCTGACTGGCGGACATAGAGAAAAGCGAGGTTTCCAGACAAAGACCCGAACATAATAGAATTCAGAGGCCATATGATAAAAAAAAAAAACAGATGTTTGTTTATTTTCGTGAAAAAAATCAAAATTAGATCAAATCAGTCAAACAACATGAGAATTTTGGGGCTTTTCTCCAGAATCTCCACTGGATTTCGGCCTGGCACCTCCTTACGGGGTCTTTCTGCGTAACCCTATTGTGGTACATTTACTGTGCACCCATGGCAGCATCAGGACCAACGATGTCCCAATAGATGTTTCTGGAGTGACCAGGGGTGACGCAGTCCCTTCTGGGAGGTCCCGGACCCTTCTCCCCCCCCCCTCCCGACTTAGGATGTACCCACAGCCCGTTGCGCCTCCCCCAAGGGAGTCGACCAGGAAGTGTCCCAAACAAATGCTTTTGTTTTCAAGTCTGATACATTTTGACCTTTGCCTGATGCCTCTTAGCCTTCAGATTAGCCCCCCCATGCTAAACACTGCGTTTGACAGTGTGATCAAGGATGCTAAAATGTGCTTCCTCCAGAAGAGGAACCTCACAGTTCGCTGAATTTGCAAGCAAGAAAAGACAGCGTCAGGAGAGAGGACAGAGCCACCAGACCTACCGTCCTCCATGGGGACATAGATGTTTAGGTAGAGGCAGTCCTCGCTCTGCTCCTGCACATAGGTGACCACTGTATCCAAGTTGGCGGTGAACCACACGGGCAGCATGTCGTTGAGCAAAAAGCGGTCTTCCAAGAACTGAGGACAAACCGGAGCAAACTGGGTAGCATTCCTGATTCCCGGCCAGGACATGGGCGGCTCCGGTGGCTGGAACCGCCGCTCCCCCGTCGGGGCCAAAGCGTACGGGATCCCCAAATACTGCTCCACTGGTCCCAGGATCTCGTTGGGCAACGTGACCTTGACTCCCCGTAGCTTTCCGTAGTTGGTGGTGACGACGGGCTGCTGCTGCTGCTGGGCCGCGCTCGCGCCGGCGGTCAGCAGCCCCGCCCACAGCAGGAGGCTGGCCCCGGCCACGAGGCGAAGCATCCACGAGGGGCCCCCGGGCGCCGACATGACCCCGCTGCTGCGCTCAGCCCGAGCCTGGCGGGCCGCGGTCGTCGTCGTCGTCCACCGCCGCCGGGGTCCTCCCCGCCACTCCTCCGCCAAGATGCTGTCCAGTTGTCCCTCAGGCCGCGAGTCCGGCACCGGAGCCCCGGCCAATCAGCGCAGGTTTCTCAGAGCGCCCCATTCCCGAGAGCCTGCGCGGAGTCCGGGGGGCAGCCGCCGCACCGCCTCTCCCACCGAAGAGGTCGCTCAGAGCCCCTCGGGTCCCCCGAATTCCGGCTCGATAGGGTCTCCTGAAAGAAAGAGCGAAAAAGAGGTTGCCGTTTGAGTGAGCACATTGACCACACACAAGATGCTCCGCCCCAATTTGCTTGAGACGACCCTGCTACCAAATGACATAACCTGCAATCTGATCCTTTTCTCTGGACATCCTTCCGACTCCTTCCGGAGCCCCCCCCCCAAACCACCGCAAAGTGCCAAAAGATCGAATGGGTTCGCCAAAATCGCCTCAAGGACCAACAATTGCATTGTTGGACCATACATTGCACCTTTTTTGAGGGGGGGGGATGAGTCTTTGAAAGTAAAATGAACTGAAACACAGAGACTATTTGAGGTTGAAAAGGGGGGTGGGGGGTTAACTCCCAGACTCTGAATCAATTGGGCTTCACCCTTCGAGCTAGAAAAACCCTTTGCGGCATTCGCGTCGAGAACCAGCCGGTGAGCGCGTTTTCGATGTTTTTCTGCACAACTGAGGCTCGAAACCTTTTTTTTTTTTTAACTATACTCGAAATCTGTGTCTATATTTTAAGTGGTTGGCGAAGAAAAATCTCAAGCCCTGACTGCTCCGATCCCTGAAACGTTGATTAATCACCCTCTTGCGCTGCCAAACCAAAGTCAGGCCACGAATCAGTTATTGAATCTCACGCTGACCAGCTACCGGCTCCCTTTCCCGGGCATCAAATATAAATGAAAAGGGCCCGCATGAATTAATGACAGAATCTGCCTAATCGAGTCGGGAGTACGTGTGAGATTTTCTTTAACTAAACAAGCCTTCCAACAAGGATTAGCGCAACGGAAACAGGGAAGAGGGAGCCGTTCCTGACGGCAGCCCGCGAGGATCTGTCATGTCAACGCACCTCCCCTGAAGAAGACATCAGCTCAGACGAGGCGGGGGGTCTTGCTGGAAATCCACCTGAACACCATGTCAGGTATTAAGGGGCGGCTGCCTGAACTGACTGAGTCCCTTTTTTTTTAATGTTTTCCATCACAGAAAACAGGAGGAGGTGAAAGGGAGGCGAGCTGTCTACAGTGACGGGGTGGGGTGGGGGGGGGCTTTATCCTGCCTTGTGAGGACAACAAATGCCAGTCTCGATAGCAAAACACCGACATGTTGTCAGGAAATGCACAAAAATACAAAAATGTTCCAAACTTAACCAAATTTTTTGTGTTCCTAAGGGAACTGGTGTTCATTGATTTATCGTTTGATGGTATTGTGGTTCTCTGCTGTCTCGTTTTAAGTCGTAAACCTTCTAACGTGCAAAATATCTCCATGGCAACGGTCGACAACACCGGCCAAAGAGGCGACGAGGACCCGCTCCAAAAAAAGTGTCACAATTCCCAGTTTTGCGCCATTGTTACTCGTATCCGGACCCCTCCCAAAAACATCCTCGGGGACTGGCTTTAAAAAGCCCTCCCAGGCTGAAGGAATACCCAGAATGCAACGCTCAGAAGGGGAGGAGTATGGGGAGGGGGGGGGGGTGACACTCTTGGGAGCAACTACACTCTCGACGGGGGAAAACGAGCCGCGATAACGCACCGAAACACAGACAAAGCGAGCTAGCGTCTCTTTGAGGATGCTTGACTGTGTCAGACAAGCTAACGTTGCTAACCGTTGGACGTCTTCCCCGTTGCCGTCATGCAAAGATGACTGAGCTACTTTCAAAATGGAGTGGAGAGAGACAGCCGCTCTGCAACTCCCAAACAGCGTAGCAGCAGGTAGACAAAGCCACTTTTTTGTTGAAGCCACTAAAGATTCACAGCTAAGACAAGCTAATGTTGCTAACAGCTTGAGATTAATAAACTTCCCCTTTGACTGGAACTTTTAAGAACTCGAACAGTGGACAGAGACAGCGGCTCTGCAACTCTCAAACGTACCAACAGGCAGAACAAGCGAGCTAACTTTTGACTTTTGAAGGTGCTAAAGTTTCACAGCTAAGACGGGCTAACACCGCTAACAGTCGGCCGTCTTTCATATTGCCATCAGTCAGAGACTGAGATTGAACAAGCGTGCCCTTTGACTGTAGCTTTTGATGATGTTAACTCCAACAGTGGACAGAGACAGCAGCTCTGCAACTCCCAAACAGTTAACGTACCGACAGGCAGACAAAGCTAGTTAACTTTTTGGTTATTTTTTTTAAGTCGCAAAAGAGTCACAGCTAAGACAAGCTAACGTTGCTAACAGCTTGACATCTTCCAAGTAGCCATCAGTGAGAGACTGTTTGAGATGAATAAACTTCCCCTTTGACTGGAGCTGGAGACAGCGGCTCTGCAACTCCCAAACGGTTAATGTGCCGACAGGCAGACAAAGCTATGAGGATGCTATGGAAACGTAGCTTCAGCTGCCGTTTGCGACCCCCCCTTTTCATCAATCCGATTAAATCCGAGGTCAGATTAGCCTGTTTGTGCCGATTTATGTGCACCACGATTATAATCCAATAAATCTGTGATTTTGACGGTTTATAGAAAGAAAGGAACCAGGTGGTGAGAGGACAAAGGTATTTCGGGGAGGCACGGAGGGGGGGCGATATCGGCGTCGCGCCAGGTCCTCCGCCAATAGGAATCGTCCCGTTGGCTGACGCAGCACGTGGGAGGCGGAGCTTCACGGCTTCTCCGAAAAACAGACCTGAAGGCACATGGCGAAGGGTCAAAAGTCGGAAGTCAGTTTGGACACTGACAGCTGAGATGGTGAGGGTGGGGCTTTGGAGCTGTTAGTGGGCAGCGAGTGGAACAGAGTCTTGTTTATGCGAGCCAGTAGACACATATTCCAGTGTGGCGGGCACCATATGGCACTTCTCTGCTCTCCCCGGCTCCACTCGACGACACTCCAATTGTTTTTCTTGATCGCCATTGGCCGATCGCTTCCGCTAGACACTTTTTTTTTCGGGGGTAGGGGGATCTCTACGGTCCCCACAGGCGCTTAAACATACAACCACAGCCGTCGTCTTGGTTTCAGCACAGCCCCCCCCAAAAAAACAAATCCCTTTCCCAAAAGGGGCCAAGAACGGATCCCTGTGGAACCCCCCCCCCCAAAAAAAAGGGTTATACAACCAAAGAGTGCTGGTTTTGAACACATCCCAGGTCGCTGTCCTCCTCGGCGTCGGCGACGCGGGAGATTGCGAACATTGTTCCAGCTCCTAATGATTCCAACGAGATAAAGTCTCATGAATAGCAATGAGGGCGGCGAGCCGTCATTTGCATTTCAATCATCACGGGGACGATCCTGCCTCACCCCACCCCACCCCCCCTCCCACCCACCCCCCTTCCCCTAAACTTTCAAATGTCACCGATACAGTGAACCGGCGGGCAGGGCCATCGCGGGAAACTCACGCAACGTCTTCGGGAAGCTTGCGAAGACCTGCGACGGAGATGCACTTCCGCATGCTGACAGTGGCGTCAGTTTCTTTCAGACTGACATTATGTTTTTTTGCAACAATCAAATTTTCATTATTTTATTTTTTTTTGGGGGGTGGGGATTTTTAGAATTACATTAACCATTTAAAATTCTTACTGGGAGAAAAGAATTATATTCGTAAAACAATTTATCTTAATTTTTTCTTTTCTTATTTTTCTTTTTTTTTCATGCAAAAGTGTTTGGAAATTTTTACTTTTTTTTGTTTATTTATTTTTTTTTACTATTTTATTATTTTTGGGTTCTTTTTGCCACGTCTTCGAAAAAAAAAATGTCTACACTCAAAAATGTGTTCCCGAACCCGTTCATCCACCCCAGCATCCTCCTCCGGTGACAGACGTCATCGGGGTTTTCGTCGCCATGGCACCTGAATTCAACCATTTCTTTGAATTTGAAATTCAGGAAGTGTGCTGGGTGTGTGTGTGGGCGTGTCCCTTCCACATCACCAAACCTGTCAATCAACCCCCCCCCACCCCCTCTGACTGGTTTATTATTAACCTTGATGCAACAAATACACCAAAAAAACAACCACTAACCTCTTAAAGCAAAACCCATGTTCGACAAAAGGTTACTGTGGAACCAATTTCCTGCGCTCGGGCTCGGGATTTGTTTGTTTTGCTGAGGAGCACGCAAAGACGGGTGGATTATGGGGGCGGGGGGCACTGCTGCTGCTGCTGCTGTGTTGAGTTGCTGGAGCCGAGAAGTGATGCAGGACAATCAGCGACGTGATTGAAGTCAGGATTGCAAAAAAAACAACCCAGGCTGCTGTGTGTATCTTCATCTCTCCCCCCCTCCCCCTCCCCCCTCTCTCCCTCCCACCCCTGTCAAATAACAACTCAGAGATATCTTTGTATCCCCCCCAGCCCCCCACCCTCACTGACTCACACCTGCCTGACCTTCTTTCCCCTCCCATCGCCTCCTAAAGATGGCGAAGGCGCTGTGACGTCCAGACCTTTTGGGACTGATTTTTGGTTGAGGGGGGGGGCAACTTTAAGCAGGATGCAACAGCAACACTTTGTCTGAACTTAAGAGCTGCTGCCTGGACCCGCGCACGCGCACGCACGCGCACGCGCGCACACATGCACAAGGTCAAAAAAATGGGGCTGCAGTCTGTTGCAGTCGGTGTTGCGAACGCAAGCTTTTGCAAATCAGAGCATCGGGCAGGTGCGTCGCTGCAACAGTGCAAAACCCCCTCACCGCCCCCCTCCCCCCTTTTTTTCTCTGCTTCTTCCACCACCCCCCCCCAAAAAAAAAGCCACATCCAGACATCCACACTACCATCTTGTGGCTGCTCGGATGAGAGAGAGAGAGGATGGGAGACGCGCGCCGGGTGCGTGCGCGGCTTGCGAGACGCGAGGTAAAAGCGCGCCGCGCGTGTGTGTGTGAGACACATGTTTGGAGCGTGACGCTTTGACGGGAGGGAGGGAGGGAGGAGGGCTCTTGGTTCTGCTCCGTTCTCCAGCTCCCCTCCTGCCTCTTGTCCCTCCCTCACTCCCTCCCTGCGACGCGTTAAAGTTAACCGCGCTTGTTGCGTGCAACCGTGCGTCCGCCCGCCCCGCTCCGCTCCGCGACGAGCCGAAGCCGGTGGAAAGTGCGCAAGATGAAGGCTCCTTCCGCCGCTGCAGGAGAGGAGGAGGAGGAGGAGGAAGGGGGAGAGTGAGGGGGGGGGGGATCTTTTTTTTTTAACGCGCAACATTCTCCGTGTACCTGTCTCCAAACACTCTGGAGGGGGGGGAGCGGGAGTTAAAAACACGATTTCCGAGACGTCTATAACAGGAGGGGGGAGGAGGGGGGGGGGGTTCCAGCGCCCCGAAATCTCGCTGCTCGTCTTGTCTGGAGCGTTGTCCTCGCCGT
>JAUESF010000053.1:3629767-3645894 GCA_032274765.1 Malacoctenus tetranemus
CCCCCCCCCTTTAATTAAATCTCTCTCAAGCACAGATGTAGAAAAACAACAGTCGCTGAAGCCTGAAGGTGGACGTGCGATGGCGCCCCCCGGAGACTCGTCCGCAGGACATTGGTGGGATTTGCAAACTTTTGCACAGAGATTAGAAAAAAAAAAAAAAAATTTTTGCTGTACTGGATATATTATTTCACTTTTTAAATCTAGTGCTGTTCACAATTGTTTTTATGCATTTTTTTAAATGTTTGCCACTGTATTTTATACAATGCAACACTTAAACAGCTAATTTGAATGTTTCTGTTCTTAACTATATTTAAAGAAATAAAAAAATATATTGTGTAAATAGACTTGGTGAAAGAGGGGGGGAGACGTGCGCAGTTGTATAAATGAATAAAAACAATGCATATTGATGGGGAAAGTGTTTATTGGCAGCGACTTGCCGTTTTATGGCCAATGCGTTCGGCAGTTGAGAGCCCCCCTTCGGAGGGGCGCCAAAGAGAAACTGTTGTTTTCTTTCAGTGCAAGTTTCGTCATTTCAGAATTAAGACTTGTTAATATCACAAACAACATAATCACAAACGCGTCTTAATAAATGCGTGGCTCCACAGTGACATGTCGCTCTCGGTGTACATCGAAGGGAACATCCTCTCCATGAACTTGTCCATCAGGGTGTAGATGTGAAGGCGTGTCGGATCGCCCGACACGACCAGGTCCAGGTGAGCCGTGTTTGGATCCAGGACCAGGGGGACTGCGAGAGACCACATCCTTCATGTTGGTCCAGATGCTGAAGCTCAGGTTGCCCAGGTGCTTGGGCCTGTGAGGGTAGTGTTGGTTCATCCAGCAGAGGGCAGCAACGCACCCTCTCTGCCGCCTCTTTGGGGGAATGAGAGGTCCTCAGCTTCGCTCACCGGGTCCGTCAACTCCTTGAGCTCCCTCCTCTTCTGTTCCTCCACCCGTCAGACCGTCCAGATCCTTCGGTAGGTCTCGCCGGTGACCCCGAGTGGGCTCGTCGACGGGCCTGAACGTGCGGCCGGCGTGCTTCCCTGAGTCCCTGCGCACGACACAGGCCAGGTCCCGGCGGTCCGGGCAGGAACTTTGAGAGCAGCTCCGGGGGAAGCAGTTCCTTCGATTGCTTCCTCTTGCAGAGCGGGCAGAGCTGCTCGCCGGTTTGCGTCCAGTCGTTCTGCAGGCACACCTTACAGTAGCTGTGGGCACAATTCAGGTGGACGGGATCCCTGAGTAGTTTGTGACAGAGGGGACAAAGTAGATCCTGCTCCATTTGGGGGGGGGGGGCAAAAAGTTTTGGTTCCCTCAGTAAAGCTCCAGAAATAGAATCCACTCTCACATAGACCTCACTCCTCCAAAGATCGCTCGGTTTCTGCGTGTTCCCAAGCAAAAGGCGCGGCATTGAGCGTTCAAGTCGAGCCTCATTCCACGCCGATGACACTCGCACATTACCAAAAAAAAAATCGCAAGGTGTTCCCAGCCAATCAAACCCCCCCGAAAGACAAAGGAAAGAGAGAGAGAGAGACAAACTTTTATTTTGCTTTCTTGGACAGGAAGTGCCGACAGAAACATTCTTTGTTGGAAGTGAGGTGGACTGTACAGCGAGAGTGGTCGGCTTGCTGCGAGGCAGCCGGTGTAGGCTCTGACCTTTGGTACATTCTGACACGGGGTGGGGTGGGGTGGGGGTAGTGCATTCAGTGAGGGGGATCCACTCTATCCAGCATGACTCAAAGTGAGACTATTTTTTTTTAACCCCCTAAAACTCTTACTAAAGTGTATCTTTATGAGTAGATAAACAGAAACTTGGAAAGCAGTGGGTCCCAGAAAGGGTCTCAGGGTCTTTGCATCATGTTTTCTGGGCTCAACTTGCGTGTTCTGAAAGGTTGTCACGGGTTCGTCGCGTCTCAAACATGGATGTGTGGAAGCCCCTCAAATCGAATCGAGACGCGCCTTTCGGTTGCGTTGTAAGACTTCAGGGCCAAGCTAGGCTAATCTAGCTAAATGCAAGTTGATACTTGGAGTGAATCGTGACTACTTCATTTGTTGGCTTCATACAAAGACACGTGTCCAGAACAAAACATAGACTTCACAGTAGAAGAAAAAAAAAACCAACATGATGAAACACATTCGTGGTACAACATAAAAATTTGACTTAAGAAAATTTGATAAACGTGTTTTTTTTTTATATAATATGATGATACAATACAATGTCAACTTGTGTAGTAATGTGAAACATTACCAATACACCAGAACATTTTTTTCCTCATCAAACTTATGATATAAAGTGAAACTATATATTAAAAATCTTTTATTGCAAGAGAAATCAACTTTTTTCATGCATTTTGGGTGGGGGGGGCTTCCATACATATGCATATATGCATGTTAGTGCGCGTGTGGCGTTGAGGGGCCGCGGTAGCTCCGAAAACTTCAACCTTTCCGTGTTGTACTGAGAGGTGGCAGTTTAAAGCATGCGTACATTCATAGTGCAGGGGGGGGGGTGAGAGGGCGACAGGTCACGTGTCGCCATGGAGAGAACAATGAGTCGTTGTCACGAGCAACAGCAAATATGGCGGATTTTCTTTTGAAGTTTTTGACCTCGGGTTTTTCCACCGTGTGGCAGGGAGGTGTTTGCAGGAAGGGAGGGGGCAGGGGGGGGGGTCCCCACTTTTGGGTGAAGACCCTCGCCCCTGGCCACCTCAAAGACCTCCCTGCCGACCCTCGTCTTAGAAAAAAATCGACCTGGATCAATTTCGGCGTCGGTTAAATTAAGGAGACACAGTTGCACCCAATTATGTAACGTCATCTAACTTAGTCTGATTGATCAAGATGTGGTAGAAAAGTCCCTCCCTACTACGCAATCTACAGTAAAAAGTTAAGTTACATTCAGGACCACAACATGTCACTGTCACTTCATTAGAAAAAATCACTGTTTTCTTCTAAAGAGAAAAAAATACTGGAACAAGAATACCAAAAAACTTGGAGCTGGACTCCAGAAAAGCAACAGAAAAATCAGCTGTGGGCCAAAGTCAACTGACGTTACCTCATGCGGCCCCTCCTCCACCCCTGGGGGGAAAAGGCTTTCCAGAGAAACGCGGCGGCGTTCTGACATCGGGCCACGAGGGGTCGCTGTTCTGTGACAACGACGCCTCCCGGTCCTCCGGGGGGAGGCTTGACGCACGCTTGAACAGTGGAGGCAGTGGTTGCTTCTTCTTTGATGTGTCTCTCGACTCGAACATTGTCCTGAAAAAAGGGAAAGGGTGGAGGAGGAGGAGGACCGACAACCGTGGTCTCTGATTGGTTGGAGTCCCTGGCAGTTCCGGTCCCTGGTCTAGAAAGGCAGTGGCGGGTTCTCCGGGTTCTCCACAGGTGAGGGTGTGTTACTAAGAGTGTGGGAAAAACTGTCAAAAAAAAAAAAAAAAAAACCACTGTCTCTCGGGAGATACTTCCCCTCCGTCCGTCGTAACCCGTGGCAACGTGGGCTTCCAGCGGGCCCCCCCACCCTCACTCCAGGCCGAAGGTGCTGGTCTCCTCCACGGCGGTCAGCATCTTCTCGTAGAGCATGGAGAAGGATGGGTACGGTGGGAGGTCCAGGCGGTTGAAGCAGGTGTGGGCTCTGGGGAGCAGAGGGTGAGGTTAGTCAGGCGCGGGGCACGGTCATCGTGGCAACTGTCTGACTCGAGAACAAATCCAAAATCTCTGCGCTACCAAGAGTGTTTGTGGGGCTGAGCGCAAAGAAAGGGGCGGGGCCAATTGCTAGGAGACAGCCCCCCCCCCCCCCGCCCCACCCCCATATTGCTCCCCTTCTCCCACCTGGGTAGCGAGGTGACCTTCCCCCACTTCTCAACGCAGAACCTGCGGGGCCCGTTGCTTCCGCGCAGGGAGGCGAAGCCCTCGTAGGGGATGCTGGACGTCCCGGTCACAAACTGGCGAGGGGAAGAAGAAGAAGAAGAAGGAGGAGGAGAAGAAGAAGAAGAAGGAGGAGGAGGAGGAGAAGAAGAAGAAAAGAAAAACAACATGGATTCCAAAAAAACAGGCCTACCTGCAGGAGCCTCAGCCTCTGCTCATTGTTGAAGCGCTCCACTGCTGCCCAGAACCAGCGGATCACGATGTGGTTGTCGTGGTAACCTGACCGAAACACAAAATCAATGCCTGGCGCATTCCTAGCTTCCCGATCCCAACCTCCATTTCACGCAGTCGCGCTAATTTCGACTCGATTGGTTTCTCTTCCTGGTTCCTGTATTGACTCCCTTTCGCCACATGAGGGCGCCACTCTTGCCTACCTCCCCGGTACTCCGTGTTGTTCCTCCAGTCCGACAGGTCGATCTCAGCCGTGCCGGCGATGACCAGCTCCAGCTCCCGGGCGTCGAACACCGACACCAAGCGGGCGTCCACCACCTGAGGAGAAGGGGGCAGGGGGCATTGGGTGACTGACTTTCACTGGGACGGGAACCCCCCCACCCCCTCCCAAAAGGTACCGAAGATAAGCGATGTGGTTACCATAGAGTCCCGTGTTAAAGCTAACCTCGTAGAAGCCTCGCACCAGGCTCTCCGTCTGTTGCACCACCCCTCTCTCAATCCTCCACTTCACCATGCGCTCGATGTATTCCTTCTTGTTCTTCTCCGACACGGGGATGTTGGCGCCGCCAGGCTTCAGCTCCCGCTCTGTTATCTGCATGGACACACACACACACACACCCCCGGGTCAATGCACAGATCCGACAAGCGACAAATAAAACCCCCCCTTTGAGGCGAGACGGACCTGTCCGAAGACCTCCTCGTTGACGGTGAAGGTGAGGTCCAGCATGTCCTCGATGTCGTTGTCCTTCATCCACTGGAGCGACTGGTGGAACTCCTCGTCCAGGTACTCCAGGTCACTCAGGTCACAGGGACTGGGAGGGAGGGGGGGGGGGCGAGATAGACATTCAGGTATCGTCGGCAAACAGTTTGAGCATTGCGTCTCTTGAAGGAGGAGGGGCGAGGCGTACATGCGCAACAGGCCTTTATAGAAGGGTCTGGTGAAGAAGGCGTCCAACAGGTACTGGTGGATCAGAGCCAGGCCCAGGATGCGACCGCTGAACCGGAACCTGCCAGTCAAGAGGTCGTTTTTAGTGTGGGGGGAGTTTTTGTTTCCACCCCCCCTTGAGCGTGTGAAAGAGGGCTTCCTCTCACCATTCGTGGTGATTGTCGACAAACGCGGACATGGGGCTGATCTGCACCGTGTAGGTGTCGTTGGCCGAGTACTCGAACAGGCCGTAGTACGGGTTGAAGAGCTCCCGGGAGACCAAGAAGAAGAACTCTCGGGAGGGCCCGCTGTAGTCCAACCTGAAACATGCCCATACGTTATTCACACAGCCCGCACATTAAAAAGGAACATGCTCCAAAGGAGCCTTCCATTTAGAGCAACATTTAGAGCAACAGATCTTCACTAAGAGCAGTGGAACTACCGTGTTTTCACCACTAGAGGGCACTGTGCTCCAGCAAACAAAAAACTCTATTCAGTTTTTTTAATTTATTTTTTATTCAGGCCTTTTTTGCAATAAATAAATAAATAAAATAATCAATTAAATTCAAGTAAATTGCCTAAAAATTGCAATTTTTTTTTAATTTTTAAAAAATCTTTTCATGCATAATTTTCTTCAAACATGTTAATTCTTTTTAGAAATTATATTGTAAAGTGAAAAAAGATTAGCATGCTAGCTAATCCCCCCCCAACCGAACCACACCCACTCACCCTTCCTCCCCGACAAAGCTGACGTAGAGCTTGCTGCGCTGCAGGTCTTTGCGGGAGTAGCACATGATCTGGTTGAAGGCGTCCTCCAGGAGGTGGTCCCGCCGGATGATCAGTCTGAGGGGGGGGGGGCATAGAGGAAGCATGTGAGGCAAAAAGAGAGAGAGAGAAGGGGATGGGGTGAAAGAAAGGGGGGAGGGGCTACTGACTTTAGCTTCCCGGGTCCTTGGCCATAGCCTTTGGTTTCCAGTTTCCTGTAGAAGTTGCGGAGCTTGGCCTCGAAGTCCCTCTTGTAGGGGGCCGGGGCTCTGGCGTTGGCTCGCTGGGTACCTGCAAGAGGACCAGGACGACTGCCGGTTAACCCACTTTGAATGCCATGCTTAGCGTTGCGCGCGACGCCCCCGTTAGCATTACCGGGTGAGTTCTGCGGGGACGAGACGGGGGAGCCCCGGGGTGACTGGCAGTAGCTCGGGTGCAGTAAGGCGTGAGGAGGCACGTAGGACATGACTTCGTCTTCGAACAGGCTGCGGAGACACGCACAGTTAGAGAGGGGGGGGGGCACAGAGTGGGTGGAAGGAGGGGGGGGGGCAGAGGGAATCAGGGGAGCGAGTCTGACCTGAGCAGCATGACGAGGTCGGCGTCTCCCGACAACCTGGCCAATCCCGACACCCCTTCTGTACGGATCAGCTGCACCTTCTCCCTGTTGCCACAGCGACGCATGGTGAGCGGTGACGCCACCGTGACTGGCCTCCGTGTGACCGTGTGTGTGTGTGTACCTGAGGGCATGGTTGCGGTTGAAGTCAGACTGCCTCTCCTGCAAGATCTCATAGATGTTTGGTTGTCGTAGAAACGCCACAATCTTGTCATTATAAGCTGGAGAGAAAGCAGAACATGTGATTTTAATGACATTAGTGGAAACAAATTCACGCGTATTCACGCGTGTTCACGCGTGTGTGTACTGACCCACTGGCACGATGTCTTGGCACTGCCCCCTGTTGGCAGAGGTGAAGGTGCTGGAGGGTCGCGGCAGGACGGGTGGTCCGGTGTGGCGGGGGTCGTCGCCCACCTACAAACAGAGAGGTGGCTTTATGGCTTCGTGGTCAAAAATGGAGGCAGTGAAAGAGAAGACTGACGACAGCGTCTCACCAGTCGCCGGGGGCTGACCTCCCCCGCGCTGTGGCTGCGCTGGCGGGTCAGGTGCTGGCGGTGGGTGAGCAGGCTGGGCGGCCGGGAGCTCTGGAGGGGCAGCCGGGGGTCGATGAAGGTGGTGGCGCGGCAGTTGTGGTCGACGAAGAAAGGCTGCACGCACAGAAGCAAAAGGTGAGTTCTACCAGGGAGGACGCTGGGATTGGTCATACCCGAGAGGGGGGGGGCATGCGGGCCCACCTTTCCCGTGTGGTCGTGCTTCATCTCCCAGCCTCGGGGCAGCTCTAGCTGCTTGTTGGCGAACATGTTGAGGAAGGCCACCAGGTCCCGGTTGTGCTGGTAGCGCTCGAAGTGGTGGGCGTCACGGCGTACCTTGCTGATCATGTGCTTCAGACACGTGTTGGTGGTGAACATCCGGTAGGCACTCTGCGAACAGGACACAGGAAGTTGGAGCGAGAGGAATCGGGGAGCGGGGTTCGACGTCGGCAGAGGCTCTCACGGGGTTGGAATGCAGCACAGTGAAGAAGTCGGGGCTGGTGAGGAACTTGGCGCAGGGGGACTGGAGCAGCAGCGTGAGGCGCGACCTGGAGCTGGACGGAGCCACGCTGTTGTCCCGTCGCAGCTCTGCAACGCGAGGACACGTCAGGGCTGAGGGAGAGGACGTCCCTCTGACGTCCAATCAACCGCGACGCGATGAGACCTCCCTTACCTGGGATCGAGGGGTGCATATCCGTCTCGTCTGCCGGCAGCTCATTGGCCGGCTGCTCCTCCGGCCTGCCGTCGTTGGTTATCGTCCTGCGTATGCTCTGATACCTGGGGGTGTGGGGAAGGTTAGTTTCACCCCCCCAAAAATAGTAAAAAGCCCAGCGTCTCCTGGTGCTGACCTGCGGTTCAGCTGCTCCATCTGCTGGATGGAGTTGGACCTCTGGAGGGTCTGCGGCGCCGGGGGGGCGGTGGGACGCTGCCACGTGGTGGTGCGGTTCACGTGGTCCACGTAGAAGATGCGGCCGTGGCTGTCGATGCGGGCCTCCCAATCTGGAATCGCGCGAGGGGGGAAAAAACAATTCACGGATGGGGAAATCGGGTGATGCGCAGTACAGGGGGACACTCACTAGGGGGCAGCGGCTCATCCACCCTCTGGTAGCGGCTGATGTCGTGACGGACAGATGGCAGTGAACGGACCGATGGGTGGCCATTCACTTGAGCAGTGGCACCTGCAGGACATCGAGGGACATTGTCACAAGAGAAGTGGTACGATCCAGTTTTATCTTTTCAACCTGATGCTAACACACCACCATTTCCCTTCTATGCTAATAAGAAATGCTAACAAATGCTCTTCTCTCATCAATACGCCCAATCTGGAAACTCTGACTTCTCTGTCATCATCTGGTCCCTTGCTAATGCTGCGGCTAACCCAGGCAGCTTACGGCCAACCTGAATAAATGCCCCGGTCTTTTATTAAAGCTGCCCCGATCGCTCCATCCTCCCCTGACGTGAGCCGCGTGCCGGGTGAGAGGATTCCCGTGCGGGGGGGGGGGCTCCGCTTATGGCCGCATTAACAGCAAGCGCGCACACGAGCGACGGAAGCAGCTTATTTCCACATCCTTCTGCAGTAGCAATATCTGCTGCTGTGTTTATTTTTGGGCTAAAGGCAAGAAAAAGGGTCAAGAAGATGCTTGACTACCCTTTTGTGGTACGTTTTGGTACTGCAAGACTCATTTTGTCACCATTGAGGGACTTGGAAGGATTTTGAAGAGATGGGGCCCTCTCACCTGCCTCCCTCTCCCCTGGGGCCACCCCGCTCTCGCCCCCTCGGGCGCCGCACGCCTCCTGGCACTGCGCCGCACCGCCCGAGGCCTGGACGGAGCGCCTCCTCCAGACCTCGCCAGCCTTCTCCTCCTGCTCCCCCGCGCTCGCGCCACCTTCAGCACCCAGTACTGCAATTTACAGTGCAAAGTGTCTCAGTTCTGATACGAGCAGCTTGAAAAAGACCAAAAAAATTGGCTTCACTTACAAGGTTCCGAAAGTCCTCCTCCTCCTCCGCTGCTGCACGCCGCAGCAGTCGCTCCTGTGATTGGCCCGTTGGCTTCGCTGCTCGAAGACTCCGCCCCTTCCTCCTCCGCCTTCGGCGCCACTTGTTTGCGTGGGTCCACCTCCTGCCGAGAGAAAATGGGCACGACTTTTCGATTTGTGTGAAATGACACGATTGCGTCCAAACCTTCAAAATAAAGGCGGTTGTTTCCTGTTTCCTGTTGTGAAAGCTCACCTGGATCGGCGAAAGGGGCCCGAGCGGGGGATTGTAGAGCACTTCCTGGTTTGCCCCCCGACACGTGCATTCCGGCGCTGCCTCCCCTGGCCCAGCGGCTGCCTCGGCGCCCGTCGCCTGGGATGGACCCGGAGCCGTCGAGGAGTCCCCGTCGCCCTGCGCTGCTTCTGCCGAAGACCCCGCCGCCTCTGCGGTCCCGGCTGACGTGGCCCCTTCCCCTGCGGCAGCAGCTCCACTTTCAGCTCCAGGCTCGGCCCCGGCAGACGGACCTGCCTCCGCTGCGGCCTCAGGCGACGCTCCGGCTTGCGAGTCCCCGTCGGACCCTTTGCCGGCTTGCCCTGCGGACCCCCTCGACTCAGCGGTCTGCTGCGTCTTGCCCTCTTGGTCCCTGTGCTGCCCGCCCGTTTCCTCATCCTCATCCGAGTCGATGTGCAGCATGGCGTTGAGCCGCGTGTCCGTCGGGAAGCTGGAGCGCAGCTTGGGCGAAGGCCCCGCCCCGGGGCCCGCTCCGGGGCTCCTGGGTGCCTCGATGGCGTCCAGGTAGTCGTTGAGCGACACCTGCCGGTGGGTGTGGCTCCCCGGCGCCGGCGGGTCCCCCTCGCCGGCGGGCCCGGCCTCCCGCCACACGCTGTCGGCGCCGTAGCAACAGGCGCCGTTCGCCAGCGAGGGGCCCTCTTCGGAGCCCGTGGGGGACGCTCCGCACGTGATGCGCGAGGACGACGAGGGGTGGGGGAGGTCTTCGTCGTCCGAGGGACTGCCCGGGTCGCCGTTGACTGCGCTGCCCAATAGGGTGCCCATGGCGTCCGGAGACGCTTCTGGGAGGAGGAGGAGGAGGAGGAGGAGGAAACATTCGGCGTTGAGACGGTGGCCTCGAGTGTGACTGACCACGACGTCAAATCTCAACATGCTACGCACCTTCCTGCCCGGTGGAAGTGAGGTCCACCCTGAAGAGCAGCTGCCCACTCACGTGGTCCGTGGGGAGACGGCGGCAGAGGCTGTAACTCACCGGCTGCTCACTTCACACACACACACACACACACGCTTATTATTGAGTGGTCGTAGAGAATTTATGCCTATTCCTGCCTGCTTCTTCTTCCAGCTCACTAACATAGGTGAAGGTTTGAGAATTCCACAACCTGAGACACCCCCCCCCAGACACACACACACACGCTACACATCATGCTTCAGTGGAGTACAGCATGTCCCCAGATGTAGATCGATACTAGAACAATGAGCTGACTGGGGGGGTGTATTAACCGGGAGCGACTAGACTCTATGGAGTCAGAGCGGCTAAGTGCTGGAGGTCAGACGTGCTGCGTATCGATGCTGAGAACACATGAATGAAACCTGAAGATCAAGTATCATTCGGGGGGAGGGGGAATAGACAGGACTCACTCGGCCGTGGGACCCTCCAGGAGTCTCTGCACGGGAATGATCAGCTGACCCAGGAAGCGCTTGATGATGGGCCGGCTCTTGGCGAACTTGTCCTTCACTTCGATCTCCAGCACGTCCGTCATCAGAGCCACGAAGGTGTACTTCTGTGGAGAGACAGAAAGGCGTTGACCGGGCTGATGGGAGCAGGGGGGGGGGGTGCGAGAAGGGTGGTGGTGCTGCTGCCCACCTCGCCGTGCCACACGGGGTTGGTGGTGTTGGCGACGATGGACGAGCGTCGCTCCTGGCCGTGGTGGGTGAACTTGGGGAGGCCGCTCCTCTTGCCCGGCTGGATGGACATCTTCAGGTAGGGGTCGGGGTTGAAGAACATACCTTTCTTCAGGCCCATCGCCCGGATGTCTGCGAGGCAAGACGGTAGGTCAGGCTTCCATTTTGCACCCCCAGTAGGGAGGGGGGGGGTGTCATTCGTCTCTCACCTGACAGGGTGAAGCTGACCAGTTTCCGGCAGTGCTCCGTTCCCGATTGGTCCTCCACTTGGCCCTCGCTGCTCACCTGACGAGGATGGACGATAGGGGCGAGGATTAGCAAGGGCGTCGCGATACGATACAGATCACGGCATCGCGATATATCGCGATATTTTTGGCCCCGCTGGTTTCAAGTACGACAACTCAAAGAAGTGCACAGACCGACAAAACGAATCAAAGAGGAAGGTGACGGCACGCGAGCCTCAGGGGACAAAGGAGCGAGGACCGACTCACCGGTACTCCCGGGTTCTTGACGGTGATGCAAGGCGTCGTCGCTCTCAATGCTCCACTTACACCGTGATAGTATTTAAAGCAGACCTTTGTCTCTGCTGCAGGGAGGGGAGCACACACACACACACACACACACACACACACACACACACACACACACACACACACACACAAAGTATTTCCTCTTAGTTTGCCGTTGTTTTCTGAAACGACACGTTCCCCCTTCGGCGTCCACCTACGCTCCATGAAGTAGGGCCCCGGCTCCAGCCTCCACACGATCTGCCCGCTCTGGGTGCCGTTCACGCCACGGTTCTTGGAGTCCCACACGTTGGCCACACACGTCTCATCTGAAAGCAAACACGTGATCACAGCTCAGTTGTTGCCAACAACGTCGGTAAGCGCTAACTCGTCTTCTTTCACTGTTTTCCCCCAAAACTAATGACTCCCATCAATCACCGTTCGACTGCCAGGTTACGACCTTTGACCTCTGGAGACGAGCAGCAAGGATCGGCTCCAGGGGGTCGAATCCACGAAAATGGGTAAGAGGATCTGCCGTGGCCTTGGTAATCAAGAACATTAGCGTTCCCATGATGCCCATTCTGTTGACCATTACTGCTGTTTGTGTGTTCTTGAGAAGGGGGGGGGCCTTAACACAGGAACACGGGATGCTACGACAACCAACAATGGACATAAGTGGTTTCCTGGAGGGGGGGGGCTGACAGCGGGGTCATAAACCACATCTGTCGGTGGCCGCGGAGCCATCAAACATTTATGTTGGTAGGACGTGTGAAGGATGACAAATGCCCCCCCCATCGATCGATGCTGATGTCTGTCCCGCGGGGTGCACGGAGCCCTCTGTCATGCCGTGTCACGGCACGTGGCTGACCTCATTACCCCGCGGCTGGACCGCAGCGGGAGGTGGCGCGACACGCAGTGGCCTGCACGGGGCAGCAGACGAGCCGGTGGGTGATACGGAGCCGCACGTCCCTGGAGGCGAGAGCGAGCAGGAAATACCCCCCCCCCACCTCCCCCACCCCCGGGTGCAAGGAGATGGCTCGCCAAGGGGCGAGGACGAGGGTATAAAAACAAGGAGTAGCATCATGCACTTATACGTGCCTTTATGCCGAGTCAGCGCGCCGATTCATCAGGACGACCTCTCTCAGCTTTCACACACACACACACACACAATCCATTAGCTGGTTAATACAGCAGCAGCCAGGCTAATGCTCTAAACTTGAGGTTGAGGGGGGGTACGAGCTCTTCGATACCGACTATCATATCATTGTATGAACAATAGGAAAAGTATGAAGGTGGACGAGAAGGTGATGAGGTAATCAGAGGTGGGATGGGGGGGAGGGGGGCTCGGTCGCGCAGACAGGCACGGGTACATTTTCCAGTCCGACTGTCTGGATACTGGACGATTCAACGGCAACTGTGTCAGTCTAAAAATAGCCACGATGTCTTTGTTTAGCGCTGCTTTTGTTTTTTTTCTGCAGGATCGTCCTCTCTAAAGTACAGGTAGCCTTACTTAAAGGGATAGTACACCCAAAGAATGACGTGCCTTCCTTTTCTACTCACCCCCATGCTCCATTCTTTGAGTGTACTATCCCTTTAAATTGGAAGCATGGAGCGAGGTCGCGTCGGAGCGAACTCCGCGCCGGTGAAGTCCCCCCGTTCCTCACCGATGTGGTACAGGCCGATCCAGTCGGTGGCGTCCACTTCCTCCTTGATGTCCCAGGAAATCACCAGGTGGCCGTGGCCCAGGGTGAGCTGGTACGTGGACGCCGTCAGCGAGGAGCGGCTCTCCGAGGTCACCAGGTCCGTGTCGCTGTTGGCCCGCTGGAGTCCCACGCTTTCCGGCGGGCCCCCCGACGACAGAGGCGGCGGCGAAGTGGAGGTGGAGGAGGTGGCAGTGGGCGGCGGGCTGGAGGCTCCGCCCGCTCCCTGCGACGAGAGACTGTGCAGGTTGTCGGGCCCGATGGTGTAGGGCCGGCTGTGGGGGGTCCGCCGGCGCACGGCCAGCAGGTGCTCCCGGGCGCTGCCGTTGGGGGACGACGACGACGTCGGCGGTGGTGGCGGCGAGGACGAGGCCGTGGCGGCCGTCGCCATGGCGGCGGGGGAGGGCGGGAAGGGCGGCGGCGAGAAGCGCGGGGGCGACGGGGAGAGCTGGTGGTGATGGTGGTGGTGGTGGTGGTGGGGGGAGTGGGGGTGCGGGTGGTGGTGGTGGTGATGGTGGTGGTGGTGGTGGGGGGAGGAGGGGGCGGAGGAGGTGGAGGATGACTGGGGGCGGGGGCGAGGGGGGAGGACGGCGGTTGCGAGGGAGGGGCGAATGGTGGAGGTCTACCGGAGCGAGTCAATGGGAGAAAAAAAAGGGGGGAGGAAGGGAGTAAGGGAGTAAGGAGGGAGGAATCAAGGAACAAAGACGCCTCTCCTTAGTCGTTTCAAAAGGCCGAAGAGGGGGGAAGCACAGACGGCAGTCAACTTGAAGGGTCCGAGGGTCTTCCTTGAGGAGTGCTCCGACCCCCCAGGGGGCATTCTGGGAGCAGAGGCACTTCTGTCCACTGTTGTGCCCCCCCAAGCCCCCCCTTGCTCAGTCAGGCGTCATTTATAGCCATCGTGCAGGTTTATATCGTCTCTCATAGTTCCATGCAAGTCCAGTCCATCCTGATGAAGCGGGTAGGGGTCCAAAAGGGGGTATATCCAAGGTAATCCAGGCAGGGGGGGGGTCGGGTGACTCGTGGTGGGCACACACTCGATGGAGGTAGGAGGAGGAGGAGGAGGGGGTTGATGATGATGGGTCCTCCAATCCCCCAGGGGGTTGGAAAAGGTTTCAAGGGAGGTTGGAGACCTAAAGGAGAGGGAGAGAGAAGAAGTGAGGTGAGTAAAAGGAAGGGGGAGCAAGGGGGGGGGGCACCAAAACCCAACCGGAAGGTTAGAAGTCGAACTGCTCCACCTTCTATCCTCTGAACAACAGAAACACAACACCTTCTCTATAACCCCCCCCTTTCTTATCTCCTTTACACTCGCATCACTGGTTGCCGTGGCGACAGGAATTACATCTAAACCAGGCCTCAGCTCCCGCGCCTGCCAGACCAGACCCGACGCTTCCGCCACCACTCCCTATCTCTCGCTCTCTTCCCCTCTTCTTCTCCTCCTACCTAAACCCTCCCCCCTCCTCCTCCACCTCCTCCTTCTTCTCCTCACCTACCCCACCCCCACCCCCCCTTGCTCGCCGGAGCGGATGTGCACTTGCTCACCCACCACCCGTTCCCCGGAGACTTCTAAATTAGCTCGGCTGCTGATCGAGAGTGAGAGGGAGAGAGGGAGAGCTGCGCTGGGAACAGCTGTGAGATGGGGGGAGCGAGAGAGAGAGAGAGAGAGAGTGGGGGGGGGGACGGGGGGGACGGACCAGGATGAATAATAGAAGAGCGAGAGGGAAACGCAGGCCGTGTCCTACTCGGGCGTCTGAAACACCAGAAAAGTGAAAAGGACGCTGAGAGACGGTGGTTTCTTTGACCCCCCCACCTCCCCCACCCCCCTGGCCCCCCGACTGAAATATTTACACTTCCCGAGACCTCCGCAAGCTAGTTTCAGGTTCAGACTCTACCACTGTTTACGGACTGCCGATCAACTGCCTGGAAAATTGAAGCAAGAGCTAAAAAAAACAAACATTTAAAGGTACGGTACGCAAGGTTTGGGCGATTCCTTCATTGTGCTTTGGGGGGCAGCAGTGATTCAATGTCAGTCAGAGATTGCAGTTAGAACATGTAAAGGTTTTTTTTCTTTACCTTAATGTAGGAATCTGCTGCTTTTTTGCCCCCCAAGCTTGTAATTAAAGTAGGAAGAGTGGAAGAGGGACTCACTGCGCCACCTAGTGGAATAATGTGGTATCTCAGGAATGAATGAGCTGGTTAGTTTAGTAAATCAGGTACATGTTGTCATTTTGAAGCGGTGATACGCAAGGTCGGGGTCTTGGACCCCTTCAGCAATGCCCCAGAGATTATAAAAAGGAGGAGTCGCCCCCCCCCACCCACCCGAAAGCTACGCAAATTAAAAACCCAGCTGCACGAAAAAACACGCCGTGTTGCACGACACTAATCAGACGCACACACACGCGCATGCGCGCACAAAAAACCACGCATGTGAAGCAAGTGTCCTTGATCCAGCCGCGGGATTAAAAAAAAACAGAGAATGGGAGCGCCGGGATTTAGCAGGGGCGCGCTAATCCGGGCGCTAGCGCCGCACGGCTCCAATCTGCAGCCGCCCCGTCCAGCTGTCCCGACCAAACTCCGACTCGCCGCCATTTCCTCCTGTGGTTCACATGGGTAGGGGTGGGTGGGGTGGGGGGTGGGGGTGGGGCTCTGCTGACTCCGCCCACTCACCGTGGCTAACTTTACAAAACCCGAGTTGTTGCAGGCCGAGCTAACACTCGACGACCCGTGACCACGGCTCCCACTCCAGGCTTTTCTCCGTTTCGCCCACGAAGCGAGACGACCTTTGCCCCCCCCCCCCCCCCCAAATCGGCCCACACTTTACAAACCGACATTCCAACATTGGTAGCGGCCAAAACAGTCAGCCGAACATTCCTCGCTCGGAAATGTCCCCTCAGAAGTCGGGTTTGAGTGTTTATTATGGGTTTTTTCTGTACTGGGGGGGCCGAGGGGGGGGGGGCTCATAATTCACTGTGACATTTCTGTTGGCTCGCACTTCCATGCTTCCGCCTCAGCAGGACTGTTTGGTCCAGGTGGGCATCGAGCACCGGTGACGTGCGTGGGGGTGGGCGGGGGGGGGGGGCCTCCTTTTAGATCTCTTTTCCCCGAGGCCGCACCGCCCATTT
>JAUESF010000053.1:3649831-3663794 GCA_032274765.1 Malacoctenus tetranemus
ACACACACACACACACACACACACACACACACACACACACACACACACACACACACACACACACACACACACGAGATCGGTGTTTGGGAGAAAACAGGCCCGACTCAGACGGGGCCACAGTTGCGCGCACACACACGAAAACACACCGAGTCCTGAAATAGCTGCGGCATGATTGGAGAACAATGAGGCGGTCCCGTCAGAGGCGACAGCTTCCTGTGTCCGCCCCCCCCCCATCCCACCGCCACATTCCTCCGTGCCACTTTGCTTTTAGGGTGGGCCAATCGGAGCGTCCGCTCGGCTCGGCTCTACACGGTGTTTGTTTTGTCGGCTTCTTTGATGTGTCCTACGACCGCGTCTGAGCTCGGCCGAGGCTTTGAACGGGCCGAATCGAGTTCATCAGACGGTGATGTTACGGGAGTCGAGCCGAGTAGAGTCGAGCCGAGTAGAGTCGAGTGTTTCGACCGTCAACTAGGGAAGCGAGCCCCCCCACACACACATCAGAGCTCAATCAGACCTAACGGGAGGGGCAGGGGTGGTGGTAGTGGGAGGATGGGAGGGCACAGGGATGACAGGCTGCCAATCAACTCTCCTGATGAATAGGGGCAGATTACAATGAGGAGGTGGAGGGGGTGGTGGTGGGGGGGGCGACGTGGAGCCATTAGGCAGGAAACAGGAGCGGGGATGAGCCATCCTGTCGTTCTGGAGAGGGGGGGGGGGTGATCTGATTGTCCAGCCCATGATTTGATTTCCTCACCTTGTCTGACTCTGTGTGTGTGTGTTTGGCCCGGTGGGGGGGCGGGGGAGAGGGGGGGGGGTGCTATCGAACTAGGGGTCATCCCTAAGCTTTGCAGCGCCTCCCTGGCACAGGACGCTTTTGTAGTCGTTTGTGGGTGTCAGGACCCCCCCCCCCGATTGTTTGTCAATGTCTGTTGCCAGTCGGGAGCGCATCAACGGAATGACTTCATCGCTCCGCGGCCACGCGAAAACAGTCAAAACATCCCGAAACGCGCGCGTTTCGTGCACATAATCCTGCACAAATCAACAACAATAATAAGAATAATAGTAGCTGCGGGACGTGGAAAAGTGAGGAGGAGCATCTACCTTTAATGCGGGAGGGGGGCTCGGACGCCGAGTGGAGCAGAAACGAGCCGGCGGGGAGAGCGACAGCGAGTCGCCCGAATCATGGACGACGGGACTCGGCGGGGCCCGGGCGCCACCGACGGCTCATCCGCTTCCGCGGCGTCCCGGTCACGAGTCAGGGGGGTCCAGCCAAAGAGGAGAAAACCCCCCTCCCCACCACCACCCCCCACTTGGGTCCGAAATAACGCCAGACGCGGCGGCCGCCCCAGTTGCGTCGCTAGCTTCACCGCGGCGGCGTTGCCAGGTCGGGCCGGAAAGACGCGTTCATGCCTCGGTTGCCTCGGCTCCGGCGTCCGCTCGCTCCTTCACGCGCTTCACTCGCCGGGGAACGGCGCTTCCATGGCGGCCGTGGGCTCCGGGGCCCGCCGCGGTCTCCCGGTCCTCTCCCGGTACTTCTCTTTTCTCCGCCACCTCCAGCTAGCTCCTCGCAGCGAGGCCCGTGTTGTTGTCGGAGTCCATCCTGAGCGATCCGAATAAGTGATCCGACACCTCCCACCTCCACCGACTCCCCCCCCACCCCCTCCTCTCTCTTTGTAGAACAAGGGTGGTCAAACTGAGGCTCGGGTCTCTTAAAAAGCCCCCCCCTCCACTCCTCCTCCTGTCAGTCCCTATGCAAACATAACGGATCTTATCCACACTTGTTTCCAGTGGGGCATCCGAGGATAAAGTGAGGGAGGGAGGGGAGGGGAGGGGGGGTCCAGTCTATTTCCAATGTGTTTACATGCCAGTGCTGGAGAGAGTTGCCCCCCCCCACAATACACACACTCCCAACCTGGAATGCAGCAACCGCTGGTGGAGGGAGGAGGAGGTGATGGATTTGGTTTATTAACTCCCCCACCCCCCACCCACCCCCAGCGCTTTAATCCCAGTGACAAAACAAACATAAAGGAGGAGGTCCAAAGACCCCTGTCGGGGTCACTGGACGCCCCCCCCCACCCCAGGAGAAAAGTTACACTTTCACAAAATACATTGATGTAAAAAGAAAGCTGAAGATTTTTGGTGGTCTAAAATGGAAAAAAAGTCAAAAAAGGATCCATAAATACATTAAATTATTAATAATCATCATTATTAATTAAGACCTAATGCTTAATTTTTTGGGGAAGAATATATTGATATAAAATTAAGCTAAAATGGAAGATATTGATAGTCTAAAATGAATAAATTGTCAAGAAAGAATCCATAAATTTAATTACACAAAAAATTCCAAAAAAAGAGAAAAAATTCTGAAATAAATTACTTGCAAAAACATTATCTCCAAAAACATTCCCAAAAAATTGAGAATTTTTTTTTCACTGCCACTCTATTTTAACGCGTTTCTAATGGTCAGAGTGTGAGAATGATGTGAGGGAGAGAGAGAGAAAACTTGGTAGAAACAATCTATTTACGGAAAAATAACGTGAACATGAACAGCACTCGGGCGTGGCTGCATTCTGCACGGTGCGAGTCGGACGCCCGCCCACCTGGCACATCCCCCTCCCCCTCAGACGACGCAGTGCGTGCGGATGAGCTGGCGGGCCAGCTCGGTGTTGCCGCTGGCCCGGTAGATGAGCGACAGGTTGAAGGCGATCTCCCTCCTCAGGTCCACCTGATCGTCGGCGATGCCCTGCAGGAGGAGGGAGGTGGAGTTGGGACGTGTGGAGGAGGCGACGGCAGCGGCAGCTACCTGTTGGCGTCCTCACCTCCAGCTTGTGCGGTGGCAGCAGCAGGGCCTTCTGATAGTAGTGCATGGCGAGGTGCGCCAGGCCCATCTGGTGCAGCGCCCGGCCCAGGTTGTACATGCTCTCCTGGCACTCCCCCCGCAGCTCCACGTAGCGCCACAGGAAGGAGAAGCCCTGCAGGGGGCGCACGTGGGCACGTTAGAGGAGGTGGGGCTCTTCATGGCCCGACCAGATCGTATATTATCAACAGTAAAACTGTCACTTGTGCTCAATTTGAACGTCAGTGTCAGTCGTGTCTCGCCCGTGGGGTCCGCGTACCTGCAGCACCAGCGTGTGGCGCCGCGCCACGTACTTCTGCGACGCCATGTGGAAGAAGGTGAGGCCCACGCAGAGGCTGTGCAGAGGGTTGTCCGGGTGGGTCTGCAGCGCCTGCACGTACTGGCCTGGAGGAGACGGGACACGTGTCAGCGTCGCGATGACGAGTGATCGCCCGCGATTGGCCGTGGCGTCGGCTCACCCAGGGCGTGCTTGAAGCTGCCCGACACCATGGCGTTGTGGCCGCAGAGGACACACAGGGCATGGTTGTCCGGGTGCTTGAGCAGCAGGCGCAGGCAGAAGCGGTGGTGGCGCTGGTGCTGGGAGGTGATGGTGAGCTGACGGAGGGGGGAGGAGGGAGGAAGGGGGCGGGGCAAAGAGAGACCATCTTTAAAGAAACAAAACAATGACGCAAAGGAGTAGAGGGGAGGGGGGGCGGGGCTTAACCTGGTTGAAGATGTTCCAAAGCTGAGGAAGCTCCACGTTCTCCATCAGCATCAATCTGATTAAAAAAAAAAGAGAGAGAGAATTATTCATCTGGCGGCGCCAGAATCGGCCAATCCCGACGCAGCTCGGGACCTGATGTAGTTGTAGGCCTTGTAGTAGTTGCGGTCCAGGATGGTGGCAGACAGGCCGAAGAACTCCAGCTCCTTGCGGTGCGGCTTGTGGTCGTAGAAGGAGTAGAACTCCATGGCCGAGTCCACCAGCAGCTCGGCCTCGGCGAAGCGCCGCGCCTCGCACAGCGTGCGCGTGCAGCTCACCAGCAGCTGCCACCAGTCCTCCTTGGAGAGCACGTTGGTCTTACCTGGAGGAGAGAGGAGGGGGGGACAGGTCGTTAGGGGGAGGAGGAGGCCTTGGATTGGACGTTTAGGCGGAGGGGAGCGGACACGCGCCTGTGTTGTCCAGGTAGGCCGTCTCGTGGTCGGCGAACTCGGGCAGCATGTCCTTGACCTTCACCAGGCGCAGGTGCGTCTCGCCGCCGGTGGTCACGGAGCGCACGCACACCTTGGCCCGCTGCATGGCCACCTGCAACAACAAAAATGTCTTCCGGCCTGCCTTGCTCAGAGGTCATGGCTCAGCCACATTACACCTGTGCTTCAGTCTCTGCACTCCCTTACCTGTGCATCAGAGGATTGACTTTAAAATCTTAATACTGGTCTATAAAGCTTTGAACGGTCTTGCTTTTGTATGTGATTTTATTTGCTTTTTTACGTGATTTTATTTGCTTTTTTATGTGATTTTATTTGCATTTTATGTGATTTTATTTGTTTTATGTGATTTTATTTGCTTTTTATGTGATTTCATTTGCTTTTTATGTGATTTTATTTGTTTTTTATGTGATTTTATTTGCTTTTTTTCGTGATTTTATTTGCTTTTTTTTACATGATTTTATTTGTTTTTTTACATGATTTTATTTGCTTTTTTACATGATTTCATTTGCTTTTATACGTGATTTTATTTGCTTTTTAACATGATTTTATTTGCCCGCCTTGCCTTGGACTCTGTCCAATCAGGGAGCGACAGGGAAGATGCTCTAAAACTGGGTACCTTGAGCAGCATGGAGATGATGGTGATCATGGAGTCCAGGTAGTCCTGCACCTGCCCCTGCGTCTTCAGCAGCGTGGAGCGATGCAGCAGCAGCTTCAGCTCCTGCGGACACGCCGACGGTCACTAACAAAAAACAACATGGCGACCTCGCGTCACGTGACCTCGCACCCGCTTGCCTTCTGCGCCGCCGCCGGGTCCTGCGCCAGCGTGTCGCTGTCGTACATGGACTCCAGCGCCGCCAGCGCGCGGTCCATGCGGCCCAGCTGCTGCTGCAGCGTGGCCAGCGAGAGGCGGGCCTCCAGGTGCTGCGGCGCCATCTCCACCACCTTGGTGTAGCTGTCGGCCGCCGCGTCCAGCTGGCCCAGAGCCTTCAGGCACTCTGCGAGGGGGGGACGGTGGGGGGGAAGACAGGTGACGTAGATGCTAATGCTAATACCATTCGTTTACAGACTGTAGCCCCGCCCACCTGCGTGCCGCAGCCAGACCACGGCCAGGTTGTACTTGTCGGAGATGACAAGCGCCGAGAGCAGCGGCAGCGCCGCCATGTACTGGCCCTTCTCCAGGAAGGCCTCGCCCACGTCCAGGTAGAGGTCGCCGATCTCCTCGGCGCTCTGCTCCATCAGCGTCGTCACCAGGCCCTGAGGGGGGGGGGGGGACGCGTCAGGAAGCGTCGCAGGGAGTGATCACCAAAGAGGGGAAGGGGACAAACCAGAGGGGACGCACCTCAACGGGCGCAAACACCTTCTTGTGTATGAGGCACACGATGAGCTTGGCGCGCAGGTCCACGGGGACGCTGTCGGGCACCTGCACGTCCGTGATGTCGCCTAAGAAAAAATAACAACCTAGTTATGGTCTGACGATCTGACGGCGCCGGCGTTCGCGTCTGTTCACCTTTCTCGTCCGCTCGGCTCTCTTCCTCCTCCTCCTCTGTTTTCTCGACTTCTTCGCTCTTCTCCTCCTCCTCCTCCTTCGGCTCCTCCCTCTCTTCCTCCTTCCCCCCCTCCGCCGCGGCCTCCGATTCCTCTCCAGCTCGGACCAGAACGACGCCCGAGAACTTGACCAGGACCTGAGGACGCGCGAGGAGGTGGTTAGGGGCTGGACCGGCACGGTTGCCGCGGGAACGTGTGCGCCACCCCCGTGTGCGTACCTGCAGCGCCTTGTCGTACTGGTGGTTGGAGATGTAGAGCTCGGCAGCCATGTTGACGAAGTCGTCGCTGACCAGGCCCGGGTGGCGCTCCAGGGCCTCCTCCATCACGCTGAGCGCCGCCGGCAAGTCGCTGCTCTCATAGTAGCTCCTGGAAACAACAAGGGGTGGGGGTCATCGGGGCGGTTACCGTGGACACCGGGAGAGGGGGCGGGGGCTGTTTGGGAGAGCTCACTTGGCCATGTCCTTGGACAGCTGCATGAAGTGCTCGCCGTCCTCCAGCGGCAGCAGGGACAGGATGCGGCGGTAGCCGTCCATGCACTGCCGGTGTTCGCCGAGGCGCATGTGCAGGCTGGAGCGCTCCCACAGATAGCGCACGTTGGACGGGTCATACTTGATGGCTGGGGACGGATGAAGGGGGGGGGGATACGTTTAGACGTTCCAATTCTCTTCCTTAATCCTTCAAATGGCGTCCCAATCCGGAGGAAGGTAAATGAAGGGAGCGAGTGGGAGGAACAAAATGGTCGTTTTGTTCCTTCAAACTGAGGCGCTCCGCTACCTCCCTTAAAAGTAAAGGGTACCCAGAATGCATTGCATTTTTACAGTTGAATATTGAAAAAAAAAACATGGCGTTCTCTTAGTTTTGACCCATATTTTGCTGCTGTTGCTATGGTTTCTTCTTCTGACTTGACAGATTGAGCGCCGCTTAGGCGTAACGCTGTCCCCTACAGTACGTCCGACGGCCTCCGACCTCCGACCGACCTTTGGTGTAGCAGATGATGGCCTGCCGGACGTTGTCCTGCTCCAGCGACATGTCGGCCAGACGCACCCACTCCTCGCAGTCCGACGGGTTGAGATGGGCGGCGATCAGGCCGAACTGCAGCGCCTTGTCCATGTCCTCATCGTCCTCGTAGATCATGGCCAGCGTGGAGAAGGGCTCGTAGGCCAGGGGGGCTGAAGGGGAGGCGGAGCGAGCATCGTCATGGCGATGACTCGCGTCGACTTAGCCTCGAAGCTGCGGTTAGCGTACCTTGTCGGATGATCTCCATGCACATCATGATGGCGTCGTCTTTCTCACCCCTGGCGTACCGGATGTTGGCCTCTCCCATGAGGCCCCGGAGGGCCCGGGGGAGCTTGCTGCCATGGCGACGCCCCTGGACACAAGCACAGTCACGCGCGCGCCGTTCGCAAAACGACCGACGGAACAAACGCGCCTCCGCCCTACCTTCATCATCTTCTTGTTCTCCCGGTTCAGCTCCATCTCCAGCGCAAAGACGTCGCCCACCGTCACGTCCTCCGTCGCCTCCTTCCCGCGCTCCTCCTCCTCCTCCTCGTCCTTCTTCTTCTTCCTCCTCCCCCCGCGTTTGGCCTGCCGCTTCTTCCCCATCCCCTCGATCTCCGCCTTCAAGCGCTCCTTCCTCTCCTCCTCCTCGGCGGCGTAGTCCTTGTCCCCTTCGTCGTCCACGTAGCTCAAGCTGTCCTCCCCGTCCTCCTCCTCCTCCTCCTCTGAGGACGCTGGCCCCTGCGTTTCCCCCAGGATGGAGGCGAAGGCCAGCTGGACCCCTGGACTGACCCCCTCTGCAGAGGAAAAAGTGATGCTGTCATTGTTTACCAGCAAATACGTCCTTCACAATAAAACAAACATTCCAAATAGCATTTTTCTGATAAACAATCACGATGCCTCACTCACCAATTTTGGCCGTGACTTGCTCTGAGGAGGTCGACGGCAGGGCGTCCTCCACCGTGTCCCCCACATCTTCACTGGCATCCTCCCCCTCCTGAGGGGACAACAGGACATCGCCCCCCCAAAATAAACATGTTGAGAGACTATTCACTATGATAGCAACAAAAAATTCACTTTAAACTGATCCGTTTAAGAGAAAACTTTCAAAAGGAAGCATGAATCTGTCCATTGCTTTTATTGTGAAGGGCATTGCAACGCAGGTGGTAGCGAGTTAATTGCCTGCTTGCAAAAACTGCTAAAACACACTGCGACATGCGCAAAACACAAGACACAATAAAGATTTAACATTTAATATTCTGACAATAGAGCTAATTCGCTTTTATTTCTGTATCTGAGAGACTTTTTGAAGCTAGAAACGACGCGTCAGTCTTTATCGACGTCCCAGTAATGAGCAAAGTAGCATTAGCTCCCCTGCTAATGCTAACCCCCACCGCCGTCGCCCACCTTTGACTCCCTCTCGTCTCTCCTGCGGTCGAACTCCTCGAAAGTGATCCTCCCCTCCAGGTAGTCGATTAGCTCCGCGCCGAAGCACGCCATGTCCGCGTGCTGGGCGGGCGGGGGGCGCGCAGTGGAGCCCCCCCCCCTCCAGTCTTGTTAAAGCGGCGTCACGGCTTCAATTCAGCCGAAAGGAGACGCGGCTGAAAGCGTTTCAAACCTGCCGCACATTCGCTCCGTCACTACAGCAACAAACTCCCAAGGCGCCGAGACCCGGATGATAATCACCCCGATAATCACTTCCAGGTTAGCTCGGCTCTCAAAACAAAACCAAGAAAATGACAAGCGCGACATCTAGCGGTGGAACGAGAGAACACACCCAGAGGCTAAAACTGAAGCAAAACAGATTTTTCAACTAAAGTATGTTTTTTTTAATAGTTTAAATAACAGATATTAAACCGTTTATGGCTAAAGTTTGATTAAAAGTTTATGGATTAACATAATTCTAGTGAAAACTGGTGAGAAGGTAGAAATTGGTGAAGCAAAAGGTGAAATTAAATGAAAAAAGCACCGCAATGAAACATCAACACCTTTTTTGTTCCTCCATTTTATTGTTTTTTACTTTTAATGTTTGCACACACTGTAATATTTCACCATTATATCGTACATGTAGACTAATATTCACAACATATCAAAAAGTAAAGAATGAATCATCTTGATAATAAAAAAAAACTAGTTAAGAAAAAATAAGATCACGAAGTATCAATAAAGTCCGCCTGGAAACCAACGACGCTCTCCCACGGAGAAAACTTAAGTCCACTGTCACCATGACAACAGTTACAGTACGAGGATCCATAGATTAGAAAAAAAATGAAAGGCCGTAATCGATCAGCAGAGTTGAAGGAACTGAAACGTGTTACTTGGTCGAAAGCAAAACAAAGGCAGAAAAAAAGGAGACGCCGAGTCATGGTGGGGGGGGGGGTGATGATGATGGTGGGAGGGGGGGGTGACTCGGCTGGTGGTGGACTCTGGAACTGATTGGCAGAACTTGTGGCATGAGGAGGAAAATAATCCGGGTTGGGATTAGAAGGAGTGGGACGGGCGAGGTGGGGGGGGAGAAGATTACGGGTGAGAAGGTGAATGGATGGAAGAGGCTGTAATCTTCTTCGGTGGTGGTGGTGGTGGTGGGGGTCAAACAAAAATAAAGTCACTCTCAAGCCTGCCATCATCGATTACAAGGCGAGGTGCGCCTGGACGCACCTCATTGGTTTTTCAATCTATGGCTGGAAAAAAAAGGGGGGAGGGAGGTGGGGTGGGGTGGGGGGGTACACTGGCACTTTGATGGCGAGTCACATGATCACGCTTGGAAGGGGGGGGGGACACCAGTAAGGCACGAGCATGCACGCACACACACATACACACACGCGGACGCGTTTTCCGACCCCAAACGTCAAAACGCCCCGCAACCGCCACGGCGTTGACATGTCTTGGGGGTTACAATAGTATTTTTTTTTTTAATGGGGGGGGGAGAAGAAGGAGGGGGGGTGGTGCTTTCAGCTTCAGTCAAACTGGGTTTTGTCCCCCCCCCCCCGTTTGGTGCTCAGTCCGTCATGTCACGGCGAGAGATTTGTTTTTTCCTAGCAACTACACGACACTTAAAATACTCAAAGACGAGATACCAGTTTGGCCACGGAGGGGGGGGGGGTCGGGGGAGGGGAGGAGGAGGGGGGTTGGGCTTTACAGAGCTGCGGAGGGCCTGAAGTCGTCCAAACAAACAAACAAACAAAAACATCAGGGTGAGCGATACTTGGGGGCGGCGCCCGGTGCGCTGTAGTGACAGGCCACGTGCACACTCGCAGTAACGGAATGGAGATTGCAACACAACAGTGAACGTGGTTCGGGGGGTCTGATTCAAAGTGGTTTGTCTTTAAGTTCATTTTAAATGTAAATCGTGTTTTTAATTGTTTAACACTGTTTTTAAGTGAATTGTTTGCGATTTTTTTGGCTTAAATTCACAGCCTGTATTATAGATTTTTTTACATTTTTGTTTAAAGTTTTTATGAAACTACAAAAAATATATATATATTTTTTAACTAATTCCAATTTTCAAATTTTCTTTTTCAAATTCAAAGAATTTTTTTCTCCTCAATTTCTGGAAATTGTTCAATCATCAAATATTCTTACAATTTGTAGAATATTCTTTCAAAAAAAAATTTTTTAATTGAAATTTTGAACTTTATTCGTGACATTTTCACTTTATTTTCCCCCAACATCAGAAATGTACAATTTTAGCATTAAAATCTTGAAATGATTACTTTTCTTTGACCTAAACCTAAAATTCATTTTTTCAATTTGTTTTCCAGCAAATTTCGAATTTTTCTCAATTTGAAATCTGATTTTAAACCACTTTTTAGTTCCCCCACAATTTAAAAAAAACCAAACAAATAAAGTGTTTCCTTAATGTGACTTTAAAGAAGAAAATAAAGCCTGTGTGACTTGAAAAAAGCTCTATTTTAGTGGCACAGTATGACAAACAAGGCAGTTATAAACATAAATAAAAAAACAAAACAACGATCGTACTTAAACTTCAGAGTGAATATTGGCTGCTGTGTGTGGAGGCATGAACAGAAACGCGTGGGAGGACAAAAACGAAGGCCGACGACTACCTGAGAAGTGTCTTCTGTCACACTCCCGAAACAATCTGGGAAATTCCCAGCTCTGAGGAACGACGACAGGGAGGCAATGGATAGCGTTACAACGTTATGGGGGAGAGGGGGAGGGGGAAATTACCACTTGGGAAATCCCCACTTCAAGCCCTCTTCTCAGCACAGTTTGTTGTAGCAAGTTAGCTATTTACTTTCAGCATTGTTTGGGTTTTTTCCCCCCCACTTTAGCTGCAATCAGCTTTTTTTTTTTTTTTTTAACATTACTTTTCTCGGAAATTCCCACTTTCCCACTTCGCTCCTGGATTGTCCGTGAACGTTTGGTACCAAATTGACCGCTTTCGTAACTAAACCTGAGTCTTTCACGGAGACGCCCGTCCTCTACTTTCTCTTACAGGATGTTTGTGAAAGCGGGAGGCCATCTTTGTTTTTTGTTTTTTTTGGCACGACATAGAAAAAAAACAACACGTCACGGATATACGAGGGGGCGGGGCCTGAGACACGTGACTACAGGAACACATGCAGGGAGGAGGGATACGTGGGCTGCGAGGGAAGATTTAGGAAGTGAAGGTATGAACTCTGAAAAAGGGGGTGGAGCAGACACCTCTGCGTCACTGGTACCTTGATGGAGCCTTCTGATTGGTCGGGAGTCGAGCGAGCTAACAGCTAAATGCAGAGTGGGAGGGACGGGGAAGGGGAGGGGAGGGGGTGTCCAGGACAACGGTTAGGGGAAGACTAGGTGCTGCTGGTCCAGCAGAGTCCTGGTGAAGTTGTTGATGGGCCCGATGGCGCTGAGCGACATGGCGTTGTCCCGCCCCCACAGCAGGTTGGGCCCGAACACCACCGCCAGGTTGCTATTGGTCATCTTGTTCACCTCGCTGTTGGCCGACACCTGGACGCACACAGGTGGGCGTTAGAGCGATGAAAGTGGGCGGGCTTTCGCGTCGTTGCTGGGACTCGTACCTGCGCCAGGAAGGTGATCAGGTACCGCAGCGAGGCGTAATTCTCCTCCGCCAGCGACTCCACCAGCGTCTTCATCACCGTCACCTGGCTGTCGGCGGGAACGGCTGCGACCACACACATGCACGCAATCAGTCGGTGAGGAACCGCGAAAGGGGGGAGGTCAAAAGGTCGCGAGCGATCGCCGTGCCGACGTACAGGCGAAGTTGACGATGTCGTTGTACAGCTGGTAGGTCAGCAGCGGCTCCGGCAGCTCGCGCAGGAACGTCTTGAGGATGACCGCCGCCAGGTGCACGTCCTCCATCTCCCGGAAGTCCACCGACATACCTGAAACACACGCGCACACACACACACACGCACACACGCTTCGATCAGGGACTCACCGTGAGCTCCAAAAACGAGGTTTTTTGGGGATTCTGAGGTCGCTGCATGTTCCCTCTTTGATCGCCATGGCAACAGACAAGAGGCTCCACCTCCTACCTGAGTTGTACCGCAGCTGCACCTCCTTCACCAGGGTCACGTTGGCCGATCGCCGGAAGATGCCCTCCATCTCCAGACCTGACGCGCCGCAGAAAAAAGAGAGAGAAGATGTTCACTCGGAACCGGAGAGCGTTCACAAGAAAACCTCTGCTAACTCCTACCTTGCTCCAAGAGGAAGCCGATGGTGTCCCGCATCACCACTGGGACGGGATCATCCTCGGCGCTTCTCTGCCGGAGCCTGGCGAACAGACACGTAATTTTAAAAAAAAGGCCCGAAAATAAACAACAACAACACAAAAGCACCCGGTGCTTCCTGGACTCACAGCGCGAGCGGCACCCCAAACACCTGGTCGGGCAAGGGTGGGCTGCGGGGCGGCGACATGGGAGGCTGGGTGCTGGGCTTCAGGGAGGCCCGCAGCTTGTTGTCGTACCTGCAAGGATTTGGGGTGGGGGTGGGGGGGCATGAGCGCTGGCGTCGCTGGGAGACAGCGAGGGCGGGAGGCGGGGCTTACTCTTTGACGCGGGCGGGGATCAGCAGCTGCTCGCACTTCACCACGTCCTCCAGCTCGCTCAGGTAGCTCACGTAGTTGATCTTCCTGCCGAACTTGAAGCTGTGGAGGGGACACAAAAGCCGGTGGAGGCCGGGGGGGTTTGTTGTTGCACTCGCTTGCAGACGCCACAAGGTGTCACAGAAGAGTCGAGCAAACCAAAAGAAAAAGAGCCTTTTTTTCTGCTGTGTTTCTGATCACGGTAAAGATACATCTTTAGAAAATGCTTCCTTATATCAGGTGACCACTGGTCGCCATGGAGACTGATGCAAAAAAACGTGGTTAATACACCTAAATCTGGCAAACAGATTTCACCACTGAGTTCAAAGAGAGGAAGTCCGAAACGGCACTGTCGATTCCGCAATTTCACAAAAAAAAAAACAAACAATAAACAATAAAAGGAAGTCGACAGGCGAGTTTAAGCATTTTTGCGGGTAACCACGGCGACGGTTAGAGGAAAAGGGAAACAAAAAAATAAAACAGAAATGAACCTGATCAGCGGCTTGAAGAGGATGAGCAGCGTCTTGATGAACATGGTGGGGTGGACGATGTAGAGCGCCTTGATGTTCTTTTTGTACCTGGAAAAGAAGAAAAACGCGGTTGAACACGATCAGAATCTGCCGAAATTTTCCCATGTTCCCCGGCGTCGGCGCGCTTACTTCCTGTCGAACTCCCTGTAGGTGTCCCGCAGCCAGCCGAGGGATGGCTTGTTCTCGCTGGTCAGCCCGTGGTGGAAGTAGATCAGCGTGTAGTCGCTCTCCACGTACTGGTCCAGCGTCCCCTTCAGGTACCTGCCGGTAAAAAACGTACACGTTGGCAGAGAAGTGCCCCGGAGAATGGCTTGCCTTTGCGGTGACTTACATCAGCAGCTTGTGGTGGTCCAGCTGGTGCTGCGGGGGCATCCTGCAGGCGTTGAACACGATCACCTTCCTGCCGAAGTTGTCGTCGCCGGCGACTTCAATGATCTGATGCCTGGCGATGTCGTAGAACGGGTGGTCCCACGGCAGGTGGGGGGAACTGGCGTCGAACTGCTGGGAGACGTCTGTCTCTGAGGACGACCAAAAGAGAGCGGTTAAAAAAACAAAAACATGGAGGATGAGGGAGGGGGGGGGCAGCCGCGCCTCACCTGACTTGCTCATGGCCGACTCGTCGGGGGGCCACTGGTGGTCCTCCATGGGGGCCAGCTTGAGCTGGCCCAGCGGCGCCGTGGCCGGCTCATCGCTCAGGTCCACCAGCAGCTCCGAAGACATCGCGGCCCCCCGGCGGCGTGAACCTGCGGGGGGGGGGGGGGGGGGGGGGGGGGGGGGGGGGGTGGGGGGGGGGGGGGC
>JAUESF010000053.1:3671347-3695245 GCA_032274765.1 Malacoctenus tetranemus
ATGTTTTCTCTAGTCTCTCCCATCCCTCCCCCCACCCCCACCCCCACCCACACACACACGCCACCGTGTGATGTTATGCCGGCTGACAGCATGTTGCTTTAAATAAATATCGCTGCGAGTCGGCCCACTCCTGCTGACCACCGATAAAACAAACAAACTGTTAATGCAGAGGAGGATTCTGGGTAACAGTCGCAGCCTCTTCCCCCTGTTTTTTAATCTCTCGTCTGGTTCCCCAACGGTCGCCGTAGTTACTGTTGTGCGTCTGGTAAATAACAAAACCAATAAAAAAAAATAAAAAAAACTAAAGCAGAGCGCAGGGACGGGTGGAGGGGAACTGGGCTCGGTCAGTGGGAGTTCATCCACCAGTGGTGGAGAAGCTAATTTCGGACCGGGGTGGGGGTGGGGGTGTGTGTGTCGATCATTAACCTAGAGCTGGAAGCAGCAAGCTCTTAGGCCCCGCCTCCAACACCTGAGCAGAGGTGTTCCTTGTTTGAGGATGGTGTCACAACGCAGCCCTGCCCGTGTGTGTGTGTGTACACACACGGATCTATTACTGCATGTGTGTCTGTGTGGATCAGTTTTCCTAGCAGCACCCTGAGAAGGAAGCAAAGCAGCTTATTCAAAGTGTGCTGAGAGGAGATGTGAGTGTGGGGGGGTGGGGGGGTGGGAAGCATCTCCCAGGGGTGGGGGGGGGAAATGAGCAAAGGATGAAGATGCGACGAGGGAGGCGAAGCGCCACTCCGACTGCGACGTCGCGGCACTGCAGCAAGCTCTGCGCCACTTCGACATGGAAGGGGGGGGTGGGGGGGTCTTATGCAGCCCCCGCGGGCCCCTTGAGCAAGACCCCCCCTTGTCTGCACCGGCTACCTCCCACCCCCTCTCTCCCCCGGCCTTAATCCGGCATCCATATCTGAATGCACCTCCTTCCAACAACAAACGTCGGCTCTATCTTATAATTAACTGAATGAATCACCATCCACTTTCGCGGCTCGTTACGCCCAGTCGGCGGCATCGCCCCCCCCCCACTGTCAAGGACTGCCGGGGCCCCGGTCAAGGGCACCGTCCACCTATAAGCGGCTACGTCACCGTAGAAACGAAGCAGCAGGGGTGGGGGGAAAAAGCCCCTCACTGGTTAATGGAACAAGGAACAGTGACTCACCCCCCCCTTTTATTCTAGTTGTACCTTTTATATCCTAACAGGGGGCACAGAAACCCTGTATTCCTGGGTCTTTATTCCCTTTTTATTGTGCCACTGGGTTAGAAAGTTATACTTGAGCTCTGACTGGTTGTGATTTAAAGTTATTGGTAACTAATTTTAATGCAATGTCTTTTTTTTGGGACAATTGGTCTTTCAATATTTCATTATTTCAAAATGCTTAATGTGGTCATGTGATGAACAAAACAGGAACAGAGTGTTTTCATTTGGGGAAAATGCTTTCTTCCTATTTCTTTTTTAATGAATTAAAAAAAAAAAGCTGACTTGCAATTTTTGGTGGGAATTTTGAAGAGATTTTTAATTTTTTTTCTTCACCCCCCCCAAAATATTAAAAAAAAAAAATCTAATTTCTGAATTAAATTATCTTTTTTCTTGATTTGTTTACTTCATAAACAGATTTGTTTAACATGACTGAACAATGACAAAAATAACAGACCTGTGTGCCGAATTGTTAGTGATTGATCTAATGTGTTGTTGGGTCTCGGAAAACGAAAAAATGGCTAGTTTGATGATGATAAACACTAAATAGTCGTAAAAGTGACAGGGCTTTGGTGTAGCGCGCCAGCTAACAACGTAGCTCCGGACCGCACGCCGATAAACGCAACAAGTGAGAGGCGTGCAGGTAAACGTGCGCTGCTCTGCCTCCGTCCACAGTCGGAGCCCAACACATACCTGTGACTTTAAATGCTACTTAACCTGAGCTAAATGGGCTAACTTAGCCGCGTTAGCTCAGGAATGTCACGGAGCAAGACGCCTCAGCCAAACAGCCCTCGTTCAGCTAGCCGTCAACGACAGGTTTAGGCGACGACTCCGTCGGAGACGGATTCGACGAAGCGGCTCCGTCCGCGGACGCGACTCACGGGCGAAAAAGACGCGAAGTGCGCAGCTAGTTGAAGCGCAGCGCCGCAGTGCAACGGCGGCGTTTGTCGCTCCTCATCGGTCCCGTGACGCGAGCTCGCGGAGCGCAGGAGAGCCGCCCGGGGGGGAGCGTCGCAAGCCGGCGGAGGATGTCCGGAACCGAGGGAGGAGATCTTTTTGTTTCCTTTACCGTGAACGTTGGAGCGGCTCCGCGAATCGCCCCGGTGTTCCTTCGAAGGCGTCCGGCTGCGACGACACCTCTTTCTGGTTGGAAGATGGGTTTTTTTTTTTCAAATTAAACGTATGCTACGCGGGTCTGCTGGTGCGCTGCCTGTCAAAATAAAAGCACTCGCGAAAACATCCGCGCCCCTTTGCGGTGTCTCCGAGCTGCGGAAGGATACAAAAAACGTCTGCCTCTTTTTTTAGGGTTTTTCATCGTTAATTGTTCTACTTTTTATGTCAGCCTGTTTTGAATTTTACCACGAAGTATGAAGTCAAAATCCTCCCAATACTACCATAGTAATACTCCCAATACTGTGACACTCGCTCACATCTTTGTTTTGCTCTTCAATGTGACGTTTGTCTTGCACTGATTCCATAAAGTAGCATTTGGCGCCCTCTTGTGGCGTAACTGTGTAACGTCATTTCGTTCGCTAAGCGCTGTCAACCGTTCTCTATTAAGTATTGATGTAATTATAATGATTTAAAGTAACTATTAAGAGTAAATAGTGCCACGGGCTCCGTTTAAGTCAACGAGAACCCCCAGTTGCCGGGGTAACCAACGAGAGGAGGGTGTAAGTTTATTATGTCCCACCCCAAAAACTGCTCCTCATAAAAGTTCCGAGTTTATTGTGTCTCAATAAAAAGGAATGTCCGCCCCTGCGGGTTAAACGAGTTAAGCCATGGATGTGAAGCGCGTGCCCAACAACGAAGAGTAAATATTTATGGACGGAACAGCACGAGGGACAATTTGGTTTGCGGAAGTCGAGAAGCGAAGAAGAAAGTTTTCGCTACTTTTTTTTTTCTTTGCTATGGAGACCAGGACGCATGTAGGCTGACTCGGAGGCCCACGTTACGGGAAGACTCGTTCCGGGTGTTCCGGGTGTACCGCCATGCCGAGCAGAGCGACGCGCACGGCTGCCGGGGCGTTCGCGGAGGGGCCGCCGGAGAGCGGTCCGAGCGAGCGCGACGGGGCCGGCTGCGGTCCGGGTTCTCCGCCCGCCGGAGCCGGAGCCGGGGCGTGGGCCCGGCTGCTGCTGGCTATGCTGGGCTCGGTTCTGCTGGTGGCCGCCGTCGGGTGTTTCTGTGCACTCCTGTACCCCATACTCAAAGGTGAGCGCGCACGGCGGACACGTCACGGCGACGCGGAAACGCGTTGTGAACTCGCATTTCAAGGATCAAAGTTGGAACACAGTGAAGATTTTTGGGGGAATTAAAAGGCGAATTAAAAAAAATAAACTTACGTGAAAAAAAAGTTTAGTAATATTAGATTTTTTTTAATTATTTGTTTGAGGGATAAAAAAAATCTAAAACTGTAATAGTCCAAACAAATATTTAGAATATATATATAATATATATAACATATATTTAGAACAAATAATAGAATTAGGTCTAAATTTAAAGCAATTCAAAGTGTTTAATAGAGACAAAATGTAAATAAGTTTAATATAAAGTCAAAAAGTATAAACAAAATTAAAATGCTATTTTTAGGGGAGGAAATGATTAACAAAGATTTTGTTTGTGGACACCACCCACCCAAACAACCCTTCAGTAATCTCCACCTTCCTGGGACGCGCCGACCTAAACAACAGGCGACCCTGACAGGAGGGGGACTGTGGACAAAAAGGAAAGACACAACAATCCACACTGACTGTCCTCCTCCCCTCTCTTGTTTCCAGAGCTGCGAGGTGAGAGGGTGAGACGGGAAGATGGCACCGAGGAGCGGATGCTGGGTGAGGACTCACCTGACGACACCCCACCATCCCTCCTTCTTCTTCTTTGTTGGTTCTCATGAATCTCTGTTCAGGTTTCTGGAGCGTCCTGGTGCTGTCGGCGTCGGCCGGGGGCACCTGCTGTGCCCTCTCGTGGACCCTCGCCCGCCTGGACGCCCCGCTCTCCGCCTCCGGCAACGCACCCGAGCAGGGGCCCCGCCTGGACCGCGCCGTGGCGCTCCTCAACGGAGCCACGGCCGCGCTCGCCGTCGCCTGGAGCCTCTCCTGATGCGCTCTCCTGCCTCGTGACTGATTTCTTCTGGAAGGTTTGAGTGAAAAAAAAAATAAAGATTGTTTTTCAAAAACAAGCAAAACAAAAATTTCATTACTTTTCCCACAAAGTAGCAGAAGATAAAGTGAAACACAGATGAACGGGAGCCCGCAAACGCAGCATGGAAAGGGGGGCATCGAACCGTTGACCTTCTCGCCAACCACGAACAATTAACCACTTTTTTAGAAGCAATGAAAGCAAATGTCACTCTGGCATCTGCAGGCTCACAACATTCTGCCACCTACGAGATCAGATCAATCCCATCAGAGCGTTGCATCATGGGACGGAACACGTCGAGACAACAATGGACAGAAAAAAACAGGACAAGCATCCACCTTGTCTGCACCGGCTACTTCCTGGTTGTAGGGGACGACCAATCGAATTTGTGCGTCAACATCTAAAACGTTGTTCATTTAATCTACAAAAAAAAGAAACTTTGTTTAAAATGATTTTATTTCAAAATACTTCACGTCAGATATCACGTCGATTTTTGCATAGATACTAAAAGCTCTTAAGTGCTACGCGGGAGTGATTGTGCGTGTACGAGTTCAGCGAGATAACGCAAGGAATGGAACGGTGTGGGGGAGGGGGGGTGGGGGGTGAGACAATGAGACACAGTGTGTACGCAGCTACGGTTCGTCAATCGCGCCGCAAAAGTGCCGCGGCCGATGACGAGTCGATAAATAGGAACATTTTGATCTTTTTCCAGGCACGTCCTCTTACAGTGGGTTTGACGCGCGCCAACATGGGCGCCGTCTTTCAAGTCTTTTTGCGTAAAGTAAACGACAACAACAAAAAGAAAGGTACAGTGTGTAAAAGTGAGTGTGCGTTCGTGATTGACCGGAGTTTGACAGTATAAAGATAAGCTAACAAAATTAGCATTAAAAAAAAATCGCTAAATGAAAGAGCTCTTCGCTTGACGGCCCACAGGTCGCGTTACCGTGGCAACGCGACCCCGGACCCACCTCATGTAAACGCCTTCAAAACCACAGGTAACGGAAAGTGTAACATATTATATTCTCAAACTAAAAAAAAAGAGACATGATTTTAGTCCCAATCCATCCCAACAGTACTGTGTTACAAAAAGAAGAGTAGAAGAAGACAGACAAAGATAAAAAATACAGTGAACACTATTTTTGGCTGGTGAAGAAGAAGAAACGCCAATAAGGTGCAGTTGTAGTGTCGAGCTCTAGTTGGCGCCACGCTTCATCTCCTGCAATTCTGTGCGGGTGCAGGTTGGATGCAGCAAAAGGGGGGGGGGGTCCGATAAGACACAGGTGGAGGTCCGAGTGTCCTCGATGGATCAACTCGGGCTGCCCGCCTCCGTGGGGGTTCCTGCCCGGCCGTTGGTCAGGGCCTCCTGCCCGGAGCGCCTCCTGGTGGCCAGCTTCCAGAGGCCCGCGAAGAGGAAGACCGCGGAGATGACGGCGAAGTAGGCACCGTAGACGAGGAACTGGAGAGACGACAGGGGGCGAGGTGATCAGAGACGAGTTAAATCTAAAGCTGAGGGACAGGGGTAGGGAGGAGGGGGACGGGGGGCTTTTGGACCGACCTGAGTGAAGACGGGGAGGCCGAGGCCGGCCGAGTCCACCACCGCCAGGGTGAGCAGAGACTGCAGCAGCAGGGCCACGAAGGTGTTGACGCCGAACACCAGGGCGTAGCGCTGCATGCTGAGGCTGGCTGCCACCTGATATCTGAAGGCCAGAGGGAGGAGGGGGGGGTGTCAGCATTTTACAGCGGTCCCCACGGCAACGGAGAAGGACAAGGAGGTTCACGGTGAGGACACATTAACAGTTGTTTCTTTAAACTCGACTTTGTTTACCTCCCTGCTGGTGGTCCGGTACAGTTACCACTCCCCCCCAAAACACCCGACAGGTTACCCTCACGCGACCCCTCCGGTTTCTACTTCAACCCGGTCCAGGACACTCACGTCGCCACGGTGATGAGCAGCATGTAGGTGGTCCGGAAGAGGACATAGGCGCCGTAGCACGCCCAGATGTTCCCTAGCGTGGTCATGACGAAGACGCAGGCGGCCATGAGCAGGGAGAGCGCGCACAGCGCCAGCTCGCCCCACACGGCCCACGCCACGGGCAGGCAACCCACCAGCAGGGCGGCCAGGGCCCCTGCGGAACCAAAGATGGCGTCAACGGGAAAGGGGGGGACGGGACACACACACACACACGTGCGTGCTCGCGGTCCTCACCCAGCAGCGTGGACAGCGTCTCCACATAGCCGTTGTAGATCTGGTAGTCCTGCGATGGGCGGATGGCCTCCCACAGAGGCTGCGCGTAGTTGATGACCTGGAAGTAGCCGCACGTGGCCAGGGCCCACCACAGCGACCACGCCAGCAGGGGGCGACACCTGTAGCACTGCAGGAAGTCGTCCAGCAGGATCCGCAGCACCTTCAGAAGGCCTGTTTTTCCAGGCTCCGCCTTCGGGGGGGGAACGAAAAAGAAGGTTAAGGAAGAAGGTTAAGGATTAAGGAGGAGAATTGGACCTAAGTTAGAGGCGCCGGCGCCGCTCACCGGTTTCTGCCAGTTCAGAGGCACCTTGATGTCCTCGTCCTCCGGCTTCGCCGCCCGGGCCTCGCCATCGCAGCGCGGCGCCTCCCCGCCGCCGCCGCCGCCCCTGTGGAAGAACAGGCTCCGCCCGGGCATGGGGAGGAACCAGGGCAGGGCGAAGGCCACGCCGGCCGACGCCAGGGTGGCAAGCAGCAGGTGGAGCAGCCGGGCCCCCGGCGCCGTCAGCAGCAGCTGGCCCGCCAGGCAGCCGGCGGCCGAGCCGAAGAGCGCGGCGCTGCGGCAGTAGCTTGTGGCCCTCTGGTAGCGCGCCGGCGCCGCCACGCTGTAGACGTAGGCGTAGTAGGCCACGTCCGACGCCGTGGCCAGGCCGAAGAAGAACTCCAGGAGCTGCATGGCGGCCATACCGCGGGCCTGCCACAGCATGGCGTAGGTGGCCACCAGGCTGGCGGCCTGCAGCACCAGCACCGGCTTGTAGCGCAGGTAGTCCGTCGCCAGGAAGACGGGGAAGAGCAGCGCCAGGTACGAGTACGTCCACACCGGGTAGATCTCGTTGACCACCTGGAAGGTAAACAAGGAAGTGGGAAAAGGGGGGGACAGGAAGTCCTGGAATTCCTTGACTGGCTTAAACAGACTTGTGGGTAATTATTTAAGGATTACCCAAAAAACAACAACAGTGTAATCCGGCTCGTTTCCCACGATTTGAGAGCCGATGGAACATTCCTGCAGTCCGACAGTTTATGTCATTGTTGCCAAGCAACCTCCATATTTCTTGCATCATCTGGCAGTTTGGAGTTTCACAACAAAAGCACGGCTGCCTGGGTTTGTTTCCTCACTACCTGTGAGGTTGTTTTTTACTTCCTCCTTGATGCCGAGTCCCTCACTTCCTGCTCGTTCACTTAACCCCCCCCCCCCCTTACACTCACCCCCAAGCGAGGTCAGTGAGGGGACGCACGAGGGAGGTGAGAGAGAGACCTTGTGACAAACAAGGTACAGAATATCCAATATACTTCCTCGCTTTAACTTCTACTATTAAAATCAACTGTTTCATGTATGTTTAAAGTAGGAAAGAATGTGACGACACAACCACGTCAAAACGCGTAATTTTAAATACGGAAAAAGCTCGAATTTGATGTTTCCATCCACTTTAAGCTGTGTAGTAACACAGACCAATCAGAGGAGCCCGGCGGAGGCGCCGCAGCCGGGTTAGCATACGCGGCTAACGCTCACCTGCGTCTCCGTCAGGTTCACGTCGGGGCCCAGCAGGTAGGCGGTGAGGAAGGGCTCCAGCGGCCGCAGGTTGGCGAAGAAGCCGTACGCGCAGAGCAGGAGGGTGGCGCACAGCTCCGACATGACGGCTCCCTCCGCATGACCTCCATAGACAAGGCTCGCTCGCACGCACCGGCTCGGTTCAAGCGCCTGCTTCTTCTCTGAAGAACGCCCCCTTATAAATAAGCCCGTTTGAGCGACTACAAGGTTCATTACCGCCATCCAGTGGTCAAAAGGTAAACTGCAGTTTCGGGGCAGGGAAAGACTAAGAACTTTAACCGTTTATTTAGGCAAACAAAGCACATTATTTAAACGACTTGAAAATAAAACGGTTAAAGAATGAAAGCTGTCCCTTTAACCCTTCAAAATAAAGTGAAAAGCTCTTATTCTACTCACTTACATAAAGTATTTTTTAAACTACATATTGATAGTGATCACAAAACAACAACATAGGACAACCGAGGTCTGATGTTTGCTGAAGGATTTATTGTTGAATTCATATTCACCAGTAAGCACACGGAGGAGTTGCTGGAAATAAAAGCATGGCTCTGCGGGAACGCCGGGGGCGGAGCTTTGGTGCTGGGGCGCGTCAAGGGATAGGGGGGGAGACGCGGGCGGCGTGGGATGGACGGACGCCGCTCCCGCCGACGCCGCGGCATCGCGGGGAGCGTTTAAGACAAAGTGGTGCTTAAGAGCCAATCGGGTCCGGCAGCGCGGCACCACGGTAACCAAAGAGACGGGAAACGGGCCCGGGCTTGAGAAAGCGTCCCGGATGACCTGCCAAAAACGCGAGGTGGAAGCCGGTGGACTCCAGTTTATCTGTAGTGATTTTCAGGCCATTACCGTGGTAACGAACAAGCAGGAGGGGATGGGGGGGGGCTGGCATTCAGTCTCAGAACCAGACTGCATTCATTTAAATCAAACTTGCTTGTTTGCTTGAAGCTGTGTTTAGTGTTGAACGGTTGACCTTTGACCCAAAGCAGGTTTGTCGCATGCATATTTGTGTGTGTGTCTCTTTAAAAGCAGGTGCGACGTTCATCTCCGCATCCCTTTGCCGGATTTTTCTTGTTCTGGAACCGTGACGTCAGTAAACTGATTATTGAGATTTAACAGAACCGGTGATAAAAGGGACAGAACGCAAAACGCCAAAGGAAACGAGTCTTAAAGAGACATACACCCGTTTTTTGACACGATCATAATGTAAGTGTTGGATTTTTTTATGGATTTACCAAAAAAACAAACGTCCTCTTTCCTTCCGAAACCTGACCGTGTGTTAAAGCTGGAAAGCGTCGGCCAATCTGAAGCCGGCGAGGACGTACGGGGGAGGTCGGTTAGCTTCGCTTAGCCTAGCGCGGGAGGAGCGAAAAGTGGGAACAACGATCCTCCCGGAAAAAAACAAACAACAAACAAACAACAACAAAATAAAGTATGTTTGCACCAAAAAGATCCTTCAACAGGTTTTGTCACCATCCCTGGAACCCCACCCCCCCACCCCGATCTACTCTCTGACAGAGCCTACGAAGCTACATGGTAAAGTGTCTCGTGTAATCGTACTCTATCGTGGGAATGACGGCCTGTACGAACTTGAGGAAGATCAGGAGGTACCTGGTGGGGGGAGGAGGGGGCAGTTAGGGAAAACAAACATGAAGTGGGCGTGGCACAAAAAGAGAAAAGAACGTCATTGGTTAGCTGAGAAGGATACATGTGCACTCCCAGCTCGCCGCCTCCTTCGGCGACCGTCTCGATGATCTTCTTCATCACCTCAGCGTGTCTGGGAGCGAAAGGTCGCGTCAGCCTGACGCCCCACAAGCTCCCCCCCTCCCCATGACCGCACGTCTCACCTGCACGGGTGCACCGAGCACATGGCGGGCGGGGGGAGGTGCGGGTGGTTCTCGATGGTGACCGTCTTCTTCACGTGGTCCTGGCTGATGTCCTCGTACATCTGCTCCACGGTCAGCGGCTGTCTGTCCTGGGAGGACGGGGAAAAAAGGGTCCATTGTAAGCAGGGGGGGAGGAGGGAGGGAGGGGGTGAAGGGCACACACACACACACACACACACACACACACACACACACACACACACACACACACACACACACACACACACACACGTACCTCGTCATAGCCGAACAACCAGAGCCGGGGGGTCTGGTAGTATTTGTCGTACGTGATGTACAGGTCGTACGTTCTCGTCTGCAGGATGGCGTCCTCGCTGCCGGGCTCCGCCTTCGCTTGGGTTTCCACAATCTTGCTGGTGTCCAGGGTTGCCTGGAGACAGGGTGGGAGAGTCAGGAAGTGCGAGCAGGGGGAGGGGGGGGGGCAGGTGTCATGGTCGGGCGTCCGCGGAGACGTACCTCGTCCGTCTCCAGCAGGCCGCTCTCCTCGTATTCTGAAAGGACAGCGTCGTCGTGAGTGACGGAGGAGGAAGGAATCAGGTGACAGGAAGTGGGACACGCGCGCACGTTTACCTTCCATGTCCACCGCTTCCCCGTCCTCGTCCTCATCGTCGTCGTCGTCGCAGCACGCCGCCGACTTGGCGTTCATGTTCTTGTCCTGAGGACACGGCACGACTTAGCAAAACCGAAGACGGACGAGAAGAAGACGGGGACATTTTTTTTTTTTTTTTTACCTTGTTGTTGTCCAGCGAGATTTCCCGGACGGCGTCCGTTACCCCCGACACGCCTGCGCCCCACACACACACACAAAAGACTCGATTGGCTAACGGTCACCCCTGGACTGAACCGGGGCCGGTTGGTGGGCCGTCCGTCTCACCCGAGTTGTGGTAGGTGTCCACCCAGCCTCCATCCCCGTCGTCCTCCTCGATGATGGCCTCCAGCTCGTCCGAGTACTCCATCTGTTTGCAGCGCTTGTAGCAGGGAACTGGGGGGGATGGGGGGGCACACACACGAGTGAGGCAAGAAGAAGACACCCAAATCTGCGGTTTCGCTGGGTGGGGAGGGGGGAGAGGGGGGGGGTCTCACCATTACGTGTGAGGAGGAACTGCTTGTCCTGGGGCAGGTACGGCTTCACCTTCACTTCCCCACCGGTCGCCCTGCAAGCAGAAATGAAACCTAGAAAAACAAAACGGTCTCCAAGGAAACAATAAACTCCAGGGTGACGAAAAAGCAAGACACTTCTGTTTGTGTGACACAGCATGAGCGCACGTCACCAGGGTGCGCCCCCCCCCTCCTCCTGAAGCTGGACATTGTGTTGTGTCAAAACTGACAAGGAGGGGGAAGAGAAACCGAATCACCTTACTAAAAGGGGGGGAAGGTGCCTGAGAAGACAACACCAGCATTCACACCATCATTAGCAGGTTTGCTAACATAGCCAGCGGCGTTGCCATCGTGACCGCACCGAGATATGCCGAGAATTTTGGACTGTCAACGGCACGTAAACAGAAGGAGTCACGTGACACCGCGAAAGTGTTGCTGGGGGGGGCTTCCTGGCGAAAACTCACCACTTCCATGTCGGGCAGTGGTGCACCAGGTGATCTCCGGCTGCGACGAACTGCAACGCGGAGAGAGAGGGAGAGGGAGAGAGAGGGAGTGTTAAAAGAAGCAGCAGCAGCAGCAGCTCCCTGCACGTGAACGCCTCACCCCGACATGTCCTCACCTCCTCCGGCGTGATGACTCCGGTCTCTTTGAACTTCGACTCCTGGCGTGAGGAAGGCGGAAAGACGCGTGTTTGATTTCAGAGCAGGACAGCGCCTCAACACAAGCCTGGCGTTTTGCTAGCTTCAAAAGTGACGCATGTTTTAGCCTCGCGCGCACCACCCACCTCCAAGCTAGCCCCCCCTCCTCCTTCTTCCCGTGACATGCAAGGTTCTCTTACCTTCAAAACAGGCGTGAGGAACTCGGCCACCCCCAGAGCGGTGCCCTTCACCGTGTTTATGACGTTCTGCATCCCGGCAAGACAAGCCCCTGGGACCCCGGAAGAAGGCGAGCTGAGGGCAACGTGAGCGTCCCGTCAAACACCTGGAATTTATTCGCACATAGCCACCGACTCAGAGCGTCGAAGGCAGCGCCGGTCACATGATCTCTCCCCCCTCCCAACACTTCCGCTTTGCCGCTCTCGCGAGAAGTGAAGCGCGAGCGGTTTCTCTTTTAGTCTCATTTATTTATTTATTTTCTGCGTCATTGGAAAATATTGGAAAGAAAAATAAATCGAGAATAAATAATGAAAAAAAATTATTGGTTTTTTTTTTAAAGCTTCAAAAGTCGCTTTGAAAAAATGGTGTGCGAAGTTAATGGCAGCCTTGCATAAAATGTTTTTTAACGAATATAAAATTTCAATTAATCAATAAAATAAATCAGTGTACGAAAATACAGCATTTAATTAAACTTTACACGTGATATTTTGTGAAAGATTCATTTTTTTTTTCATTACCTGTAAACCACTAGGACGGCGCTGTTCTACAATGAAGGCTCAATTACAACCGGAGTAAAACTCAAGAAGAAGCTCAAATAGCCGTAAAGGAGCGGTCGTGAGTGACAGCATGCAAACTGGGACTTGTTTATGTTTAATTATGTAGTGATAAGTCAGACAGAAAGAGTCGGACTGGATAAAGGGAGCGTCTGAGCGGGAGCACACGGAGGAGAAAGGGGGAGGTGGGGGTGGACATCATGTGGAGACTGCCGCTGAGGTCGCTGGTGCGCGGAGCGGCGCTCCACCGCGGTGCTTCCGCCGCGCCGCGCCGCTGCTGCTGCGGCGGTAGCGGCGTGTCCGGGAAACCGTGGACGACGCCGAGCGGCTTCGACACGGGCGTGAAGGCGTTCAACAGCCTGACCAGGCGGAAGGAGCCGCTCGTCGTGGCCAGGGACGGAGTCGCGACCTGGTACGGTCCCTCCACAGCGGTGGCTAAGGGGGAGGGGAGGGGGGAGGGACATGAATGACCCACAATGTTTTGTCGTGTCACAGGTACAGCTGCGGACCCACCGTGTACGACCATGCTCACCTTGGCCACGCCTGGTACGTAGCTACCGGCCGTGCTTGGCCATTGACACTCATCCAGGGGCGTAAATTACAGGAAGGCGACGGGGGCCCCACCCACTCCCAGGTTAAAGGGGGCGTGTCCAACCTTTGTGTTCATGTCACTGCGTCCCAGCTCCTACGTCCGCTTCGACATCCTGCAGAGGGTCCTGTCCAGGGTGTTCGGCGTCACGGTGGTCCACGCCATGGTCATCACCGACATCGACGATAAAATCATCAAGAGGGGCTGGGAGGTAGGACGACCCCCCCCCCTCCAAAAAAAACATCCCCACCCCCAAGTGTGTGATCAAGAAACCCGACCACTCAGAGACTCTCGTCCTCGCAGGAGGACGTCCCGCCCTCCGCCATCGCCCGGCTGTACGAGGACGAATTCAAGCGGGACATGCTGTCCCTGAAGGTGTGTAGAGTCTATGAAAGTCGTCCTTCAAAGAGGACGCCGTCCCTAAAAGCCTGCCCCCCTCCCTCCCCCCCCATTCGTCTTCCAGGTGACCCCCCCTGCCGTGTATCTGAGGGTCACGGAGAACGTGCGGCACATCGTTGCCTTCATCGAGGGCATCATCGCCAATGGACACGCTTACGCCACGGAAGACGGTAAACGAATCAGCGAGCACATCGTGGCTTCGGCGTTTTCGGTGTCTGAGACACGTGTCCCCCCCACCCCCAAAACCCGCAGGGGATGTCTACTTCGACGTCCATTCCATCGGAGATCGCTACGGGAGGCTTGGGCGGCCCGCGGACGCTCAGGGAGAAGCAGGCGAGTGTTTAGGGACCTCAACGTCACGTGTCCACAATGGACAAAGCGAACCTTTGTCCCCCCCCTCCCCCCCACTAGGTGGCGCCAAGAAGAGGGACCCCCGGGACTTTGCACTGTGGAAGACGTCCAAGCCCGGCGAGCCGTCCTGGGACTCGCCGTGGGGCCGCGGCAGGCCCGGCTGGCACATCGAGTGCTCCACCGTCGCCAGGTGAGGGGGGGACCACCCCCAAATTTAACACCCCCCTCCCCCCCCCCTTCCCCGACTAACTCCCCTTGTCCTCCCTTCCTCGCCCGTCTCAGCCGCGTGTTCGGCCGGCAGCTGGACGTCCACTCGGGCGGCGTGGACCTGGCGTTCCCCCACCACGAGAACGAGATCGCGCAGAGCGAGGCGTACCACCGCTGCGAGCAGTGGGGCAACTACTTCCTGCACTCCGGTGAGACAGATTGAGCCGCGCCGGAGAGGCTGTCAGTCACTCCTAACCCCGCCCCCTTTTTTTGACCCCTGATTAGGACATTTACATTTAAAAGGCAGCACGGAGAAGATGTCCAAGTCTTTAAAGAACTACATCACCATCAAGGTAAAAAAAAAAAAGACAGAAACAATGATGATGTTTTTTGATTGACATGATATGCGACCAATGACGCGCTTGTCCCGCCCATCAGGACTTCCTGCGGTCTTACTCCGCAGACGAGTTCCGGATGTTTTGTCTTCTGGCCAAATACAGATCAGGTAGGCAGGAAAAACGTCGTTGATATGACTTGAAGGTTGTCGGTTCGAGTCTCCTTGACGACGGGATGGATTGCAGCCATCGACTACAGCGACGGCAGCATGTCGGAGGCCCGGGGCTCCCTGGAGACCGTTTCCACCTTCGCGCACGACGCCCAGGCCTACATGCGGGGGCAGCTGCGGTGCTCGCCGGTGCAGGAGGGGCTTCTCTGGGAGAGGTAGCGCCCCCCCAACCCCCCCTCTCATCTTGGGGGTCTGTGACCCCTCGGCTCTGACCTGTCGCGTCTTGTCCAGGTTGGCCGAGACCAAGTCGGCTGTGGTCGCCGCGCTGGCCGACGACTTCGACACGCCGCGGGCCGTCGCCGCGCTGATGAGCCTGGTGCACCACGGCAACCGCCAGCTCCAGCCTGTCGCCACGGTAGCAGTCGCGCGCACCCTTCCTGCTACTCCACTGACGAAGTGCAGTGACGAGTCACTGTGGTGTTGTTTTTTTGCAGTGCGACGGTGCGCCGCAGAGCACCGCGGTGTTTGGCGCCATGCTGTCCTACATCCGGGACACGCTGGACGTGTTCGGGATCAGTCCCCTGCACAGTGAGGTCCGTGTAAGACAACGCGGGCGGGTGGGCCTCGTCCTCCTGGACCCTAATCCTCTCCTGTCCCTCAGCAGTCCACCGCGTCCGACGGCGCCGCCAGTCTCCACGCTGTGGCGGAGCGGCTGACTCAGTTCAGGAGCGAGGTGCGGGCGTTCGCGCTCGCCCGCCAGGACGGCCCGGGCAAACGGGGGCTCCACCCGGAACGGCTCCCTCTGCTGGAGGCGTGCGACGCCCTGAGGAAGGAGCTGGCCCCCCTGGGCGTTCTGATAAAGGTATGGGGAGCCGTTTCGGCGCTGAAGAACGCAAATTAAGACGCGTCATTCTTTGGGTGTACTGTCCCTTTAAACTCCTCGATCGCACCCGTCTTTTTCCCAGGACAGGGGAGCGACGTCCACGTGGGAGGTCAAACGAGGCCAGGACGAGGGGCCGGAGACGTCCGGCCAAAACTAAAGCCCCGCCTCTCGACCGTTGGGGAACCAATGGGAGCACTCTGCCAAAAGCTGTGATTATTCCTTGCACTCAAATGAAGTTTGGATGTTAAAAAAAACAGTTTTTCTCCTTTATTACAACTGGACTCGTTCTAGATCATTATGCATCATATTTGACATTCGGTGTCAAATAACAAGGAAGTGGCGACACGCGTCACAAGCGCGGCGTCCAATCACGAGCCTTCGTTGTGACGAAGAAAAACCGCCACTAAATCGAGTGTTTGTCAGCAACACTCTGCGGTCATGTTGAGTTCAGAGGGGGGTGGGGGTGGGAGGGGGGGCGGTCCGTCACGCAGCGCTGCGGCTCTCGGGCGCCAGGTTGACCAGGGAGTTGCTGGCCCGCGCCAGCTCGGCGATGGACACGCGGCCCCTCTGCCGGATGAAGCGGGCCACCGAGTCCAGTTCCTCCGGCGTGATGGAGATGAACTTCCCCCGGTCGTCGATCACACCTGCAGGAGGGTGGGTGGGGGGTGGGGAGGTTCGTGAGAAAGGGGGGTAGGTGGAGGGGAGTCCTCGGGGTCCGGACCTCACCTGTGATGGAGCCGTCGGCCAGCAGGTCCTGCAGCCTGGCGATGGCGTCCTGCGTCCTCATGCCGAAGTGGGACGCCAGGTCCTCCAGGAGGACCACCTTAGAGTCCTGCAAGGGGTGGGAGGACTGTTAGCTCCTCATGAGAGCATGTGAAACTGGGGGGGGGGGGTGTCTCCATTTCGGTGGTCTCACCTCGATGTACTGGATGAACTCCTGCAGCAGGTTGCGAGACTGAAAGGAGGCGGAGACAGAAAGAAAAGGTTGTTTGGGTGGGTGAAGCTACATGCTAACATGCTAAGGGGCGGGGGGGGTGGGGGGGTGGGGGGGGGTGTCTTACCTGGTCCTCCGACAGCTGCTCCTGCTCCCCCTGGTCCTCCACCACAAAGGAGGCCTTGAGCTTCAGGTACTCCTCCTCCTCCCGCTTCTCCTGCTCCTCCTTCGCCCGCCGCTCCTCCTCCTCCTGGTGGCATGTGAAAGGGGGGGACGGAGCCTCAGTCTCACTTTGTTCAGCTTGATTCTGGGGAGGACGGGTGGGGGGGATTCAGGGAGTCCCACCTGTTTCTGCTCCAGCCGCCGCTCCTTCTCCTCCTCCTGCTGCCGCTCGCGCTCCCTCAGCTCCTGCATCTTCCTCCGCTCCTCCCTCTCCTCCAGCTCTGCCTGGAGGTCAAAACGCAGCCCAGGTGAGTCCCCAGGTGAGAGGAGGGGGGGGGGTCACTCCAGGCCCCACCCCCCACCCCCACCACTCACCTCTCTCTGCGCTTTCTTCGCCTGCTTCTCCTCCAGCTTCTTCTGCTTCTTGGCTCCGATCTTGGCGGCGGGCTGGAAGCTGGCCTGCGCCTCCTCCTCCGCCTCCTCCTCCTCTTCCTCCTGCACGCGCTCATCCTCTGAAATCAACAGGACACCCCGTTGAGAGCCACGCGGAGTCGGCCGGCACTGATTTTTCCGGGGGGGGGGAGCGTTACCCTGCTCCACCGCGTCCCTCTGTGGTCGCCTGTTGGCTATGGCGTTGGCCATCCTCCTCCTGCGGGGCATCCCGGCCCCCCGCTCCTCCACCACGCGCTGAGGGGGCCCCGCGGCCCGGGCCACCGCCCTCTGTTGCTCTTCATCTGCTACACACACACAGCTGTCAATGCACAACCTCTGAATTGCCACAACAGACACAAAATAAGCTGCTAAAAAACTAAATGTTGCCTAAAAACAAACAACTGAGGTGTTATGACTGTAATAATACAACAGGAGAACGAAGTCAATGTTTTTTTTCCTCTATTTTAAACGGTTCTATTCTTGTCACAACAATTGTCGCTGGGTCAGCTTTGACCCAACGCAGCCTCCGTAGTCTTGACAGCTCCACAGGTGTGTACGCTGACGTAGCCTAAATGTATCAATAAAGTAAGTATCAATAAGAGAGACCAAACACACGCATACTAGCACTTTTGACACCGTGTTATCAAATAAAACACGTACAGTCCCGACTAAGCTGTCAGTCACTTCCGCAGCAACCTTAACTGTTAATGCTAACGGTTAGCATCGACGGAGAGCTGTTTTGTTTGTCTCCGGGCTGTCGAGCGTCCCCCACCTTGCTGCGTGTTCTTCCGCAGCCTCACCGCAAACAGTATGAGCACGGTGAGGAGAGCGGCGGCCATCATGTACAGCGCGACGTCCATGGCTGCTCTGGTTGTGCGTCAGGCTAACGGCTAAAACGAGCGTTCCTGGTTCCTGCTCATAGCAGAGGAGGTTTTGGGGCTTCTTCTTCTTAGTCCCCCCCCCTCCCTCCCTTTGGCGTTCCAACGCCGGCACCGCCGCCTGCTGGATGTGGCGTTCAGGGAAAGGAGGCGGAAAAGGATTAAAAAGTGTTTTTCTTCCTAATTGAAATGACAATTTAAGTCAGCAAGTGTATAAAAAAAGCCAATTTAAACTGGATTATGATGCATGCTGCTTTATAGCACTGTCATCTAAATAAAGCTTCATTATAAAACTCATAAAACGTAGCAATATTGGAGAGAGGAAGTGGAAAAGGCACGAGATGAATTTTAAAAATGGCAAAAGTAAAAAAAAAGGAAGGCCTGCAGTACAGCTTGACACCCACGAGGTGGCAGACAGGCTGCAGACGAGGCTTCTCACGCATGCTGCATGAGCAAAAACATGCAATTAAAGGAGAGGCCTCTGCAGGTGAACATGCTGCAACAGACACCCTGCAAACAGGAGTTTAGTGAGAAGGTAACCCCAGGGTTGATATCAGTCACAGGTGCTGTGGCTACAGGCTAATGCTATTGCAGAGGGGACTGCTTTTCCTTTTCGGTGTCTGTTCAGCATAGAAATAGGAGTCCGGCAAAATAGTAACTGTTCACGACGACAGCATTCTCCAAGGAGGAAGTCGGGGAAACTGCCTCATTCGATCTGTCCGATTGATACTTGATCCCTCGTGGCCTTGGGATGGGGAGGCGGGGAGGGGAGGGGAGAGGGGAGTCTCGGGCGAAGGCGGAGCAGCTCGAGACAAAACCGGCCCCTGTGAGGGAGCGCGTCGCGAGACACGGGATCCAAACATAGCCCGGGTGAACTCATTTCCTCGCTCGCGCAGCTGGAAGAATGCCGCAGTCAGCAGGTTTTTTTTTTTTCTGTCTCTTCTTTCTATCAGGTCCCAGAACGCAAGAAAAAACGGGTGGAGAACTGGGGAGAGGGAGAGAGAGAGAGAGAGAGAGAGAGAGAGAGAGAAAAAGTGAAGCTAATCATTTAATCCCTTCCTCCCGCAGCAGGATGTGACTGTACTTTTCCGTCACCGCTTGACACCTGGAGGACACGTTCTCCTTCGGGAGGTGGGTGGGGGGGCTCGTGATGGAAATGCCATGTTGTCACCGACAACATCGTCTTATGCAGGTATGAAGGGGGGGAGGGGGGGGGACGATGTGGCCCTCGGTGCCCCCCCCCCCGTGCTCAGATTGCAATCGAGTGGCTGAAGTTGAAGGTGAGCGCCGGAAGGACGCCGCGGCTGCCGCAGTCCCCGGACTTCCTGGTTTCTCCCACTGCTCAGGTGATGGGCGGAAGCAGAGGGGGAGGAGGTGGGGAGGTGAGGGGCCCATGTGTGGAGAAGGTGCCACGCTGAGTCAGCAGGCTGCGCAGGTGTAGTAGGTAGGGGGAGGGAGGGGGAGGAGGGGGGGTAAGCAGTAGTAGCAAGGGGGCCGGGCTTGAGACTCAGGAAGAGCTGCAGTGTTCCGCCTGGGACAAGGTGACTCCTATGGAGGGCGGGCCTACTACTCCAGGGGTGGGGGGGGGGACCTGATCAAAGTCTGGAGGTTTAACTCGCTCATTATTCACCGTTTTTTTATGAGGGGCATCCGAAGGCATCACTGGGAACAAAATGTTCACGGGGAGCAGGCAGGGTTGCTCGTGCGCGCACACACACACACACGCACACACACACAGAGATCCGTCTCGCCGACTGAAACTGAAAGAGAAGCAAAGTCAAAAGGTGGAGCGTGAAAGTCGAATGCATCCAGGAGGCTCACGAAATGTTACTGCAACTTCAAAATAAAGTCACAGAATCAGATTCTTAAATAAATAAATTTTAAATAATTGTAATTCAAAAAAATCTAGAAAAAAAAGAAAAAAAGAAGACATTTGATTTTTTTAAAATCAGAATTCTGATTTAGTCATTTTTTCAGTTGATTAAAGTATATTCTTCCCACTTACACTCTGTAAATAAACTACTGATGGTTTTCTTGTGAACCAGAACAGGTGAGGTGGAGACCCACGATGACTCAGCCACACCACCAGGAGGCGCAAAATAAAGCGAGCGCAAAAAAAAGTTTCGGAAGAACCGTGGAATTTAAAGAGTCTGTCGGGAGAACAAGCAGCTCAGAGTCCTCCCACAGCTGTAAATAACCCCGCATTGTCACCAAGCTTTTACACTGAAACTCTTTGTGGAGGCTTCCACTTACCAAGCGGGTCAAAGGTCGACTGTTCCTCGTTCGGTTCGCACTTCCTGTCGCTTCAAAACAAGAGCGGCGGCCGAACAGAGCCCTTGATTGTCTGGGCCCGATCGGATCTCGTCCAGCACTTTGGAGACGTCTCAAGGACTCCGGGGACAAACAGCCTCTGTGATGTCTTTCGGGGACAAACTTGCTGTTTTTAGCAGCAAGAAGACAGCAGACGAGTTCTTACCCAGAATCCTTTTCAAATCTGGACAGAAGAGCCCTTTGATGGCCGCTCGCCGCACTGCATGTTTTACATTATTTGCATTGCCGACTTTGTTGCTCCAAAATAAAAGTCTGACAGCGATTGAACGATGAAGCGAGCCAGCGGCAAAAACAGGGCGCCGGGACACCGACGAGACCGCATTGCTCGGCCTGCTGGAGGGAGATTTTTCAACCTCGTTCACGAGGTCGAGGTCCTTGGGGATCGCCGCGATGCGGAACGCTCAAAAAACATCCAATAGATTAAACACAAAACCCGAATTAATTCGATTAATTACTCTAAAATGACTCCTAGCACCATTTCTCACCCTTATATTAGAATACAAAGCTATCAGAACACTTGCATTGTGGGTAATATGATCCCAGCACTCGTGCGAAACGACGACACTGAAGGCACTAGAGGCCTGGCGTGCGATCGAGCTGCGATTAATCGCGATTAATCCAACCACAGGTCCAATTCGCGGACGCAGGGGAAAAGGCCGATCTCGTGCCGTCGTCTGTACGGGGGGACGGTGGAAGAATCTTCCCAGCCTCTCACCACCACCACCACCCCCCTCCACCACCACCCGCCACCCCCCCCCATCTAATCCGCTGCGACCCAGTGTTTGTGGTGAGGCTTTTGAAAAGCAGACTCATAATATTTTCCCTCCCGTCATCCCGCAGTAAACCTTCGGCTATTATCATCCCCGAGACCATGAAGGTCCTCCCAAAGGAGATTGCGCGGGGGGTGGGGGGTGGGGGGGGTGGGGGGTGACACTGTTTCCCCCCCCGATGTAATCCAGTGAAAACACAGCGCCGCCTCGCCAAAGATGTCCTGTGCAATGTGAAAGAGATGCAAGAGGGAAACTGAAGAAGAAGTAGTAGTAGTTGTAGTAGTAGTTGTAGTAGTAGCAGTAGTACCTGCCAGGACATTTGGGTTGGTTGTATGAGAAAGTAAAACTACCATTCGGGTGTGTTGTGGGGATTATTCGCGACAGGAACACTGCTGTGTGTGTGTGTGTGGGGTGGGGGTGGACTGAAGGGTAAATAAACGACACTGTGTGTGGTCGCCACAGTTCCTCATAACACACGCAACACTACAAAACGCACAAGCATCGACAATGTAGCGCGGAATGCTAGCTAGCACCAGGCTAACAAAACAGCAGGAACGTCCAAGCAAAACAAAGGCCTTAGAGCCTCTTTAAAACATGCTAAAATACACAAGGTTTCGGCCCACAAAGACAGGGTGGGGTGGTGGGGGAGGGTGGGGTGGGGGGGATGAGGGCCAACAGGTGAAGGGCAGACAGGAGGCGGGCTTGTCCTCGCCTTGTTGATGCTGTGTGCGAGCGGCCGGTGATCCGTAACAACAGGTTTGTTGTCTTCACAATAGATGCCGACTTCCACCTCTACCGTCCGTCTACGAGTCCCCCCCCCCGCCCTCACCGTCTCCATGTATTAAAGGGACAGGGCCTTGGATACGCGTCACTGCCGCCTGATACCATCACCTGTGCAACAGGAGCCATTTGTAATCGCTGATTGCTTATGAAGCGGCTTCAAACGTCGATGATAAACAGAGCGACCGTAAATGGCCACTTCAAAGTCAGCAGGACTCCCTCTGAGCCCCCCCACCACCACCACCACCCCCCGCCCTATTACGCTACATTGTTCCCCTTCTTATCAATTCACCGTGGCCTGTTAATGGTTGCGAGGTTTTTACGAGCGCGGGTCAGCGCGGCCGTGGCAGGGTGGCTGCGGCGGTGTCCCGTTTCACCTTGCTGCTCAAGGACGCCCGCGGGCCTCGAGGTGGACTCACAGTGCTCCCCTTTGTCCAGGCCTTTCAGCAGGAGTTAATACTGGAGGGGGGGGGGTACAACACAAGCAAGAAGTCAGACAGTAGGAAAAGCTTCAGTAAGTGCGACAAAGTTGCAAAAACTTGGTTGATTTAGCCGCAGGAGCTTTGTCAAGTGCCCCTTAGCCTTAGCCTTACTTCCTTAGCCTCGCTGCACCAAACACAAGGAAGCTCCGCCCCCCCTCCCCCCCAACAGAGTGGTCAACGTTCACAGGTCCGTCAATAAATCTTATCAATAGTAATATTTAGCTTGCCACCCACTGGATGGTTCCAAATGGTACCAAAGCACAATTATTGATGGGAGGGAAAGATGGCTGCGCAAAGGAGGTTAGCAAGGTTGTGGGGCCCCGACGCCTGTCTCCAGGCGGCTTCGAGGCCTTTCCGGCTCGTAGAAGCAAAGCTAACCGTGCTAATTCCGTTAGCTTAAGATGTCCGGCCCACAACATGAGGAGCAAAACAGGAAATCGAGGTTTAATGGATCGTGCTCGACATGCTAACGGTGAACTTTTGCCAACAGCAGCGAGTGTTTACTTCCTCTTTGGACCGAGGGGGGGTGGCGGGGGGGTTTCGTAAGCGTCGTCGCACTAAATGCTTCCCGGTTCAAAGAGCCGCAGTCTAATTCTGACGGATGGGGTTATCTGCCCCGGCTCAAATATTAACCCCTCGCATGAATTATTGGAAGGAGCGAGCTCTTAAACTTTGTACCGGGGTCGAGCGGCGGCGAAACCAGAGCACGGCGGCGGATTAATTTGTAACCACTGGCGTTTCGCAAGCGCGTCCGTTTCGCCACAGCGTTCGGGGGGCAGAGCGGCCAGTCCAGGACGTGGAATCCCATGTGGGGAGGGGGGGGAGTTGGGGGAGGGGGCGGGGCTACGGTGACAGCGCATCCACGGAAGGGAAAAACAATGAAAGTTTAATGGGTTTGGGTGTTTGTTACACAGCGGGACGGCAGCCGGCCACGGGAGCCATCTGCCAAAGGGGAGGGGGGGGGGCGGGCTAGGACCTGGATCAGAAGTCCAGTAGTGACTTTTAGGTCAAAAACTGTACATCTTGCTGTTTGCCTTTTAGTTCACAAGAAAACACACTTCCAAGTTTACTGAATAACGGCAAAAGGAAAGGAGTGAGGGGGTGGGGTGGGGGGTGGGTGGGGGTGATGAAATGTAAGCAGCTGTATCCGGTTCCCCACCTTCGCTCCATCGTGACATCACGGTGTGACCGTGAGGGATTGGATGTCGAGGGGGGGGGGGTGGAGGGGGGAGCCGGTGCAGACAGCGTCCGCCAGGCAGCTGGATGCAATCAGCAAAAACAGCGACAAGCTAATCGCTACAACAGAAATCCGCCCCCCCCCTTAACCCCCTTCAGGTACCCCCACACCGAGAACCTTGGATGTGCTAACGAGTGAGCCGAGCTATGCCAGCTAGCATAAAGTGGGCATAAAGAAAAATACCCCCCCCCCTCCCAAAAAAATGTACCAGGAGACAAGAGATGACTGGTTTCCACGGTGACCCCACGGCCTGCCAAGCATCGATCTGCGAGTTGGGAATGGACGCTACAATGAGCCTCTGTTTTTTATCTTCCCACGCACATCCTCATTCCAGCTGCGAATGACTGCTCTCCCGTGTACAGTAGACCCCCCCCCCCACACACACACACTCACTCACACTTTATTCAGG
>JAUESF010000053.1:3703440-3717708 GCA_032274765.1 Malacoctenus tetranemus
GCCCCTCCCCCCCCCCAAATTCCCACTTTGGGGTCTCTTTCAACCCCCCCCCCCCCCAGCTGCTGTTTCCTCTGACGCTGCGCCGTCCTTCAGCGTCCCCTTCACGCAGCACATCCTGCCGAGCAGACATATTAACCAGAGTCTTCTTTGGAGGCGGAGGAGGAGGGGGGCGTTCAAACTTTCCACCTCCTGTCAATCATTGACGCCCCTGCCTCTTCGAAAGGCTTCGAAGTGACAGTGGCAGGTTGCCCGGATACAAACGTCGCCCCGCTACTACGACGACAACAGCAGGTGTACATACCTAAAACACGCGCTCCCTTTCCTACCATGCTGGTAGCAAAACAGACCACAACCTTGTCCGTCCAGTTCCCGGACCACCCCCCCCTTCTCAAAAGGCCGTGCGCCACTATACCCTGCAGCTCCGACCTACTACGACATTCCACTCTTATGTTTCGACTGTAAACATGCCGGACGACACACACACTGAGCCGTGCAACATTCGTCAAGGTCAAGAGCAGGCGGCAATTGATTCGAACCGAGATGCACGAGAAAAAAGTCAGGACTCTTTCGGTTAAGGGGGCCTCTGTTGTGATGTGCAGCGGTCATGCCCCCCACCCCCACCCCCATGACCTGGTACCCCGTCTACCCCGGAACCTGGATGGATTAAAGGTTTCACCTCTCCAAACTCTCTCATTCAGAGAAAAACGTGTCAAAACGCGCCACTGACAAAATACGATGCTGGAAGCCAACGAGTCCACGTTGCTGAGCCCGCGGGATGGAGAATTTAAAAAAAAAAACCAAAGGAATTCGCACGGGACACGTTTGTTCTCTGATGCTCGCGTTCTCCGACGTTTTTCGAGAGCAGCGCGTCACCAGCGAGAAGATTTAGTTGTTTTAATCCTCGCGACTATTTTAATTCAGTAATTAACCTCTCTGACTCTGCGCCGGCGCCGGCTTCTCATGCGAGGTGGAAGTTAGAATTTTGACGCCCCCGCCCCCCTCGCCGCCCCGCCCCTCCACACACACTCTTTTCTGACCTCTGGTTGACCTCTGAAAGGTCAAAAAGTCACCATGAGTGGCCAAAAACCCCCGGACCTAGCCACTCAGGCTACTTGCCAGTCCCATTGGAACTATAGCTTAAAGAGGTGGCTGTGAAGGGGGGGGGGGGGACGGTGGAGACACAACACCCCGTCCCCCACCGAGTTCCAAGCTGGGAACGCACGACGGACTGAAATTGCAGCGTCATAATGACTGTTTTGGAGTGGCGGGCCATCCGCGCCGCAATTGCAGGGTTGTCGCGTTGCGATCCGGCGCCGCCGTGACTCACGAAGACCTTAGACGCCCCCCCTCCCTGCCCACCCCCCCCACGGGAGAGTGAAATCCCCCCAAAAAACTCTTTTAGAGCATCTTCCTCCCTGCCCATCCATCACCGGAGAGTGTGGCGACACAGGGTAGCCCGGTGTCCGACGGTTCGACCGTGGACCAACGATGATCTATCTACAGGGGAGAAAGAAAGGAGAAGAAGAATGAGTCAGCATGTTTTTTTTGGGGGGGGGGAGTCTTTTATTTTGAAGGTCTTCTCTTATCAAATTAAAAGATTCTGAACAGTTCTGTTATTTTTTTGCAAATTTTAAGTGCATTTCTTCTTCTTCTTTTTTCAAAATAAAGGTGAAACTGCACCGCCCCCCCCCCACACACACACACACCCACCCACCCCTCCGCACCCCCACCCCTGCAAAGCTCAGCCAAATACATACGTCCCGGCCCCCGCGAACGTCAGCTTCCACCGACTCTTCTCTGTCCGTCTTCTGACGTCGCGCTGACGCACCCGCGTTCAATTGGCCGCGCCGGCTCCTCCTCCCCACCCCCCTCTCCCCCCCACCTACACCGTAGGTGACCTGTCGGCGGGCGGAGTCGTGCGGGAGCCACGGTTTATATTAGGGGGGAGCCAGCGCGGCAGCAGGAGCGAGCCGGCTGTGCGCTGCGACCGACGGGACTTGAGGGGGGGAACCGAGTGGTCGCGCGTGTGTGAGAGAGAGAGTGTGTGTGTGGTTTTTTTTTTATACCTCCGTTGGAAAAGGAGGGGGGGACTCACCGCACGCACGCACGGGACGGACGGAGTCTCGGACGCACGCTAAGCCAGGGGACACCATCAGCATCATCACCTCACAGGGGGCCCAGCACTCGGTGACGGGGACGGGGGGACACCACATCCCGGCAACATGCCTGCGAAGCAAGACGATGGGGGCTGGAAGAAGTTCCTGTGGGACTCCGACAAGGGGGAGCTGATGGGGCGCACGGGGGGCAGTTGGTGTGAGTATGACGCCGGCCGGAGCGCGCACGGACGGGGGACCGGGGACGGGGAGCGCACGGAGGGAAGGAAGGAGGAGGGGAGGGGGGGGGTCGGGCAGGGGTCGTGCGCCCCCTCTCTCTCTCTCTCTCTCTCTCTCTCTCCCACCTGTTTGATTGGACTTTGCATTCGGGAACCACGTCACTGCGTCATTTCTCTCTCACGCGCGTCACGCGCGCCGTTGCCTCGGTTACGTTTATTCCCTTTGGCCGAAAAAAAACAAACTTGTTCCCGTTCTTCCATGCTGAAGTTTCTCTATTGCACATTCAGAGCGCGTACGCGCTGCGGCTCGCCGGCAGAGCGCCGCTCTCTGATGTGACCCCCCCCTCCTCCTCCTCCTCACCCCCCCCCACGTTGCCCCCCCCCCCTTTGTGAAGTTGTCTTTATTATAGGCGAGTTTTTTTTGCTGCAGCTAAGGGGTTAAAAATGCATCATAGTCCAAGGTGAGTCAAGGTGTTAGATAAGGAGAGGAGAAGGGTGAGGGGGTGAGGGAGGGGGTGAGGAGGGGGGGGAGGACTATCGATCCGTGTCGGGTTCCCTGTGATCGGATGTCGGCGTAATCTCGCGGACAATACGACTGATTAACTTGTTCGACCTTTCTTCTCTTGCACACCTCCCTCCCTCCCTCCCTCCTCTCCTCCCCCCTCCTCCCCCCTTTGGCAGCGGCACTGCGCATGCCCTTGCGCCTCCTCTCAATGTCACCGCTTCTCTCTCTCGCTCTCCCTGAGGCCAGTCTAGACTCAAACACCTGGGCAGCTGTAAGAGTGTGTGCGTGCGTGCGTGTGTGCGACACATGACGTCTGCTGGTCAGCCAGAAAGGTGCTGATGTGCAGGCGGGCTCCTGTTTGTCCTTCTGAGGTCATGTCCGAAAAGAAAAGTGCTGATGCGTGCACGTTTGGAGAGGTGGTCCCTGGGGGGCGGGGGCGGGGGTCGGGGCGGAGATGAGGGGCGGCACGCACACACACACACACACACACACACACACACACACACACACACACACACACAACTCTCGTGGCTCCTTCTCCCCACAACACCTTCACGCATCAACCGATAGATCTTGCGCTGTCTCTCCCCCCCCCACCTTTTCGTCCCCCCCCTCCCTCCCTCCGCCATCGTGACCTTGTGACATCGCCTCAAGCCGCGAAACCGTGACGGGCGTAACGCCACGGCTTCAAGGTGAACCGCAGATAACGCGGTTGCCGCGCGGGGAACCGATTCGCGACGAGTCAGCAGTTCCCCCCTCCCCATCCGTCAGGCCGAGCAATGCGGTCTTGAAAGCGGCCCTTTCTCAGTTTTGCGGTCGTGACTTTCAAAAAGATGACACGACCGCAAAAAGGAAGAAAGAGAGCGACGGTAAATGCTGCCCCCCCCGCTGACCCGTCAGCCATCGGGTCCAAAGTCCTGACGGCTTTTTTACAAGGGGGGGCGGGGGGCGTTTAGCTCCGCCCCCCAACGGCCGAGAGGAAGAAGAAGCTCCGCCTGAGCCTCATTCAGCTCCGTTTCTCACACGTGCTCGATTGTCACCCCCCCCTCCCTCCCTCCCTCCCTCCCTCCCTCCCTCCCCCTCTTATCAAGCCAGCTGTGTGCTCAGTGCAGAATCACACCTTGAACACATACCGTCGAGCGAGCTCTTCCCGGGTCACATGACCCTCCCCCCCCTCTTGAATCAACTCTTTGGCAGCGGCGGCGACAACGAGTGTTTATTTGTTTTCAGCCGTTTCGTTTACAATCTGATAACCGCGTCAAACAGTTGAACGAGAGGGGGTTGGGTGAAGGTGGGTGGGGGTGGGGGTGGGGGAGGGGGGCTGTGTCGCCGCACGGTTGCGTAACAGTTATCAGTCCTTGCGCAGTCGTGGACGGTTAAGCAGCTCACACAGAGAAGAGTGTTGCACTGTGAAACGACCCCCCCACCCCCACCTTTGTGACACATTGGTGCCTCCCCCCCCTCCCCCCTCCCCCCTCCACAGTCAAAATCCTGGTGTTCTACGTCATCTTCTACGGCTGCCTGGCAGGAATCTTCATCGGCACCATCCAGGCCATGCTGCTCACCCTGAGCGACTACAAGCCCACCTGGCAGGACAGGGTCGCGCCCCCGGGTAAGGAAAGGAGGAGGTGGGGAGGAGGAGGTGGGGAGGGCGGTATAAAGGGAGGATTCTGTGACGGCTCCGAAGAGGGGCCCCCCTGGTTCCTGTTTTTCTGTAACCTCAGATGTCGCGGCGCTGACTCGACATTTTCTCCCCGACCTTGCTGCGATGACTCGAACGCTTTGTTGTTGAAAAAAAAACGCTGGTCTTGTAAAACAAGCACAATCTACAACACTACCCCCCCCTCCTCCAAAAAACCTGACTGTGCTCTGATTGGCTTATCTTTTTTTTTAACCCTTTCTTGGTGAAGGGACTTTTCACCTTCCAGAAAGAGTCACCTCTCAAACGACCCTGATTAAAAGGGCTGTGGGCGGACAGTCGGTGTCCTGCTACCCTCCTGCCAATTGAGTGCCTGGATTGGCTCCAACTGCTCCATGCACGGTTGGTTCCTTGGTGGAAGAACTTCAATAGTTCCTTAGGGAACTTCTCAGATCGGGTTTAAAAGGTTAAAAATGTCTTTTTGGTTTTTTTTTTTGTTTTTTTTTTACTGTTGTTGAATATCGTTGTTTCGGATTGACAATGTTGAGGTCCGGCGCTGTCCCAGGATCAGTTTCGCTCGGCGGGCGCCGATCGTATTCAGCTGATTCGGCCCAAAGCGAGAAGGAAACGAGATCTGCGTCCGGGGGGGGCCGTATCTGAAATCAACGTTTTTCATCGCCTCTCGTGCAACTTCCCAGGCCTCACGCACACCCCGCGGAGCGACAAGGCCGAGATCGCCTTCACCCTCAACGACGTGGGGTCCTACCTGCAGTACACCAAGGCCCTGAAGGACTTCCTGAGCCAGTACAGCGACGAGAACCAACGGGAGCAGATGAAGTTCGAGGACTGCGGGGGTAAGGGGGAGGGCCACTTGCGACACGGTCCCGGTGTCCCCTGCTCCGATCCGGTCCTGATTAACCCCCTTTCTGCTCTCCCCCCGTCCCTCCTGCAGATGAGCCCGCCGAGTACAAGAACCGCGGCGACCTGGAGAGCGACGTCGGCATCCGCAAGGCCTGCCGCTTCTCGCGCTCCCAGCTGGGGCCATGCTCGGGCCTGGAGGATCCCAACTTCGGCTTCAGCGACGGCAAGCCCTGCGTGATCGTCAAGCTCAACCGGATCGTCAACTTCCGCCCAAGGGTACTTTGAAAGGTTCCCTCGAGTTACCGAGGAACAAAGACGTTTGGTAACGCGTTGCTGCTGCTGATAGGTGAACGCAACCTAAACTGCCTGTCCTTGTTTAGCCTCCGTCCACCAATGAGAGCATCCCAGAAGAGGCTCAGCCCAAGGTGCAACCAAACGTGATCCCCATCTACTGCACCAACAAGGTAAGCGCCTTTCTTCCCCCCCCCCGACGCCCGATTGGTTGCCCGACTCCGTCCACCCCCACTGAATCCCCGCCTCCCCTCTCCACAGAAAGAGGAGGACGCCGGCAAGATCGGCGACATCAAGTACTACGGCATCGGCGGCGGCTTCCCGCTGCAGTACTACCCGTACTACGGAAAGCTGCTGCACCCGCACTACCTGCAGCCGCTGGTGGCGCTGCACTTCACCAACCTGACCCAGAACACCGAGCTGCGCGTGGAGTGCAAGGTGTTCGGCGACAACATCCACTACAGCGAGAAGGACCGCTACCAGGGACGCTTTGACATCAAGCTCCAGGTCAACAATTTATGACCGGCGTCAGCGCCCTAGGACCACCCCTCCCTACGCCCCCCCCACCCCCCCCTCTCAAATGATATGAAATGAGACGTGTAGAGGGGGGGCTAGGCTGTAGCGGTTAAGTCAATCACTAGTCTTAAACGAATCAATGGAAGAAGAAAAAAAACAAAACAATAACAACAACCTCGTTAGGGGACCGTGTAATCCTTTCATCATTAGCTTCTACACCTCCGTGTAGCCTTAGAGTGTAATTTAGAGGATAAACAAAAAATAAAGTAGCAATAGGCCCGATTAAAAAAAAAACAACAAAGGTATTTATTCTGCTGTTAAGGACACTTCTCCACAAGCCATGGGACACTGTCCATCGACGACCGTTAGGTGTTTAAAATTCCATCACCAACAAAAAAACGAGCCGTGTCCGTCCCCCTTTCCCTTCCCCGTATCCGTCGCCTCTGTGGTTCCTCCCTTTCCCCCTTTGCTAGTTTCTTCTCGGAGTGTGCAGTAGTCGCAAGCGCCGTCTTTTCCCCCCGCTTCAGCTGCTCCGTGACGCGAATCCCCCTCCCCAAACCTACTCCACAACCGAGACAGCCGGACACGGTTCGCGTAGGGCAGGAACAGGAAGAAAAAGCACTCCAGGGAACGTCTTTCCTCCTCTTTTTTAAAAAAACTAGCGTCTGATCAAGGGAGCGTCTTAAACTTTTTATCCTTTTTTGTTTGTTTTTTTGTCAAAAATCAACGTGTGACGGGTTTTTTTTTTATCACTTTCCTTTGATTTCCTTTTTTTTTTTCGCCTTTGAATGTAGAACTTGCGTGTCCAGCTCCCTTGTTAGACACTCTTGCTGTCGGTTGCCACGGTGCTAACGGGACTTTTTCAAAGACTTTTCGTTCCTTCTTATTTTTTTTTTGGGCTGGTGAATGTTAAAACCATTGAACGTGGTGGAAGATTTTATATTTATGCAGTTGTACATTTTTTTCCCTTTGCAGAATAACGTATATTATGCAATACCAAAGCGATGGTGTCGAAGAGAGTCTGTATCCGAAGCAGGGGGGGGTTGTTGTTTTTTTTGTCGCCCCCTATAGGAAGTCGCCCCCCCCCCTTTGTGACTTTTTGAGTGGGCAACTCTTTTTTTGCTTTTGTGGCCTATGAATGTAGTTGGGGAGCATAGTCGGGGGGACAATTCAGACCCTTCACTCACGACTGACGTTCATTGAAAGTGAAACAAAAAAACAACAAGATAGAGTCTAAAAAAATAAAAACAAAGACATTGAGTCTCCGTAGGAACCCCCCCTCCTCCCCCCCCATGTGGCTTCACGTGACCAATGGTGTTTCGAAGTTCCATTCCGACCTCACTCGACTTTTCATGTACGTTTTTTTTGTCATTTAATCAGAGATTTCAAAGAGAAAAACAAAAGCAACAACAAAACGAATAAAGTCAAAACGGACACTTCCTGGTTTGTTCTGCGTCGTTTTTTTTTGGGGGGGGAGGGGTTTCAAAATAAGAGCCCTCTAAACGTCATCTTCCACCACTCGCCCAACTCCAGGTTGAATGAATGAATGAAGGGTTGTTGGCTCAGGGGGGGTGGGGGGTCTTGGGTTACCGATCAGCTACTGAGACCTCGCTGTGCGGGCAGGCGTGGGATGGGGGGGGGGGTTCGGGGGATCGGTTGCAGACACATGTCTCTGTAATTACAGGAGGACGCCGCAGCGGTAGCAGCAAAACACGAGGGATGCTGTTTCAGGGAGCAAGGGGGGTGTCGGGTCACCGAGGGAGGGGGGGGTGGGGTGGGGGGTGGCAGCCAAGCGGATCGCAGTCAAACAGGTTCATTCGGTCCCTTTCAGCTCGTTTTCTTTGGCCCCGCTGAGCACCGGGGAGTGTGGCTTAATCCCGTTACTGGAACTCCTCGTGCTGCAGCGTGAGGAGGGTGGGTCACCATGACCCCCCCACCCTCCCTTCTCTATAATGTGATGAGATGGAGCGAGGAACAGGCTCTATCTCATTCGCACACTGTCAGCCGTCGCAAGGTCACCCTCCCTCGCCCTCCCCTCCTGATTGTGAGTGATCACGTGACACGAGGGGGGGGGGCGCAGCGGAGGCCAATCCCGACTGGCCCGTTTGACAACCTCGTCTTGCCATAACAAGCGTGTTTACACCAACATACCGCGTGGGGAGGGAAAAAAAGACTCTTTGTGACTTTTTTTCCCCTAACTCCAGAATCCAACCAGTCATCCTCAGTCCTGAATATACCTGGATGTAGTGTTCCCCCCATTCGGACACTAGAGGGCAGCAGCGCTGCACGCACCTCCCTGACCGACAGCAGCCTGCCGATACTGAGGCACTGAAGGACAAACAATTCAAACCCTTTTGCCTCCTGAAACCAGTCTCAGTACGACAAACAAGCCAACACCTTGATGCCTCCAGATTTTGGAAGGGCTAAAAACCAGACTCTGAGTGGTTCTCGGTCTCCTTGGTGACGGTTTGGGGAACAGTTTTGGGTCGTCGTTGCCAGGATCTCTCTCTCTCTCTCTCTCTCTCTCTCTCTCTCTTTGGCTGCTAAACTGTGCACCGATAGTTGGATCTCTCATTTGTGAAGGAAATGACATTGACCCAGCGTGAGATGACGGAGGGAGCAGGGGAGGGGTGGGTGGGGGAGGGGGTAGGGAGCTGGTGCCGAGGCTCTAATGAATTTAATTGGGAAGCCAGATGAGTTGCTGGCTGTCAGCAGCTTGTTAAGACCTCAGCAGTGCTGGGAATTGACAACAACGGCGGTGACGTCACGGCACGACCTGCCGGGCGGTGCTCGATCCTGACACCGACGAGCCTGCCGAACGCTGTCTGTTTTCCCTCTGGTTGAACCCTGAGCATTGTCCACCGGCAGCTCTCGCAATCGCTCCGACAGTATGATCGAAAAAACCGGCAGCAACGTGTCCCGCCCGTAGCCCCGGGAGACGGCCTCTGCCGAATCCAGAGCAGCTCAGCAATTACGGAAACCCCACGCGGGGCCGCGCTGATTGGCCGGGGGACGACCGACGGCGCCGCGTGCGACCGGTTCGCGAGCGTCCGACGCGTCGGCTCAAGAGAAACAGGAAGAAAGAAGCCAAGAGGTGAAGAAGAAGAAGAGGAAGAACCCCCCCCCCTCAACCCCCCCCCCCCACCCCCAAAAGACCCTATTACACAAGTGTGGAGTTGTTGGTCGCAGTGGCTGTCTGCTTCCCAGGAGGCACCAACAGATTACCTCTAATCTCATTTGCAGTCCGCTAATCTGACTTCTGCCCGGGCCAAAATTGCTCCCCTCACACACACACACACACACACACACACACACACACACACACACACACACACACACACACACAGATTTTCGCCCCAGCAATGATGTCTGAAGCAGGAGTTGAGGACAAACACGCGATTGATGTGTAACTGGACTTCTGCTAGGACTACTGGTGGCTCCTGGTGGTCCCCCCCCCCAACTTCCCTCCCCTCGGAAGGGGTCCACGGGCTGCCGGGCTGGGATTAGCCCATGTCCCCCCCTCTGAACCGCAAGTGCGGTCTGAAGTTTCACTTCGGCCGTTTGCTAAGAGGATTTGCTCGGACTGGAAGGGATATAAATAAAGAGGAGTTTGGGTGGGGGGGCTCTGCTCAGTGGACCGTTTCATCAAGAATTATGTTTCTGTCGTGGCCCAATCTAGGGGGGGTGTTGGACCACCCTGTGGTCGCATCATCGCCCAGGTGAAAGTCGGGAGGAACTGCCGACGTGCTGTCAGAGCGGAACACCCAGGGTGGGGGGAGGGGACGACGTGTCTCCTCGTGTCATCGCGCTGTGTCACTCAGGTGTTTTCCCTCCAGAGGGCAGGTCCCTCCCTCCCTGCCCCCCCCCCCAACCTTACTCTCCTCCCTCCCCTCCGTCTCCTGCCGGGGGTGGTGGACGAACACAAGCAGCTCCTCCACAGCAGGGGGAAAGATCTCCTCCACGTGAACGCCGCTTTCCGCGTCGGATTGATGTCAGAAGACAGCCGTCGACTCCTCCATGGTGGGATCGCATCAAGGTGAACGGGACCCCCCCAACCCCCACCCCCTCCTGTCGCCTGTTTGATGTGAGGAGAGGCGGAGGCGCCATGGGATTCATCCGGGGCTCATTTCATCTTCTCGCTGTGTGAGCCGCTCGACTTCATCACCGTCATCGTCTTCTCTCTGCGCTCAGGTAAACGGAGTTCACACGGCCTTGAGGTGGGGGGGCTGTGATGCATCGGTACAGTCAACCCCCACCCCCCACCCCGAGAGTCGAGTTCAACAGCTCGGTTGAGAGTCTAATTTTAGCGGAAGTAATCCCGGGGCCGAGGATTTCGAGTTAACGGCGCTAAAGAAGAAGCAGCTAATGAGACTTAAACACACGCGGGACTTTTCGTTGTCTCGAAAACACGGCGTCAAGAACCGGACGACGTGGTTTTTTACTGGTTTGAATGGCGCAAAATAACTAAAACGTCACAAAACGATTCAAAACAAACAATTAAAGTTGTTTTTCCATCCATTTACGAGCTAAATGTTAGAATTTTGGTCAGAATAAAGTGTTTTTTTGTCGCCTTTGCTAATGTTTGAATGTTCTCCCTCTCCTGGTGTGAGTTTGCTCTCTTGGCTTTAGCACCAACATTGCATTAATCCACCTTTTTAACCTTCTTTCTATTGTTTTTCCCACTTTCTGCTAACTTATAGTTTACGCAGTGCCTGGATGAACTTTTAATCCTGTGCTAACGTCAGCTCTCGTGCTAAAATTAGCACTCTCCCACTATGAATACTATCTGGAGTTAGCATAACAGCCGGCAATAGCATTCTGTAATTCACCACGGATACGAGCTATGGAGCAAAATAGCTAACCATTCCATCTCAATGATTGGAGCAACACTTACTCGAGTTAGCATTAAGCTTGCTGTCTCGAGTTAGCATTAAGCTAACTGTCAAGTGACCCCTCCTTTAATGGTTGTGGCCCTCCCTCGCAGGTGGAATGGACACACGGGACCACGCATCCTCCGCAGGGAGGGGACTGAAGTCCAGGTAGGTCTCACACTCTGGACTGTGTCCCCTGGTCAGGACAGGGACCCTAAGGGGGGGGGCAGACCAGACCAGACCATCTGCTGACCGTCACACCAAGTTCCAATTCCAATGTTGCACAAACTAGTTGCTCAACTCTGATTCTAGGCTCTCTCAGATGATGCACTTTGGATCCAGCACCGTGGGCCCTGCGGGGTCCGACCATGGCGACCAGAGAACGGGGGCCAACATGGGGGCCACGAGGCGAGTCCGACATTTAGTCAGTCATTGCTCAACCATGCAAGATGGTTAAAAAGATGACTTGTTTACAAATGACTCATCATTTGCTCCTTTTGCAGTACTGAGCGGTTCCCCTTGGCAACGCGGAACCTCAACAACTCGAACAACAACGATGGGTAAGAGGCTATGTGCGACGCCGCAAAGTTAGCTATCGGTGGCAGAGAGCAGACAAACACGTGGGCCTGTTTGTCGACATCCACAGCAAGAAGGACGAGAAGAAGGACGAGAAGAAGGACGAGAAAAAGGACGAGAAGAAGGACGAGAAGAAGGACGAGAAGAAGGACGAGAAAAAGGACGAGAAGAAGGACGAGAAGAAGGACGACAAAAAAGACGACAAGAAAGACGACAAGAAGGAGGAACCGTGAGTACAACACACAAGTTTGTCGATCCGAATCCACCAAGTGATGATGACAAAGTTGACACCACAAACCTCATGAGGTGTGTTTTTTGACACACTACTCCTTTGTCGCACGCAGAAAGGAGGTGTGGATCATGGACCCTGCGACGGACTTGTACTACTACTGGCTGTCCACCATCTCCGTCCCGGTGTTCTACAACCTCATGCTTCTGGTGGCCAGGTTGGACTCCACCTCCTTTTTGGTCTCCCCGGCAACAGTCTGGTGATTCACCATGAATCTCTGTCTGTCTTCCTGTAGGGCTTGTTTTAATGAACTGCAGTACACCAACACCACACTATGGATTGGCTTTGACTACACTTCAGATCTCCTGTACTTCATTGACACCTTTGTGAGGACCAGGACAGGTTTGTAAAGCGCCTTTTGCTCAGAGTGACCTAACGTGACCTCATGCTAACGACATGCTAATGTGTCCAAAGGGTTCCTGGAACAAGGACTACTGGTGAAAGACGCGAAGGTCCTCATGGAGAGGTACAAGAAAACGCTCCAGTTCAAGCTGGACGTCATGTCCATCCTTCCCACCGACATTGTGTTCATCCAACTGGGAATCGACAATCCGGAGTGGCGGTTCAACCGTCTCTTCCGGCTGTCGCGCCTCTTCGAGTTCTTCGACCGAACGGAGACCCGCACCAACTTCCCCAACATCTTCCGCATCGGCAACCTGGTGCTTTACATCATCATCATCATCCACTGGAACGCCTGCCTGTACTTCGCCATCTCGAAGGTGCTCGGCTTCGGCTCGGACACCTGGGTGTACCCGGACCTGAAGACCCCCGAGTACTCGCGCCTGGCCAGGCAGTACATCTACTGCTTCTACTGGTCCACTCTCACCCTGACCACCATCGGGGAGACGCCGCCCCCGGTCCGCGACTTCGAGTACTTCTTCGTGGTCGTCGACTTCCTCACCGGCGTCCTGATCTTCGCCACCATCGTGGGCAACGTGGGCGCCATGATCTCCAACATGAACGCCGGGCGCGTGGAGTTCCAGGCCAAGATCGACTCCATCAAGCAGTACATGCAGTTCCGCAAGGTCACCAAGGACCTGGAGGTGAGGGTGGTCAAGTGGTTCGACTACCTGTGGACAGAGGAGAAGACCTGCGACGAGAAGCTGGTGCTCAAGAACCTGCCGGACAAGCTGAAGGCAGAGATCGCCATCAACGTGCACCTGGAGACCCTGAGAAAAGTGCGCATCTTCCAAGACTGCGAGGCGGGCTTGCTGATCGAGTTGGTCCTCAAGCTCCAGCCGCAGTTTTTCAGTCCGGGCGACTACATTTGCAAGAAGGGGGACATCGGGCGAGAGATGTACATCATCAAAGAAGGGAAGCTGGCCGTGGTCGCCGACGACGGCGTCACGCAGTTCGTGGTCCTCAGCGACGGCGCGTACTTCGGGGAGATCAGCATCCTGGGCATCAAGGGCAGCAAGGCCGGCAACCGGCGCACGGCCAACATCCGGAGCGTGGGCTACTCCGACCTCTTCGCCCTGTCCAAGGACGACCTGATGGAGGCCCTGACCGAGTACCCAGACGCCAAGTACGCCCTGGAGGAGAAGGGGCGGGCCATCCTGATGAAGGACAACCTCATCGACGAGTCGCTGGTGGCCGCCGCCGACGCCAAGGACCTGGAGAACAAGGTGAACGAGGTGGAGGCCAACATCGACGTGATGACCCTCAAGCTACGCAAGCTGACCAGCCAGTACGAGTCGTCCCAGCGCAAGATAAAGCAGAGGCTGGTGAACATCTCCAACCAGGTCCGGAGCATGAGGTTCGAGGATGACTGACGCTCGCCAACGCGCGGACCCTTGTCTATACAACACTGTAGGCCCTCGTACGCGCTATACATAGCATGTGTCCCTTTTCTTCGCGATAATGAAGTTGCCAATAGATTTCCATTAATCCTTCCCTAAGCTTGGCTGCAGGGCAACTGAGATGACACCAAATATGTCTACTAACGTGAGAATTTGTGTCTTTTTTTTTGCTTGTGTCACTTTTTGGCAATAAAACGGACCTTTGGTTTTGGGGGAAATGTGGAGAAAACAAAGCATCGCAGGTCACTTGAAACTTGAACAACGACAACTGACCAGCAGAGGGCAGCAAAGCTGGAAGATTCACTCAGGATCCATAGTGCTGAGTTACAGGTATACACGTTTCTGTAATGATATAACTAGCAAAAATAGGGAGGAACTACCAGTCGGGGAGTGGGGGGGGAGAGTAAGTCAGTTCATGTGCTTAAGGGGTGGTCGACACCGAACAACCGAAGAGGACGAGTTAGTGTGTGTTTCATTCCTACCTGTGGTACTTTTTCTAAACGAAGGCTACTGACACACACAAACACACACACACACACACACACACACACACACACACACACACACACACACACACACACACACACAC
>JAUESF010000053.1:3751507-3779469 GCA_032274765.1 Malacoctenus tetranemus
TTAAGGTTAAGGAAGAAGGTTGAGTATTGGTTGAGGATTACGGAAGAGATTGAAACGGGCCCTGACCTCTCCCTTACCTCCCGCTCCCTCTGGCACTGACTCCGCTCGGCGTCCAGGCGGGCCCGGAGGTGCTCGCAGTCGCGCCACAGCCGCTCCCTGTCCCTCCCCAGCTGCTCCGTCGCTGAACGCAGATTTATAACAAAAGAGGAAAGAAAATCATCGAGGGAGAAACACTAAAAAAGGAGGCGGGGGGGGGGGCGTTTTGGTTCCTACTTGGCTGAGCGGCGCCCGTCGGCTCGCCGCCGAGGACATGGGGCAGGAAGTCCCGGAGCTGCATGACCTCGGTCATCAACCTGTCCAGGTCCCTCCTCCTCACCTTGACAAAGCCGTCCTGAAGGGGACAAAAGACCACATTTTACTCTCTTTCTGTATAAACACACCACAAAACTGAGAATATCACAAGTGTTTCCAAACAATGAAGTCATGGTCAACTTTTAACTGAGGGTTAACAAATGAAAAAAAAACCCTTAAAATGTTTATTTCTAATAAATCTTTAAACGTTAACACTTCATACCACCAAAATATTCATTTCTATGACTGCTCTGAATTTATTTTCAACCATCTATATTAGTTGTCCTCGTTTTATTTCCGTTTATCCAGGATTTCAGACTTCCATACTTGATTGTTTTTAGCATTTGTTAGATTAGCAGCGTTGCTAACGAGACAGAAACATTGGAAGCTACACAAAAGCTGTTAGCTGTTAGCACAACAACAGAAGTAATTGTATAGTTAAATGATTATTTTTTACCTTTGAACCACAGAATTGGGGTGAAGTTTTTCGGGGCTGAGACACAGACATTTGTCCTCTTTTTCCGGATGCCCTGTTAGCACAGTGCTACCTAGGAGCTGTGCTGGAAATGAGAAAGAAAATACGTAAAGAATGAAGAAAAAAAATCTATTGCCTACATTTTGTTAACTGCAGTTTTTTAAAGTCACCTTTTAGTTGAAAAACACCAAAGCTAGCTAGCTGTAAAGTAGCCAAAAATGATAGGATCACCGCTAATTGGACAGGCTCTTTATTAGCCTGCTATGAGTATAACTGATATTGCTAACGCCTGAGGTTGCCTTTTCCTGTGGTTGCTTCACAGTAAAAGCTTCCAGCTTTACTAGGGGGTGACTGAACATATGAGCAAACCTACCTTTTTCCCCACATATCGACAAATTCAAAGTATTTTTTTTTACTTGTACTGGAACTAAAATATTTTTAACACAGATACTTGTGTACAAGTACTTATCTAACTCGAGTAAAGCTTTAAACAAGCTACTATTTTGACCCTTAGGAGTACCTGTAATTGTAAGGTGAAGCTACGCCTCCGGCTGGCAGGTGGTGGCGCGAACGGCGGAAGGATTTCCCGTCCATCCGCAGGCCGGCAGGCGACGCACTCCAGTCCGGGTTTTGCGAACCCCTCCTCCGCGCGCTCGAAGAGAGGCTTATCTTCTCTTCCTTTGTGTTTGAAAAAAAAAGAAAAAAAAGAAAAAGCTCCCGAGTGCACTCGGCGGGACCGGCCAGACGCCCCCCCTCCCGAAGACTTCCCCCCCGAGTTCCGCCCGCTCTTCTTCAAGAGTTTTTTCGCGCTCATGTCCGGGGGACGACAGACCGACCTGTCCGGCGATGAGGTGTTCATCCGCCGCTTCCCGGTGCACCGCGCCTGTCGGGACGGGGACGTGGGCGCGCTGGTGTCCCTGCTGAAGGAGCTGTCAAACCAGGCGCATCTCACCGTCGAGGACCCCTCCTGCGGATGGACACCTATCCACTGGGCTGCCCACTACGGACAGGTACTGTCCACAAGTTCCTCAAGAGGAACGCGACATGAGCGATATTTCCTGCTCTTAACTTGGTTACAGTAAAACATACAGTAGTCGCCCAAGCTAACTCCCGTCAACTCAACTGTAGTTCATTGATTGTTGCTCCTGTAATCCGTTTAAACCAAACATGGCGTCTTAACGGTACACTCGCATTAGAAACAGGGATGAATGAGTTTTTTTTGGACACAATTTCACAAGAGGTTTGTGGTTTATTCTGAAGTGTCGCGTCCCGTCACAGGTATGTGCGGCGCTTTTGTTTTCAATAAAGTTTTCCGTCATTTCAAAAAGTACAGTAATCGAATCGCCCCGTGGCTTTTTTTATTGGTTGCGGTTCAGCCAATCAGGACACGAGCGTCGAAAACAGCGTTGTAGAACCAGGAAATAACAAAAAAATGTGTTTATGTTTTAATGGAACAAATAAGCGTTTATAGAACACTTCAGTGTTGCATAAAATACTTTGGTGACTTTTTGGGTGCTTTGTGCGCGTGTAAACAGCTGGAGTGCGTGATGCGCCTGGTGCAAATGGGCTGCGAGGTGAACACTGCGACGAGCCGCTACAACCTGACGCCGACGCACAGCGCGGCGTTCGCCGGGCACCCCCACTGCGTGGTGTGGCTCACTCAGGCCGGCGCTGACGTCAACCAGCAGGTCGGTAACCGGCCCGGTGGCTCGCGCCTCACCTCGCCTCACACTCACCTCACGCTCTACTCCTTGACAGCTGCCAATTGTGTTCGCAGGACCTCGTGGGCGAGACCCCCATCCACAAGGCGGCTCGCTCCGGCAGCCTGGACTGCATCCAGGTCCTGCTGATAGCAGGCGCTAAGCTACAGTAAGTCCCTCCCCACCCCCTGCTGCGCATGTCTGTCGCGGCACCACACCTGTATGGCCGCTCAGCGGTAACCACAGCAACAACCAGCCTCATTCACAACCATCCACGAGCAACTAAAACAAGAAAATAATATTAATAATAATAATTTGAAAGAACGGAGAAAGGTAGTGATACTAAAGCACACAATTTTTAAAAAATCTTGAGTTTTAATAATAATAAAAAATTGCACTGTCTTATAATTCTATATTTAAATAATATTTGAATCCTTTTTTCTCTTTATTGGGGGGAAAACAAAAATCCGTCCAGCAGAGGGCAGTGTTCAATCAACTCTCGTTGCGTTCCAGTCTGAAGAACGCCAGCGGGCAGACGGCGGCCGACGTGGCACACGCCAGTGGCTTCCACGACTGCTTCTGCTTCATCGCCGACGCCCGCCGCCACCTGCGCCAGCTGCCGGGCGGCAAGAGGCGGCCGGCCTCTGCCGCCTACGCTGCTGGGTCGGCGAAGAAGGCCAGGAGGTCCGAAGAGGACGAGGAGGAGGAGGAGGAGAGCATGCACGTGGACTGCGCGGAGCTCAGCTCAGGTGAAGGGGGGAAAAAACAACCTCTCAGGTCATCGCTTTCGTTTAAGTTCTGCCTCTGACCTCCGTTCTGCTCATTTTTCCCCAGAAGACGAGGGCCGACCGGCTGCCGAGCGGACCGCGCCGGAGGACCCCGCCCCCGCGCCCCAGGCGACGCCCCGCCGCGCGGCGTCCGAGATGTGCGGCTCGCTGCACCTCGGCGGCAGCCCCAGCAGCTGCGTCTCCCACCGGCCCGCCTGGTGGGGGCCGGCGGGGGCGGGGGACGATGGGGGCGCCGGTGACTTCCTGCACTACGGACACTTCCACGGCTTCGGCGACACGGCCGAGGAGCCGGGGGACGGCTGGCGCCTGGCCCGGCACAAGATGGCCACCTCCAACTCGTAAAGCTAAGCTAAAAAAAAAGCCCACGGTTGCCACGGTCACCAGCGTGAAAGTATTAAAACACCTGCCGAGAAAGGGGGGGGCGGAGCTTCTAGCCTTATACTTAAGTTAGCTAACCAGGCGGCCAATTAGCTGTTGAGACTTGTCATTGGTCGAGGTGTGATGTCATTCCGCGTCCGTCCCACAATGAGGCACAAAAACAACGATGAATGTAGCGTCCAGTCTGGCCCCCTTTCCGTCTTTTGCTCGCTGCTCCTCCTTGTGGCGAGGAGGTGGTGTTACACTTGTAGGCCATTTTCAGGGTTAAATTTAAGGTTCTGTTTATTTCAATGTTTTGGATGTTTAAAGGGTTTAAGCGGCATTTTTTTGGGGTCGTTGTACTGTAATATTCACACCTGCCGGCGCTCTCTTTGTACACTACAGCAGCTGTGTTTGAATGTGCACCATTTGCCAAAAAAAACAAAAACAAACAAACTGCCTTACAACACCGAGAGGCACCGTTGCCAGGTGACAGACACTTGTTTTTTTTTCTACTCGTCTCTTCAATAAAATGTTTTTTGCATTTTCTTAAAAAAAAAAAAAAGCGCTGATTTGTTTTTCCTGCGATTTAAAAAAATGAAATAAAATGAGCTTATTTTAGAATTATTAAAAAAGTAAAGAAATTAAACAAAAAAAACCTCTCAAAAATAAGGAAAAATTAAATGAAGAAAAAAAAAAGAGTTTTATTGTGGTTCAACTCAATAGTAAATAAGATAACATGCATAAAAGTGTCTTTGTGTTTACGTGTACAAGTGAAAAAATAATGGGGCAATAAGGTGAAATAAAGCCTGGATCAGCTCCTCAGGTCCAGCTGGATGGTCCTCTGCAGGCTGGCGATGCTGGCGTCCAGCGCCGCCAGGCCGTCCCTGAACGCCTCCTCGTCCCTGGTGTCAAAGGTGGACGCCGACTGCGCGCTCCACTCAGACCACGCCGGCTCGGCGGCTCGGCAGTCTGGCCGCGCGGGGGCTTCGGGCCGGCCGGGCTCGTCCTGCGTCCGGCTCAGGGACGTCAGGAAGTGGGCGATGTGGTCGGTGGGCGGCGCCGGGGGGGCCTCTGCGCGGCTTTTGGCGTCACGTGAGCCGTCGGTGATGGTTGGACGACTCTGGAGGAGCCTGGAACACACAGAGGAGAGGGGGGGGAGGTCTCACACCTGATGTAGCGTCTAGCTTGTCCTTGGAAGCTTTTTGGGCCTTCCCCCCCACCTGTTCAGGGTCCCGATCTCCTCCAGCCTCTGCTGAGCGAGCGAGGCCAACTTGCCCTTCTCTCGCTCGCTGGCTGTCAGACGCCCCCTGGTGGCATCCAGCTCTGCACAGAGTGTTGCCGTTCAGACTGTGCAGGGACACACACACACACACACACACACACACACACACACACACACACACACACACACACAGGGTCCGGACCTGTCTTCAGGAGCGCGCTCTCCGCCTCGCGGTCCTTCAGCTGGCCCTGTGTGTCCTGGTGGGCTTGCCGTAGTTCGGTGATGTCGCCCTGCAGCTCGCGCAGTCTGGCCTGGGCGGCGTCCAGCTCCTCCTGAAGACTCGCCACTGTGACACACACACACACACACACACATTTCGACAAAGGGGGTCCAGCAGGAGAAGGTGACGTTGTCCTTCCGTGACAAGGAACCCCACCTAATGAGGTCACCGAGGCCTCCGGGTCGCGACGCCACTCCGCCCTCTCCCGCTCCTTCAGCTGCTGATTAAGCATCCTCACACGCCTGTCACACACACACACACACACACACACACACACACACACACACACTCAGAAAGTTCCTGACGAAGACGCGTGCGGAAGGAGAAAACAGGAGGAGTGAGTTACTTTCGGAGCAGCGCGTTCTCGCCAAGCAGCGACGGCGTCCCATCCCCCTGCGGCGAGGTTAGCGCCCCCTCCAGGCGGGCGAGCAGTTGCTCGGCCGCGCCACCCCGCCCCACGATCTGGGCCTTCAGCTCCCCCAGGAGGCCCCGCAGGCTCCGGGGGTCCTGGGCAGGGGCGGGGGCAGGGAACGCGTCCCCGTCCTCGTCCCCCGACGACTGGCGCACAGAGAGGAGGAGGACGGGGGGCGGGGGGGAGGCAACGGCGGGGGGATGCAGCTTCACGCCGGAGTGGGCGGGCGGGGTGAGGACGGCGCCGTGCGGTCTCGGGGAGGCGCCGCCTGGACAGACAGGAAGAGATGTCACATGACCGTTAGAGGACTTGGTAAAATAGCTAATATTAAATAAAAAAAAAAAAAAACAAATTGTGGCAAATTTTAAACATTTCAGCGTTAAAATACATTTATTTTTTACTTAAATAAAAATATTAATTTGACAAAAATTACCTAATTTATGCAAAATTATAATATGAAAAATTCCTGTAAAAAATGAAAATAAATTTAAAAAAAAATAAAGTAAATAGAACTTTTTTCATTCATGGGCTCCACCATGTTGTGGGAAGTGGTCGCCACGGCAACGATGGCCCAAGAATTTCGGGACGCACCCACCGGCCTTTGCTGGGGGCTTTCGGACCGCCTTCTTGACCTGGAGGCCGGAGCGCCGGGATTTGGCAGCCGCACCCTTCGCCGGTGCCCGGGGAGGAACGAGTGAGGCTGACGCTGACACACACACACACACACACACACACACAATTATCATAACATCGTGCCTGTAGCAGTGTGTCAGGGTGGTCTTCATTTACCTGCGTTGTCAGCCTGCAACATGCCGCTGAGCAAGGCAGCGCAGCGGTCCAGACCTTGATGCAAGTTGGTGACCTGACACACAGGGAAAAATTAATGATTTTTAAAGGGATTAAGGAAGAATCCGCCCCCCCCCCCAACAACACACACACACTGCAGGGCTCCATCACCTGGTCCTCTGAGTCGGTGGAGTACAGAGAGTAGGCAGGCTTCGACCGGGGGGCTGCTCTGGGGTCTGCGGCCCCTCTGACAGCACAAGGTAAACAAAAAAAAAAAATGAATCGAACAAACCAAACCGATGCACTCATAAGAGAAGGGGGGGAAAGGCTGCTGTGCTCACCGGCTCCCCCTCGTGGCTCCTGCAAGCCTCCCTGATGTCACCGCCTGTCAGTCACAAACCAACAGTAAAAAAAACAATTGGCTGTTGTGTCCCCAAATGTCTCACAGCATCACACGGCTGATTCACATCAACGCAATCAAACGCACTACTTGACCCCCGCGCCCTCTTGTGGAACGATTTAACATCATATATAAAGATGACACTTGCTCTCGCGTCTTGTCTGACAAGGAGGTAAAAGACAACAATGAGTGACTGAACCTGCAACTGCCACTCACAAAGCTCGCTGGTGTTTTGACACGAGTTAGCTAAAAGTTCGCAAAAAAGCCTGACGTTTCCAAACACTTTAGCTCGTCGCGTTAGCCTCACCTTCCGTTGAGCTGTGCCCTTCATGGCGAACGCAACAGACCATAATATTCAGCTGAAACGACACTCCAGGGGCCCCCCCACTCTCCTGCCTTAGTCGCTCCGGTCGGGCTGTCGGCTCCCAAACGTCCCAACGCAGCTTCACTTTCCTCGCGTCCGGGGAGGTTTGCGGGTGGAAGCGCGTTTGAAATGGGAAAACACGGAAGTGGACTGACCAATCCTGAGACAGGATACAGGGGCGAGCAACGGGAGCGGACCGTTCATTGGCAGAGAGGAGACTGACGGGATAGAGTGTTTTTGCTGAGTTGATGTCAACGTGTTTCTGGCACGCCAGTGATCTTTGTCTATTAATAATAAGATAAATAAAATAAAAAATAAAAATGAATAATAAAATAATTGTTAAAAAATTAATGAAACAAAATTTTTAAAAAATAAATAATTTCTATAAATACAATCAAATAATTAATAAATTACGCTGGTGACTCTACAGCCGTTGCTGTCAAGAAACTAAAAAGCTTGTAAAGTCCAAAAATGCAACTGTGTACTAAAAACGATTTTCCAAATATTTTTTACTCGACTTTGACGTAATTCAGTTTAAAATCGCTTTATTCTCATTGAACAAAATAATCATTTGATGCACATTGCAGATGTCACACTGCCCTCTTGTGGCTAATTTAAGGCAACGCGCCTTGAGTGGCACAAGCTTCATTTTGCACTTATCTTCAGCCTTTTTTTATTCTCATTGATTGAAAACGAATGCTTTTAAAAGCTTTCATTTACCTGGCTGGTGTGAAGTCATTGCTGAAAAGTAGAAATAGTGTCAAACTATTAAATGAGAACTTCTTTTACTCCCAAATCAAACTTGACGCCAACAGGAAACAACCAAACGTCCATCTTCCGATGTTGCTTTTGGAAAAGGACTTCCCTCATCAGCCAAAGCGGTCATTTTCTTTATTGGCTTTGGTGGTGTCACAGAACACTTTATGGCAACACTGATTCAGACTGTCCACCTGCTTCGCGATCGACGCTGACCTCAGAAACCTGCGCTGTCGACGACTAGATTTTAGCCCGGTTAACACAAACTTTGTTCTCTCCTCTCACTTGCCATGACGTAAGCTGGATCGCCAAACCTCTGGTAATGGGTTTTACGGATGCAGCTGACGAGTGGTACAGAACACCACATGGACTAAACTTTGCTCGGTTAAGAGAAAACAGATTTCTTCCTTCAAAAAGACAAACCGATATAAAACAACACGCTGAACTCTTTAAAAAAAAAAAAAAAAAAAAAAAAAAAAAAGGAAAATAACTTGGTCGCGTCGGTCGGCTGCTGTCGTCCTTCATTCCCACTCTTCCTCCTCCTCCTCCTGGGGTGGAGCTGCAGGCTGACTCATCCCGCTGTTGTCTTTGAGCGAGCTGGTCTGCAGGGGGGGAGGTGGAGAGGACGGCGTGAGCGTCGGGGCTGCGACGCGATTGGACGAAACAGATGTGGCGTCCCTTTACCTTCCTGGAGTCGGTGGACGCGAACGGCTTCCTGGGTGCGGTGAAGCCGGCGATGCCGTGAGCGCCGAACGCCGCCTCCTCCAGCCACGCCGGCACCTCCTGCTGTGCCTACGGACACAAGAGGACGCCGTTAAAACGTGGACACCCTCTTGTGGTCCCACGTGTCATTGCGCGGTCTTACCTTGGACAAGATGGTCACCAACGGGCGCGCCAGCTGGCCGTCGGCGTCCGGGTCAAAGAAGGACACCGCCTTGCCCGTGTTGCCGCAGCGGCCGGTGCGCCCGATGCGGTGCACGTACTCGTCGATGTTCATTGGGAGGTCGAAGTTCACCACGTGCTGCACATCGGGGATGTCCAGGCCGCGCGCCGCCACCGACGTCGCCACCAGGACGGGACACTGGCCCGAGCGGAAGTCCGACAGGGCCTTCTCGCGCTCCCTCTGCTCCCGGTCACTACGGGGAGGGAGAAGAAATGGCGTCACGGTGGGCGTCTGTGGTCTTCGCTCGGCTCTCCAGCCACGCCCTTACCCGTGAATGCTGGTCGTCGGGAACTTCTCCTGGCACAGGGAGATGGCGATGAAGTCCGCCATCCTCTTGGTCGCCACGAACACCAGCGTGCGCTCCGTGCCTGCGCCGACGAAACAAAACTGATGACGTCAGCTCCCGTTCCCCGCGCGTGAAAAGCCGCGGACGCCGCCTTTACCTATCGTCTTCAGGAAGTCGAAGAGCTGTTGCCTCTTGTTGAACTTGCCCACTTGCAGGAAGGTCTGCTCCACGTCGGTGCAGGCTCCGCCCACGACGCCCACGGCCAGGAACAGGTAGTCCTGCTTCAGGAAGTCGGCCGCCAGCCTGTTGGCGAGAGGGAGGAGAACAGAAATGACGCCTCAAGAAGCGCAGACATGGATTTTGAGGGGGGTGAGGCGGGGGGGGCGAACCTCTGGATGTCCTCGGGGAAGGTGGCGCTGAACATCAGCGTCTGCCGGTGCTCCTTCGACGGCATGCCGGGCGAGCCCACCAGGGTGCGCACGTCGGGCTCGAAGCCCATGTCCAGCATGCGGTCGGCCTCGTCCAGCACCAGGTAGCGCACTTTGCTCAGGCCGATCTGCAGCAGACGGACACGGCAGAGCGTCGAGGTTCGATCCTTGGGCGCGTCGTGAGGAAAGAACTAAAACCCTGAATCGCTCACCTTTCCTCTCCCGATCATGTCCAGCAGGCGCCCGGGGGTCCCGCAGATCACGTTGCATCCCTTCAGGATCTCCCTGATCTGGAATCCGGTGTTGACCCCGCCATACACGACGACGGGCCGAACGCACGTCCTGAGTCGAGGAAGACGAACTGTCAGAGAGACTCTTGACAATCTGAAGTGGGGGGAAAACGCGTCGTCGACGGACGCACGAACCCGTGCGCGAATTTGCGGGCCTCCAGGAAGATCTGGTTGATGAGCTCCCTGGTGGGGGCCACGATCACCGCCTCGGGCTCCTGCACTTCGCTGAAGCAGCTGGCGGCGGCGCCGTCGGCCATCAGCTGCTGCAGGATGGGGAGCAGGAACGCGGCCTGACGGCGGGGAGGGGGGGAAAAAGGGGAGGGCGCGTTCAGATCACCTGACTATGAGGCCGAAGGGTCCCAGGGTCCACAAACTCACCGTCTTCCCCGACCCGGTTTGGGCGCAGGCCATCAGGTCCCGGCCGGCGGTGACGATGGGGATGCCGTGCTTCTGCACGGGGGTGGGCTTCACATAGCCCGACTTGCCCACGTTCTTCTTCAGGGACTCGCACAGGCCGGCTTCGTCGAACGTCTTGGAGAAGAAGAAGAGAGGAAGTCGTGTGTCCCCTCCCTGACGCGCTGCCGACGGCGACCGTTTTTCGACTCGAGGGACCCACCAGGATGGCCGGCGGGGGGTTTTTGCCGCCCACGTCCACCAGGATGTCATCGTACTTGTCGAAGTTGATGCCCGTCTTGTAGTGGGAGAAGATGGCGTTCTCGTCGCTGGGGAGCTCCGGCGGCACGTACGTGACCCTGGGCCTTTCGCTGTCGGCCGCGTCCTTCCCCGGTGCTTTGTCGTCCGCTGCGTCACAAATCAGTCAGTCACTTTTTTGGGGTATTTTTTAGCATCAAAAGGTGGATTTAAACAAGAAAACAACCTTTTGGAAAGACATCTTCGTCTCTGCCACGGTAACCTGCAACAACAACAACAACAACAACAACTCGTGTCTGGTTGACAAGTACGACGACTCGTGGTGGTCGCTCGCTCACCTCCTCTCGACTCGCCTCTCCCTTGATTCCCTTCAAAACGCAGCAGTTCAATCAGTGCACGCAAAACAAAGAGCTAACAACAGGCGTAAAATCAGGCGCTACCTCTTCCGAAGCCTCCTCCTCTGCCGCCTCGACGGAAGCCTAGGAAAAACAATCAGATCGGTTGTTATTCCGTCCGGTCTTTAGAGAGAAGAAGAAGAGGAGCAAGGAACCGACCACTGTCGCTTTCTTCGTTGTTTCCTGCACACACACACAAAAAAGAGGTAAAACCATCAAGTTTACGCATCAGAAATGGTTTAAGCATCGCTTCGCGAGCTAAGGTTACCACTGAAGCCGTTGTCTGTGTCGCTGAGTCCCCGGCCGGATCCTGAGAAAAACACAAGACGATATTGTTTGTTTCTTTAGGTTCGTCTTTAGCTTGGGTGTTTGTGGCTTCACGTCACACACAAGGAATCACAACAGAGTCTGACCGTGGCCGCCTCGTCCTCTGGAGTGCCCTCCGGGTCCCTCCTCGTCTGAAATGAAGACAAACCGAAAAGAGGGGGGAGGTCACGGAAAGAGCTGCGATACCACCTGGCCTCAAAAACACCAGCGAGCCTCACCGCTGTTGCCGCCTGAACCGAACGCGTTCCTAAATCCTCCGGTGCCGCGGCCCCGCCCGCCGCGCCCTGAGGACCGATGCAAAGTCGATCGAAATCGGTCGTTTTTGTTCCTGTGAGATCGTCTCCCCCCGTGCCACTCACCTCGTTGGAATCTGCCTCCGTCAGCTGTCCACGTGTTCCCGTTCGACCCTGGGGGAAAGGGAAAAGTCGCGCGGGGGGGTCAACGGGCAGCCATCGCGGACATGTGCGTCGTGTTTGAAGCGCGTACCTTTGCTCGGGGCGTCAACAAAGCAGGTCAGCGTCGCAGTGTTGGTGGTCGTTTCCTGTTTGGGGGGGGAGGGGGGAAGCAAACCCGAGTCAGCGACAGAGGTGTGGAACAGAGGATCGACTGGATGGAAACCTGCAAAAGAACCAAAGCTCACCTCTTCTTCCCACTCATCCATTTTTTCCCAATGACCTGATAAAAACAGACAAACAAACAAACACATTAAATGACATATTGTTCCTTAGCAGCCACAAATTAATTTTTCATTGAGTGTATTATTACATATAAGGAGGTTAGTGTAACAAAAACACCACAAAAAGACCCGAAATAATATCTATGCCACTCAAGGTTAATTTTTTACCGCCCCCTACTGGATGATAATGACAGTGAGACCGCAGACTGCAAAAACGCACATGCGCTGAGTAGCTTATGAAGTAGGGATGCACCGCGCCAAAGGCGAATCACATTAAAATGTATGTCCGACTATTGAATGTGGTTGTTCAGTTTTTCCACTATCTTCTTTCTATCTTCTTAATGGTTCCGGAACCGGACTTTAAGGAACCGGTTCCTATTTGCGTACCTGTACTTTTTGCCACGTGGCAAAAAAAAAAAGCCTAGGGTAAACTAAGTCCAAAGCCAAGCGCAATTCACAAAAAAACAAAGTAAATAGACTCGATACATCTTAAACACGGTGAAGACGCGATACAAGTCATGATAACGAAACAACAACATTAAGAGCGGTAACTTCGAGATGGGAAGCCAAGTGCAGAAATGCTAGCACCTGTCAACCATGACCAAGCTAAAACAAGCTAAGAAGCTACCGCGCTAATGCGCCGAACGCGCACTTTACTCCCAAGTTCTCCGCACTTCACCGCGCAAATTGTTCACAGTAAAGAAAAAAAAAGGTTGTGAAGACTGAAAAGGTGAAAAAAAGACTTACTGTCCGGGCTGGTTGTCCGAGTTCAAATGGTTCCAGGTGTCGTGGAGCCGCTTTCTGGTCCCTCGGATGGCCTCTCCGTCCGCTGCGCACGTGAACGCCGAGACGCATTCTGGGTAGTCGATTTCTGCTCCTTTTCCCGCTCCGCTCAAGTTTGGTCAACGCCAATAAAATATATGATTTTCTTTTAATGTCTTACAAGGCCATGTTCACAGTTTTAATGTTGTTTTAATGCAGTTTAATTAATTAAATTCTCCATTAACTAAATTTGTCAAAATGTTGATTGAGGATGGAGGAGCAAAAGGGTGTGTGTGTGAGAGGCGGTATTTGACATGAACACTTTACAAAGCCTTGAATGTAACGGCGCGGGTTCGAATCCCAACCACGACAATAAATTCTTCCGCGCACACTGTGAGATTTAAAAAAAATACGTGAACATATCCTGTTTGATATTTTTCCCCCCGCCGAAATCAAAAGTATTTCAATATTTCTGACGCTTTCGAGTCCAGTTCCTCCCAGCGCGGCGATCCAGTCCGGCAGGTCTGGGAGCTTACGCCGCAGTGCATTGTGGGACGTGCGCTGATGGTGAAGTCAAGATGGCTACGAAGCTCAGGCAGAGGGAAGAGCCCGCAGTGGGAAGGCCGTGAATGAAGTTTTTTTTCTTCCCCCCCCTCCCCTGAACAGAGCTCCCTCCCTTGCTCCCCGGCCGGGACTCGAACCGCCGCCCCGCCGCAGAGCCCCCCGCAAGAGGACCCGAGACGCTCGCTCCCTCCCAAGCAGACCGACTAGCAAGACGAGGAGAGGATAGAAGTCTCGTATGAATCCCGACGAGAAGGAGGACTGTGAGTGTGCGCCACCACAGGCCGAGACTAGCCCCTCGAGAGGACCCGATAGGTGGGGATACCGAGAGGAAAGAGCCGGGGATGCTAATCGAGGCGCTGCAGCGGCTAGTTAGCGGGGCGCTAACGGTTGAGGGGGGACGGGACTGCCTTTGAATGCGTAGCTTGCCTTATTCATTCAGACTCTGGGTTAAATCACGAGTATGACAAAGGGTGCGTTTTGTTGAGGCGGAAGCGGGAGGTGAGGAGGGGGGTGTCATTTTTTTGCATGAATTTCAGCAGAATGGGGGGGCCGGCAGTGTAGCTAGTTGATGCTAAAGCTTGCTAAGTCAGCGTTAGACCGCACAGAGCCCTGACATTTCTCTCTCTGCCCCCCCCCTCCCTTCCCGGTTAGCCGGCTATCCCGCTTGGTTGTTAGCTAAGTGTATTAGCATCTCATACATGTAATACGCAATTAATGAGCGACGAGAGTCCGTCGCCCCGTCCCCGCCTTCAAAAACTTCTCGGCTGAGACTCTGTCAATGCAGCGCACCCGTGACCTTCTGCTGTGCTTCTTTCTCCCCCCTTGTTTGTTTTTATTTTATTCCATTAGAGAATCCGAGGAGCCTGAAATAGAAAACCCCGAAGCAAGCCGAATGTAAGTGGATGTTTTTGGGCTATTTTTCAACTGCTCACTTCCTGGTGGTCATTTTCGCCCCCTCCTGTGGCGCGCGAGCGAGCCTGCAACTGGAGTGTATACATGCATCGTAACGCAGTGACAGCTCAGCCCTTAAACAGGACCGTTTCCTACACTTTCATGACACTGCTAATGATAATGATGGCTACAGTCGACTCTGCTGCTGCTCAGCAAAACCTGCTGCTCGTGCTCGCACTGTGGCCTCGACCTTTGGCTCCCAGAGCATCTTTTTTTTTTTTTTTTTAAATTTGGGACCACCTTAACCCCCCCCCCCCCCCTCCCCTCCTTCAATCTCTGTTTGGACACGCCCACTCTGGTGAGACAGGATACTCTGCTAAACAGGCTGCTCGCAAAATTAAGACACATGATCGCCCCCTTTTTTTCCGATGTTTGGATCATCTCGCTGCCGCGCGATGTTTTAATGTCCCCCTGAACGTGTGTCTCCGCCCCCTCCGCAGGAAGCGAGCGGCCGCCAAGCATCTGATAGAGCGCTACTACCACCAGTTAACGGAGGGCTGCGGGAATGAGTCTTGCCCCAACGCGTGGTGTGCCTCGTCGGCGGGCTTCCGCCGCATGGACAACAACGCGGCAGCCGTCAAGGCGCTGGAGCTCTACAAGGTCAACGCCAAGCTGTGCGACCCGCACCCCTCCAAGAAGGGCACGGCGTCCGCCTACCCGGAGGGTGGTGGCGCGCACGGCGGCGCGCCGCGCAGCGCCCACAAGACCAACCACAAGGACGCGCACGCGGTGCGGGACAACTTCAAAGGTGAGGGGGTACCGGCGTAGACGTAGAGAAGTGAACTAGAGACAAAGGGCACGGTCCATTTTCCTCCCTTAAAGGGACAGTACACCCAAATAATGATGTGCCTTCGTTTTCTACTCACCCCTCATGCTGAACAACACTCTGAAGCACTTTTCTGACGTCTCAAATGCAGCTGGAGATCTGGGAGGTGTCTTGTTAACAGCTGGATTTTCTTGGGTCTCCAGATGTAAATTACCTGACGGAGGAGAAGGTGTATGAGATCTTGGACATCTGCGGCGAGAAGGAGGACTACTCCCCGCTGATCCGGGTGATCGGCCGGGTCTTCTCCAGCGCCGAGGGCCTGGTCCAGAGCTTCCGGCGGTCCAAGCCGCACACCAAGGAGGAGCTCAAGTCCCTCCAGGGCAAGGACGAGGACAAGGACGAGGACGAGAAGGAGGCGGCGGCGGCGGTTGCGTGCTCGGCCCCGGCCGTGGCCATGGAGGAGGAGGACTCCCCCACCTCCTCCTCCTCCTCCTCGTCGCGGCTTGGCGAGGGCTCGTCAGGCGAGAACGACGCGCCGAAGCTGGGGCCCGACGAGGTGTCGGTGGACGTGGAGGCGGTGCGCCGCGTCTACGCGCGCCTGCTCGCCAACGAGAAGGTGGAGGCGGCGTTCCTCAATGCGCTGGTCTACCTCTCGCCCAACGTGGAGTGTGACCTGACGTACCACAACGTGTACTCGCGCGACCCCAACTACCTGAACCTGTTCGTGATCGTGATGGAGAACCGCAACCTCCACAGCCCGGAGTACCTGGAGATCGCGCTGCCGCAGTTCTGCAAGGCCATGAGCAAGCTGCCGCTGGCCGCGCAGGCCAAGCTGGCGCGGCTGTGGTCGCGCCACGGCGCCGAGGCGGCGCGGCGCATGGTGGAGACCTTCCAGCAGCTCATCACCTACAAGGTGATCAGCAACGAGTTCAGCAGCCGCAACCTGGTGAACGACGACGACGCGGTGGTGGCGGCCACGCGCTGCCTGAAGGTGGTGTACTACGCCAACGTGCTGGGCGGCGACGTGGACGTGGGCCACAACGAGGAGGAGGACGAGGAGCCGCTGCCGGAGTCCAGCGAGCTCACGCTGCAGGAGCTGCTGGGCGAGGAGCGGCGGAACAAGAAGGGGCCCCGCGTGGACCCGCTGGAGACGGAGCTGGGCATCCGCGCCAGCGACTGCCGGCGGCCCCTGGTGGCCTTCGAGGAGTTTGTCAACGAGCCGCTCAACGAGGTGCTGGAGATGGACAAGGACTACACCTTCTTCAAGGTGGAGACGGAGAACAAGTTCTCCTTCATGACGTGCCCGTTCATCCTCAACGCCGTCACCAAGAACCTGGGCCTGTACTACGACAACCGCATCCGCATGTACAGCGAGCGCCGCATCACCGTGCTCTACAGCCTGGTGCAGGGCCAGCAGCTCAACCCGTACCTGCGGCTCAAGGTGCGCCGGGACCACATCATCGATGACGCGCTGGTCCGGGTACGTCCCCGCCTCCCCCCTCCATCCGCCTCGAAGCGTTCGCCACCTCCGAACAATTCGTCATCCCTTCTTCTTCTCCTCAGCTGGAAATGATCGCCATGGAGAACCCGGCCGACCTCAAGAAGCAGCTGTACGTGGAGTTCGAGGGCGAGCAAGGCGTGGACGAGGGTGGAGTCTCCAAAGAGTTCTTCCAGCTGGTGGTGGAGGAGATCTTCAACCCGGATATCGGTGAGCGAGAACGTCCACCTTCTTTCCTGCCTGTCTCGGCGATTGTAGTGCTTCCGCAGTGCCAACAGGCGGCAGCAGAGGCTTCCTCTCCTCCCCCAGTTCTTGTTCTTTTTCCCCCATTTCTCTCCCTTTGCTCCCCCCCCCCTCCGCCCGCCAGGCATGTTCACGTATGACGAGCGCACCAAGCTGTTCTGGTTCAACCCGTCGTCGTTCGAGAACGAGGGCCAGTACACACTGATCGGCATCGTCCTGGGCCTGGCCATCTACAACAACTGCATCCTGGACGTCCACTTCCCCATGGTGGTCTACAGGAAGCTGATGGGCAAGAAGGGGACCTTCAGGGACCTGGCCGACGCCAACCCGGTAAGGCGCCTTGTTTTTCCTCTTTCGGGGCGGGGCTTCTTGGTGGGAGCGTGACCCCCCCCCCCCCGAATGTGGTCCCCTGCAGGTCCTGCACCAGAGCCTGAAGGAGCTGCTGGAGTACGAGGGCAGCGTGGAGGAGGACATGATGATCACCTTCCAGATCTCCCAGACGGACCTCTTCGGCAACCCGCTCATGTACGACCTGCGGGAGAACGGCGACAAGATCCCCGTCACCAACGACAACCGGAAGGTGAGAGGGTCGCCGCGGCGAGCGTGTCGCGCCGAAATTGCCGGGATTTAACACGCGTCCCCCCCCCCGCAGGAGTTCGTGGCACAGTACTCGGAATACATGCTGAACAAGAGTGTGGAGAAGCAGTTCAAGGCCTTCCGGCGGGGCTTCCACATGGTCACCAACGAGTCACCGCTCAAGTACCTCTTCAGGCCGGAGGAGATCGAGCTGCTCATCTGCGGCAGCAGGGTGAGTCACCGCGGTGGGTGGGGGTGGTGGTGGGGGAGGGTGATGGGGGTCTCCGTGTCATCCTGTCCCTTTGTTCGTCTCGCACGTCTCCTCTCTCTCTCCCCCCCGCAGAACTTGGACTTCCTGGCGCTGGAAGAAACGACAGAATACGACGGAGGTTACAACAGAGACTCCCGAATCATCAAGTAAGAGCCGTCGTCGTCGCCATGGCGACGCTCGTTTTAAATATCGCCGACCAATCGTGCATCGATGCGGCTTCTTCTTCCGTGACACCCCCCTCCCCCCTCCTGCAGGGAGTTCTGGGAGACGTTGCACTCCTTCGGCGAGGAGCAGAAGCGCCTCTTCCTGCAGTTCACCACCGGCACCGACAGGGCACCCGTGGGTGGCCTGGGCAAGCTGAAGATGATCATCGCCAAGAACGGCCCCGACACGGACAGGTGAGGCTGCCGCCTGTGCTTTCAAGTGCTTTTAAAAAACGAGGGATTTTCGGGTTGCCAGATAATCAAAACAGTGGGAAAAAAACCCATTGTAAATGGAGGAAAAGCAGCAACTTTAACTGAATTATCAAGGGTAGCTTTCACATTTTGGACCTGGGCTGCCCCCCCTTGCTTGCGTTGCTCACTGTGTGTGTGTGTGTGTGTGTGTGTGTGTGTGTGTGTCTGTGTGTCTGTGTGTCTGTGTGTGTGTCTGCAGGTTACCCACGTCTCACACTTGCTTTAACGTGCTGCTGCTGCCCGAGTACAGCAGCAAGGAGAAGCTGAGAGAGCGACTGCTGAAAGCCATCACCTATGCCAAAGGGTTTGGCATGCTCTGAGCCCCCCTCCTCCTCCCCCCCTTTCTCCCCCCCTCCCCTCTCTCACTCCAGACAGACTCCTCAGAAAGCCCCCCCCTACCTGACCCCCTTGAAAAAAACAAAAAGAGACAGAGCAGTTTAAAGGCAGTCGGTCGTGAACAAAGTGGTTGTGATAGAGCGCTCGTGTAGTTCTGCTCCTGTGCCTGCGTCCCCTCCCTCCCTCAACGTCAGTCAGTGTAAGCACAGAGATCTCCTGAAGTACCACAGCAGCCCCCCCCCTCCTTTTTTATGTACAGAGAAGATCGTTTTTCTTTTATTATTTATTTTAAGGTTAAAATGGGTTGTTTTTATTTTTTTGGTTTGGTTTTTCCATGCCTGCCTGAAATGCCGTGATTTAACCCCACACACACACACACACAAGCCACGGTTGTTCTTTTTAAAATGACTCATAAGCCCCTCCCCCCCTCATCCCAAAAAAGCTGTATTTTCTTTTGTTTGTTTTTTTCCCTCCTTTGCTGGGTGGGGGGGTGAATGGGGGGGGGGGTACACTGCAGGTTAGCGTCGAATCTTGTCAGAGCTGCGTAAGTGCACTTAGACATTTTCAGAATGTTTGTTTCTCTCTGTTTTTTTTTTTTTGGGCCGCACGTTGCCAACGATTGTTTTCGAAGCATTTTTAATTTCCTTGTCTTCCTGTGTTTGACGATTCTAAATAAAAACGGAAAAAAAAACAAAAACAAACAAAAAAAAACACACCCCCAGTATTTATATATATCAGCGCAGTCGGAACTATGATAACCCCGGGGAATGGAGGGTTTTGCAGGCAGATCGGGTCACTGAGAAGGGTAACCGTGGTAACGGAGAGGGATTCACGCTCCCGAAGAGTGGACACGGTGTGGCGCGGTTCTGTGGTTTGGGCGGCGGGGGGGTTGGGGGCTTCCTGTAGGAGCTGAAGTACAATAAAGTCACATTAAAGATGGATTTAAAAAAAACAAACAAAAAACTTTTGCATTTTTTTGAATGAAGTCGAATTAATTATGAGAATTTCTGTAATTTCTTCCTGATTTTATTTTAATGTTTTTTTTCTTTTTTTCCAAATTAAAATATTTTAATTCATAATGCCAGAAACAAACATTGTTTTTGAAAAATATCTTATGGACTTTAACTTTGTGACCTTGGGCAAAAACAAAAAAAAATTGCATCTAAAAATTTTAGTTTGAAATTTCTCTTATTTTCCAAGCAATAAATTTGTCTTATTTTTCAGATCAATATATACCTTTTTTTTTTAAATTTATTTTTTTTTTTTTACAAATTTTATTTCCTAAAACTTGGGACATTATTCACGAAATGCAAAAATTAAAAATAATCACGCTTATCTAGAATTTACTACCAAGCTCAAACCCATTCGTTCACCTTCTCATTGTTTAGCATTAGCAGGAAACGCTAACTAGCCCTGAGCATTGCCACGCCGTGGTGAATCTCTCCCATTTGGGGGGGAGGGGGGGATGAACCACCGCTACAATGACTTTGTGTTTATTACAAAATAGGAATAATACCCATGACATCACCCCCCCACCCCCCCTCCCCACATCACTGTTAACTGAGATTCTGTAGCATCGATGAAAATCTCACTTCCTGGAAAACGAAGCTGGCTCGGGTGTCGTCATGTGACCTGCTTCTCGTTGTCCGAGCTAATCAACGAGCTCGTCTAGCCCTTCTTGACCGCCTGGTCACATGACGCCCAAACGCGCAGCCATTGGAGGCGCCAGCGAGCGCCCCCTGTCTAACATAACCACTTTGTCATGCGACGACACCCGAGCCACCAGTCTGTGGGTTGTTGTTGTTTGTTTTTGTTTTGTTTTTTTATGTGCACTTGCTGGTTGAGACGGCGGCACCTCGCTCAGACCTCCAGCCTGTCCAAACGCCACCTCGTGATGACCCCGCCTCCTCCCTCCCCCCCCAGGCCCCTCCTCTCCCCCTGTGGAACACCTGTTTGTTTTTGTTTTTTTCAATTCAGCCTTCATTCGGACTGTACAAGGAGTGCCTGAAAAAACACTGGACTGTCTTGGAGGGTGGGGGTGGGGGGTCATGGTGGCAGCTCGCGGTGTTGGAGACTTTGAAGGAAAGGGGGGGCAAGGGGGGGCATATGGAACTGCGAGCGAGTCCGGGTCGGGCACTCGGGCCGTCTTTGAACAGGACTCGTATCTCCGCGACAGGGGGAAGGGTGCGGGTGGGGGGGTGAGGAGAGCCATAGACGCCCACCCCCCTTTATGCCCCCCCCCCTCGTCGGAGATGTAAAAAAAGGAAAAGTTGGAAACTGTCACTCAAAGGGAAGCGGCTTCCGTCAGACGCGACAAGAAGCGAACTGACGGGGGAGTCTTCAGTGTTGTGGGAAATGTGCTCAAATAAAGACGACTGCTTTGTTTTTTCCAACTCGCACCGCCTGACGACCCTGATTTCACTGCATCAATGCCTAAAAAACATAGATATATAAAAAGCATTTTTTACAGTGTAAATGACCTTTTTTACAGTGTAAATGATCATTTTTTAACCTAAAGGGTTGGTTTCAGTTTTCAGAGTTCAATCATTTGATCATTTGATTAAAAAAAAAATTAAGAAGCTAATTTTAGGACAATTAAACAATCCTATGTCATTTTTAATTATTATAATGAACGCTAAAATGACTGGTAATTTATTGTAAATATTTGTCATTTATTTATTTTTTAACAAGAAACTACTGTACTTATCCTCATATTCACAATAAAATAAGAAAAACATCATTTTTTTTTAATAATAACTGCATCTAGCAAATTAATTTATTAATTAATTAATTAATTAATTAATTAATATACATTTTTTACGGTATTTACAAAAAAAAGATCAGAAATCTCGCTTCTGGCGAATTCTCGCGAGATTTGTCGATATTCCAAACAGCCAATCGGAACAGTCGGCAATTTTGCACACAGGAAGGAGTCTGTTTGGTTCTTTTGTATCCCGAGTGTCGTGTTTTCATTTCCCCAGCAGATGGAAGCAGACACCGCCTAATGGAGACCCGGGTGGTGAACCTGCATAAACGAGCGGGGGCGGGGAGGCAACAAAAGTTGACATAAATGTAACTCTTTTATTTTGAAATTAAGCAATATTATATAAGTATATATTATATATTATATATCTAAATAAATTTAGAAAATATGTTTTACAACTAAACTAAAGCCAAATGCACTTTTTTTCCATCCCCCTTTTCGGTGTTTTCTCGCATGGTTTCGCCCTGCTCCCACGCAGCCAATCAGGGCAGCCCGGACCTGGCATACAGGAAGTAGTTCGGTGGCCGTCGGTTGTATTGCGATTTGTTTCTGGCCTGAAAGTATAAATCTATGCATTTTGGCAAGAAAAATCTCCAAGCGAGAGGAGTCGCAGGTCCGAGACGGGCTGCGGGGATCCTCGAGAACGTGTGACGGGGGGGAGGGGAGGGGGTCGGCTCTTTCAGACGCGAAAACCGGGACTGACAGGAGAGCAGGTGAGGGTAGAAGCGTGCTAATGCTAAGCAATCGCATTTTATGTCTGCTGTTCGGGGCCACCCGTTCACGAAGCTGCAGGCTTCACGAGCCAAGCAGCACGAAGTCACTCGAGTTTTGGGTCAACGCCTGTTTTAACGTACCGCTGCTGGTTTTGAGGCGAATGAGGAATATAGGTGCCTGCGGCGCTGCCTGTCCAAAAATGCGGCCCATGTAAATAAACGCAAAAAAACTAGTTATACTTTTAATATATAATATGACATATAATTATTATAAATATAATATAAATAGTTTATTTCACCTTGTCTCTGTCACCATGGAGATATTCTTTTTCCTCACTTCCTGTCCTTGAGTTTGTCAAGTCAGCTTTAAACTGACCATCTTCTTGTGTCTCTGTCTCGCCCAGATCTCCCACGGCTCCCGTGAAACCAAACACTGTGGCGATGGAAGGCGACCGGGAGGAGGCCGAAGACTTCCAGATCAAAGAGGAGGAGGAGGAGGAGGAGGAGGGAGAAGAGGAGGAGCCCGATTTGATCCAAATAAAAGAGGAAGAGGAGGAGATCTTCCTCGACGAGAGGCGACGGCAGCTGGTCCGCAAGTGGGAGGCCGACGCCTTTCACCTCGCCGAAGGCGACGAAGACTACGGCTACGCCAGCCCAGACCACCACCTAAGAAGTGGCCAGGGCGACCTCGGCTCGGACGCTGCCGAGGGTGACCCGTCGGGTGACCCGTCGGGCGGCCACGCCAAGGAGCGGGCGTTCTACTGCGAGCTCTGCGGCAAGCACTTCCGCGACCGCTGGGACCTGTCCAAGCACACGCGCACGCACACGGGCGAGAAGCCGTTCGCCTGCGACACGTGCAGCCAGCAGTTCGGCGACCGCAGCGTGCTGACGCGGCACAAGCGCACGCACGCAGCCGAGCGGCCGTGTGCGTGCGACACGTGCGGCAAGCGCTTCCGGGACGCCCGAGACCTGGCCAAGCACGCGCGGCTGCACACGGACGCCAAGCCGTTCGCCTGCGAGACGTGCGGCAAGCGCTTCTTCCAGCGCGCCTACCTGGCGCGGCACATGACGGTGCACACGGGCGCCAAGCCCTTCCCGTGCGCCACCTGCGGCAAGCACTTCACGCGCAGCAGCAACCTGGCGACGCACATGAAGCTCCACACGGGCGAGCGGCCCTTCGCGTGCGCCGACTGCGGCAAGCGCTTCAGCCACCGGAGCCGCCTCAGCGCCCACATGAGGAGCCACGCGGGCGAGGCCAGGTGACGCTGCGGCGGGCGCCGTCCAATCAAAACAATCGTGAACGCGTCGGAAAGCACGTTTCTGACGTCCTCCTTGGAAAAAAAAAAAACTGGTGACACACAGGAACCATAGTCTCTCGTTCTCACTACAAAGGACGTTTGGTCTATTTTTGGTCGTTATCGTGTTTGACTCTGATGAGCGTGGTTCTACTCCGTTGTGTTTGGTGCTATGTTGACACGCAGTCGTGAATAAAGCGATTTGATACACAAACTGTGCACGAGGGGTTTCGAAGTGTCTGGTTTTTCTCAATTGAGGACCCCCGTCACATTCAGGCTGGAAGCATCCCCCCGCCCCCCCATCTGCTATCTGACTGGAAGGTGTCTCACGCGTCCGACCTGCTTCGTTCCTCCAAAACACACGCTTGATATTTCCCAGAGACATTCACACAGAAACTGCTGTAAATTATATTACAAAATATTTGTAGAAATTCAAGATATATATTTTTTTAAATCTTAAATTAAAAAAAATTGCGTAAAAAATAGTTTACAACTTTTTTTCAGTGAAAAAAATCAATTTTTTTCCGTGATTTAAAAGAAAAACAATTTTCATTTAAAGATTTTGTGAAAAAAAAGTTGTAAACAATTTTTTCACAAAATCTTAATTTTCAATTTTTTTTACAAGTACAAACTAGATCCCAAAAAATTGACAAATTTTTGACAATATGAGATTTTTTAAATTTATTTTATATATTTCACTAACTAAGATGGGTATTATTAGCAGTTGACTCATGAAAAGGAACAACTAACCTGTCAGTAGTTCCAGTGACTGACACACTCTTCATGTATTGATCATCTTGCACTTTTATTTTGAAATTTTTACAACCTTACAATGTATTTTTATTTTGGAGAGCGATCGGATTCAAACACAAACAAGTTTCAAACACACGTTTCTGGTTCCTGGTACCCACCCTGCAACTGGAACTCGGGACTTTCTTCCGCGTCCTCCGACGCGTGCTCAGGAGGGACACGGCGCCGGCGCCTCGTGGGTTCTCATGTGCCGCGCCAGGTTGCTGCTCCGCCCGAAGCGCTTGCCGCACGCGGCGCAGGCGTGCGGCCGCTCCCCCGTGTGCACCCTGGCGTGCTTCGCCAGGTCGGCCCGCTCCCGGAACGTCTTGCCGCAGGTGGCGCACGGGTGCGGCCGGGCGTCGGTGTGCGTGCGCCGGTGCCGCGTCAGGTCGCCGCTCTGCCGGAAGTCCTTGCCGCACACGTCGCAGAAGTGCGGCCGGGCACCGGTGTGGGCCAGCGCGTGCGACGCCAGCTGGCAGCTGAAGCGGAAGCGCTCGCCGCAGGCGCCGCACGCGTACGGCGTCGCGCCCGAGTGGATGCGGGCGTGCCGCGTCAGGTCGCTGCCGTTGATGAAGCTCTTGCCGCACGTGGCGCAGAAGTGCGGCCGGGCGCCGGTGTGCGTGCGCGCGTGCGCCGCCAGAATGCTACTGCGGTTGAAGCGCTTGCCGCACGTCTCGCAGGCGAACGGGCGCTCGCCCGTGTGCACCGCCGCGTGCTTGGCCAGGTCCGTCCGCTCGCGGAAGCGCCGGCCGCAGACCGCGCACGGGTGCGGCCGCTCGCCGGTGTGCACGCGCATGTGCCGCGTCAGGTCGCTGTGGTGCGCGAAGGGCTTCCCGCACGCGGCGCAGGCGTGCGGCTTCTCGCCGCCGACGCGGTGCGTGCCGGCGTGCCTCGTCAGGTGGCTGCTCTGGCGGAAGCGCTTGCCGCACGTGTCGCAGCCGTACGGCTTCTCGCCCGTGTGGACGCGGACGTGCGCGGCGAGGTGGTCGGCGCTGCGGAAGTGCTTGCCGCACAGGCTGCAGGTCAGCGACCTCGGGTCGGCGCGCGCGCCGCGGGGCTCCACTTCAGCGTCACCGGGCGTCGACACTGACGTTCCGGTGGGTCCCGAAGCTTCGCCGAGGTCACCGTCCTTGTTGGCGTCGGTCTCCCACTTTGCCTCTTCATCAAGCTGGAATTCTTCGCCTTCTTCTTCTTCTTCTTTTTTGATCTCTGCCCAATGTTCCTCCTTGACTCGGCAAGGTCCCATTTCCGGTTCCCGTTCGTCCTCGACTCCAAACGCGCACTCGTCTTCCTCCTTTACCTGGATCAGATCGGGTCCCTCGTCCTCCTCTTTCAAGTGGGAGAGGTCCAGCTCCTCGTGCTCGCCTTTCATGGCGCAAGGTTGCGGTTTCTCCTGGTCCGGCCTGAGAAAGGGTGGGGGTGGGGTGGGGGGGTGGGGTTCCGGTAGGTTCCTGTAGGACGGCTGGAACCAACACCAAATGTTTATCTCTAAGGAAAAAAAATTCCTAAATTAGAAAAAATTATAAAATTTTAAAATTTAAAAAGCTTTGGATATGTAATTGATATTACATTTTTTTAAATTAAATTAATTTTCAAAAATCTCTAAAAAAGAATTCATCATCTAATTTTGCTGACGATTTTAGTGTATATTTATTTTGAAAATTAGAAGTCATCAATCCATTGTGTTTTCTGTCAGATGAGGTATTATATTTACAGTCATTGCATTTATTTACGATCCATCTGCCTTTTTTTAATGTGACGTCACTCTGTATTTTATTTTACGAAAATAATACACACATAATGCTTTTAAACTCTTTCATCATTTGATTTGAATCAATAATAATAACTGTCAGCAAATGTGAACTAAAAGTTCAAGCTGTTTTTTTTTGAACAGGCACTATCGCGGCCACCTAATTCTTCCCAGTTAGCATATGAGCTCGCCGCCGCAAACGTGGATAGATATCATTTAAATGCACGGCGCGTCGCCCGGAACAAGCGTAAAAACGGACTCCTCCTGAAGTCTGCAGACCCGTGAACTGCTAACACCACAAAACACACGTTAGCTTAGTGTGGCTTTCTCTACTCACGGAATTCCAACTGACGCACGGTTGTTGCCGTTCGGACCGCCCGTCACACGTTCACCCTCCTCACGACCCGCCACGGACTCGCCACCCCGTTGTTTTCGCCTTCTTCCACTGAACGGTCTCTTAAATTCAGCCGGAGAAACGCAAACACGGCCTGCAACAGCAGCGTCCCGAGCTACTTCCTGGATGCGCAATTGGCCGCGCTGTGATTGGACCGAACAAGGCACGCGGCTCGCGGCCGGTCCAGGAAGTGAGACGGGCGAAGTGGACGGCGGTGAAGGAAAAATATTGGACCGACAGATAAACAACGGGCAAATAAACACGGATGATGTGATATTGCGAGACTGGCGGTTGCTGGAGAGACGCGGGGACATATCCATGGTAACCATGGGCATCATTTGGCGAGTAGAACCCAGGACCACAACGAGAAACCGGAAGTCACGCTGATAATTAAGAAAAACAACTGATGGATGTCCTAAAATTGTATAATGTATCACAATCAGACCGGAAATCTTTCTCTTGTGTCCCACTTTGTCTCGTCAGAGTTTCCACGGCAACCCATAAGGGACAGAGTGCAACAAAAGAACCCCGGGGAAGGAACTAGAACCTTCAAAACCATGAAACAAGACCAGGGGGAACCAGGACTCCCACAAGTCAAGGAGGAGCCGGGGGAGCCGGACCTCATCCAAATAGTCGAAGAAGAGGAGGAGCTGCGGATAAAGGAGGAACAGGGGGGACCGGAGAAGGAAGAACTGGAACCTTTTGACGTCAAACTGGAACCAGTGGGCGTCAAAGAGGAAGAGGAGGAGATGTGCCTTGACGAGCTGGCGCTGAAATGGGAGCCTGGCGTCCCGGACAAGGAAGACGAACCGGCCAATGAGCTCACATACTCAGAGTCCCGTTACCGCAACACTCGAGGCTCAACCGGCAAGGAGGAGCCAATGAGAGACTCGTCCTTGGTCGGAGCGTCCCCGTTGCCGGGGGCGGGGCAAGACGGGGCGGGCGCCAATCAGAGGCCGTGCGCCTGTCCAACCTGCGGGAAGCACTTCCGCCACACGGGCCACCTGACCAACCACCTGCGGACGCACACGGGCGAGCGGCCGTACTGCTGCGAGACGTGCGGCAAGCGCTTCTGCCAGAGCGGCCACCTGGCGCGCCACGCGCGCGGCCACCAAGGCGGCGAGCGGCCGCACGCCTGCGCCACCTGCGGAAAGCGCTTCGGCCAGCGCGGGCACCTGGCGCGCCACGCCCGCGTCCACACCGGCGAGCGGCCGCACGCCTGCGCCGCCTGCGGCCGGCGCTTCGCGCTCGGCGCCCACCTGGCCGCGCATGCGCGCTCCCACACCGGCGAGAAGCCGTACCGGTGCGACGCCTGTGGCAAGCGCTTCGGCCACAGCGGCCAGTGGAAGACGCACCTGCGGGTGCACACGGGCGCCCGGCCGTACGCCTGCGAGACGTGCGGGCGGAACTTCGCCACCGGCAGCCACCTGACGTCCCATCGGAGGGTCCACACCGGGGAGAAGCCGTACCCTTGCGGCACGTGCGGCCAGCGGTTCCGTGTGCGCAGGGACCTGACGAAGCACCTGAGGGCCCACGCGGTCGCGCCGGACGTCGCGGTTTGACTGGTCCATCAAACGATGGACAAATCAATGAAAATGTAAGGGTTTTTGTATGGTCAACTGTTTCTATGAGAACCAATCGTGGGAAAAAAGGGGGAATTGCTGCCCTCTTGTGGTCAAACTCTCTAATGACTGATAAACCAGGAAGTGGGTTGAGGAACTCACCTTGCTCCGAATCCATCCAGATCAAACGTTTCTTCCGATCCGGCTTCAACGTCGTTGTTGTCGGCGTCGGCCATCCGGGTCACTTCCTCCTCTGACGTGTTTACCAAAATAAAACCATCTCTCAAAACAACCACACTGTTTGTTTTGGTTGCTCTTTTTCGCCCTGTTGTTCCATAGCTCGCCTACCCTTACCTACACACACACACACACACACACACACA
>JAUESF010000053.1:3811302-3825440 GCA_032274765.1 Malacoctenus tetranemus
GCTTCAGAGTGTTGTTCAGCATGGGGGTGAGTAGAAAATGAAGGTACATCATTGTTTGGGTGTACTGTTCCTTTAAGATAAACTGATATGAGCTGTTTTCTGCTCTCAGATGAGCCAGAGCATCCAAAAACCCACTGCGAGCACCACAGAGACAGCGTCCACCGCACCAGTCCAGAGGGACATCCCATCATCGGCGTCTACGTCCCTCAATGCGACGCACACGGACGGTACTCCCCCCTTCAGGTCGGCATCTCCCACCCGACACCACCGGCTCTCTTGCGTCCTTACCCAAGCGTTGTCAGTGACGGAGATGGCGGCCGTGTCTTTCAGTGCCACGGCTCCTCGGGACACTGCTGGTGCGTGGACGGACAGGGACAGGAGCGAGCGGGGACCAGGACGTCCCCCGGCGAGCCGCCCAGAGACTGTGACAAACCAGGTGAAGGAAAAAAAAGAAAAAAGAAAACAAACCCCCACCTTCCTCCTCCTCCTCCTCCTTCCTCCTCCTCCTCCTCCTCATTCCCTGATGAGGCCCCCGACCCGCCGCCGCCTTGTTTATCTTCCCACGAGTGCTCGAGCGCGTTTCGTTCCCCGCGTTCTGCAGGTGGATCGTGTCACGTCTCTCCAAGGTTTTCCTGTTAAATGCCGACCTGTGAACCTAACCCCCCCCTCTTAATTCCTCACTTCAATGACAAGTCAAACACGCAGCACGTTTCCCCCCCGAGTGTGTGTCTAACCTTGTAAGGTTTGCGCTGCTAGGGGTCATTGGGTCATTGCCTCGAAGCGCCTGGAAAAACAGGTGATCTCACCGCGACGGTGCGAGATGATGTCACTCCGTTTTTCGATTTTTCTCGGTATTGCGTCTTAAAGATCGTGTTTTTTTGTCGTCCCCCCCCCCCTCCCCCTCTTTCCAGATGAGCCCATCCGTCACAAAACTCAGTGCGAGCACCACAGAGACAGTGTCCAGGCCTCCACCTCAGAGGGGGCCCCCGTGTTCGGAGCCTACGTGCCCCAGTGCGACGACGACGGGCGCTACACGCCCCTGCAGGTCCGTATGAGGTTGCGAGGTTAAAAAAAAAAAAAAAACACACACACACACCGACGTGACGTCTGTCGTTTTTCCGCCCCAAGTGTCACGGATCCAGTGGGCACTGCTGGTGCGTGGACAGTAGGGGGCAGGAGAGAGCGGGCACCAGGACGCCGCCGGGCCGGGCGCCGACGGACTGCGACGAAGCAGGTGAGGGAAAGAAGACGACGACGACGACGACTCGTCCGTCAGCCGACGAAGGTTGGAGCTGATTGGTCGCTTTGCGTTCCCAGAGCGTCCCCGGACCCACTGCGAGCACCACCGGGACAGCGTGCGGACCACCGGCCCGGACGGACGTCCCGTCCTGGGCGCGTTTGTGCCCGAGTGCGACGCGAACGGACAGTACAGCTCCCGACAGGTGACCTCCTCTCCGTTTTCGCTCCTCCTCCTCCTCCTCCGTCTCACGTCTCGCCGTCTGTCCCCCCCCCCCGCAGTGCCACAGCTCCACCGGACAATGCTGGTGCGTGGACAGCAGAGGAGAGGAGCGGCCGGGGACGAGGACGGGCCCCGGGGCGCCGTCTGTGAACTGCGACCAGCCAGGTGGGACCGTCGAGGAGAGCAAAAAGCCAAAAGCGGCTTCCCATCATGCTTAGCGGCGATCCTCACCTCGAGCGAACGCACAGAGGTCGTTCTATGAAATTCGGCCCTCGCTGTAAATTCCTTTTTATGACCGAGGCCGTCCGTTGGCGGTCAACACGGGCTGCCAGCTGTTGCCGGGCAACCCGACCAAAACAAAGTGAAACGCCGAGACGGTGAGGAAATCCGCAGCCAGGCGGATTCGAACCCAGGTCTGTTTTTCTCCCGCAGTGCCCGTGCCTCCTCAGCCTCAGCCCCAGAGCGTGTGCGAGCGCTGGAGGGCCAGTCTGATCGAGCACTACGGTGGGAGGCCGGACCCCCAGCAATACGTGCCTCAGTGCGAGCAGGACGGGCAGTTCAGGTGCGTCGGAGTTTGGAAATCCTTCTTTGTTGTTGTTTGAGTAAAGCTGCTTGACTTCCTCCTCATCCTCCTCATCCTCCTCCTCCTCCTCCTCCTCAGCCCCGTGCAGTGTTACGGCGAGACCACCTACTGCTGGTGCGTGGACCAGGACGGCCGGGAGATCGCCGGCACCCGATCGCACGACGCCGTCAAGCCCGCATGTAACCGTCACGCATGCTGCTCGTCATGTCCCGCCTTTCTCCTGCCGCGTCTCGCTTTTTTGATGCATCCGATCTCCCCCCCCGCAGGCATCTCTACCGTGGCTCCTCCCACCGTGCGGCCACTGCCCCGCCCGAACGTGACCCCTCCCCCGAATGCCGAGGTCACGCTGCTGTACGCTCAGGGACAGAAGATCGGAGCGCTGCCCCTGAACGGCACCAAGCTGGGCGCCAACGGCGCCAAGACTCTGCTGACTCTGCACGTGCGTCTGATGCTCGCACTCACTTTGACTTCCTGTTCCAAAACGACTCGTTTTAAGCTCCGCCCACGTCCGTTCAGGGGTCCATCGTGGTGGGGATCGCCTACGACTGCAGCGAGAACCAGGTCTACTGGACGGACCTGTCGGCGCGGACGATCAACAGAGCTGCGATGAGCGCCGGAGCCGAGCCCAAAACGCTCATCAGCGCAAGTAGGGACCCCCCCGAGTCGTCGTCGTCCGTCCCCCCGAAACCCGTTCTGACGCACGCTTTGCTCCCCCTCAGACCTCTTCAGTCCCGAGGGCCTGGCCGTGGACCCCAAACGCCGGCTGATGTTCTGGGTGGACTCCACCCCCGACGTGATCGAGCGCGCCGGATTGGACGGCAGCGGGAGGCGGACGCTGTTCGACAGCGACCTGGTCAACCCGCGAGCCATCATCGTGGTCCCTTCCACCGGGTAAAAAAAAAAACAAGCGCTTCTCGAGTCTTATTTTGGCGGGGTCGAGGCACCTCATTGGTCGGCTCGCTCCGGGGAATCCCATCTGCTCTTCATCCCCCCGGGGGGGCGTCTTGATCGCGTAATCAACAGCGACGCGCGTGTGTTTTCTGACTCGAGGCCAAACACGCGTGTGTGTCCTGACTCGGAGCCAAGTCGTGGAAGGTAATTGCTGCTTCACACGGCCGCCGACGCATCCCCCCCACCCACCCCCACCCCCACCCCCACCCCCTCCCCCACCCACTCGCGCCGAACCCGGCTGATTGCTCATGTGGTGCGCATTACCCCGCAGGTCCCAGAGGGACCGCCCCCGCACGGACGCCAACATCTGGCACCTGGCACGCGTAAATGTTGCGTTTTGACTTAAAAACACTCGAGCGACGTCGGTCGGTCTCTGAAAAAGTAGGAGGTCAAAGGTCGCACGAGTGACCTGACCGTGACCCCCTTCATCAGGCAGGCGTTGTGTGTTTTTCCCCCTCTGGGATGTCGGGCCTTGTCGGTGAGCTTGTGGGTGCTCCGCAGCACGCTGTACTGGACGGACTGGAACCGGGAGGCGCCCAAGATCGAGAGGTCGACGGTGGACGGGACGGAGCGCCGGGTGCTGGTGTCGGACGGCATCGGCCTGCCCAACGCGCTCACGCACGACTCCGCCTCCGGGATGATCTGCTGGGCCGACGCAGGTGAGCGTCACACCCCCTCCCGGCCCCGCCCACTCGTCTTCTTCTTCTGCGTCTCAATAACTTCTGTGTAGGTACGAAGCGTCTGGAGTGCATATTTCCGGACGGTTCGGGTCGAAAGGTGGTCCACCCCACCCTCAACTACCCCTTCAGCATGATCTACTACAGGAACCACTTCTACTACACTGATTGGAGGAGGTACGAACCCCCCACCCCAACCCCACCCACCCTCCACCCACCTTCTGTTTACCTTCGCTTGTTTCCATCAACCTCCATCCCGGCCCGTCTCTCCTCTCCTCTCCCAGGGACGGCGTGATCGTGGTGAACAAAGACAGCAGCCAGTTCACCGACGAGTACCTGCCCGACCAGCGCTCCCACCTGTACGGCATCGCCATAGCAACCAGCCACTGTTTAGAAGGTGAGACCCCGAAGGAAGCGTCCGCGGTCCCGACATGATGACGGTTATTAGCGGCGTCCTTACACACACACACACGGTCCAGTGATGTCATTACGCCAGGTGTCACTTCATCCTACAGCCTCACACTTATGTTGTTGTAGCTTCTCATTATGGGATGGATTATTGGATGTCACAGTTTGTACGCACGGCCCATTTTACGGCCCCGGGATGAGATAATCAGCATCTTTCACGCCACGTTTCATCACCTCACATCCTGAAAACAGACATCACACAGCGCCTCACGTCCCTCCGTGTATATGTGTGTGTGTGTGTGCGGCGACTTACACATGAGCATGTCAGGAACAATGATTACACAGCTGTGTGTGACTCTTTACTTGTGACAAACGCGTGCGTGTGTGTGTGCTTGAGACCAAAGTCTAAAGATCACACAGCTGTGTGCGAGTCGTCTACCTGTAGTTTGTGTGTTTGATGTGCTGATGCCTGCAGATGGCCCCCCCGGGGGGTGGGGGGGGGCTTTCAAAGCCTCGGCTCATACACCTTCAAAGCGCAAGCGCTCGGCCCCCCCCCCTAAACACAGGATAATCCCCCCCCAAAAGTAGCACCTTGACAGCTGTCGCCCAGGAAAAGCGACGCACATCTGCAGCAGCAGTGGGGTCCGCTCAGGCTGTGGGAGCAGCATGTGAGGGGGCTTAAGGCGCAACACAGGGAAATTCTCAGGCTAAGTAGGGGCTTCAGGAGGGGGAGGGGGGCGGAGCTTGTTTGTTCTGTCATTACGCCGGCGTGTCAGGATTCACACAGGAACCTGGAAAACGCCGCCACCACCATGACGCCGTGCCGCTTTTTTCTTTTTTTTTTTTGTGACAGGGGGCCACTAACGACGCGCCGGCGGCCGCGGGGTCCTATTGGTGCTAGCGCTCTGTGTGTGTGTGTGTGTGTGTGGAGGGGGGGGCGGGGGGGTTACGGTGGGGGGAGGGAAAAAGGGCGGACAATCCCCCGGACGTCGGCCCCGGATCGCCGCCGTGTCCCCTCGGAAGGAACCGACACCCCCACGATCTCAACAACCAATCAGAGCTAACTGAACCCCTTCCTCCCCCCCACCCTCCTCCATCCGTCCCCCCCCACCTCCCAATTATCTCACCTTTTAAAGATATAACCCACAGTTTTGTACATTTGTTTTATACCTCATTTTTAGCTTGTTTTTTTCTTTTTTTCTACTGTATTGTTTTGTATTTTGTGTGTTGTTTTGTTTTTTTTCTATCGATTAAAGCGACAGAACGATGACGTCCCACTTTAAACATGTTTGTGGAAACTTTGTTCTTTTTTGGGGGAGGAGGGGGGCGGGGTTTAGGCTGAAAAAAGGAAGGAGATGCATTAAAAAGGAGACCAGGAGCCAACATCTGCTCACTTTCTTATATATTCTGCACATCTGCAAAAAAAAAAAGTCACCCCCCCCCCCAATAAACAGAAAACAAAGAGATTCATCGCATCAACGCAGCCCGATGTCATGCACCAACAGAAAAAAAACAAGTACAAACTCGCTCACGTCCATTCAACCGAAAGGCAACGTAAAAACAACCGTGGCGTTCAAGTCCCCCCCTTCCGCGGCCTCGTCCACCCCGCCTCATCTGCCCACTTTGCCCAGCCGGTGGTCCGTCTTGGGGTTGGCGATGATGGCCTGCACGGCCACGATGGCCTCGTTGATCTTGGTCTGCAGCTCGCGCAGCTCCTCGATGTGCAGCAGCCGCAGGATCTGCGCCGCCTCGTTCAGGGTGGCGTCTGAGAGGGGAGGGGGGGAAACCAGAGGTGGGGGGGCGTCAGAGCCACGGCTCAGCAGGAACAAGAGAGAGGAGACAGGGACGGCTCTTTTACCTCCTGTGTCGAAACCCAAGATGTGCTTGTCGAGTGTCACCGGGATCCCCTGCGGAGAGAAGAACAGCCTGTTTCACGCTGCATGTGCACAGTGACAGTAATAAAAAACACCCCCTGCGTCACCTCTTTGCTCTGGCTGGCTTTGGCGATGGCTTCCGGAGAGAGTCGCTCCTGGATGAGGATGCGAATCGCCTGCCGGTGAAGAAGAGGAACCCCAGCATGAAGCTTCACACACCTCCTTCACATTAAAACTCCTCAGTTTGAAGCCACTCGCGCACCTTCAGCATCACCAGGTAGTCGTCGTGCCGCTGGATCTTCAGGATGTTGGCCAGTGCCATGACTCCCGCTTTGAAGTCAGGGGAGTTGCCTGCAAAGGACAAGGGTGAGATTCATCGTGGGAAAGGGGGGGGGCAGCACGTGGAAGGTGGGCTTCCTACTCACTGTCCAGGTTGATGAGAGGGTCCGCCACAGTCTCGCTGTTTGCTGCCAGCGGCTTGCAGTCCTTGTACTTGTCCACTGGGAACACACCCACGCATCCAAAAGACAGGTTGGAGTTGTTTTTCTTTTCATTCTTAAGCAATGGCTCCCTCTAGCGGCCAGCTTTGGTAACGCACGCCAGAGTGCTGGCTTCACCTGAAGATGTGCAGGAGTCTTACCGTTGTCTCCATATTCATATCGCACAGCCAGGCCGAGTAACCAGTCCAGAGCCTCCTGCCGCTCCTGTTCCCCGAATGGACAGCTCAAATCCTCCAGGTACTACACACACACACACACACACACACACACACACACACACACACACACACACACAAACACACACACACACACTTGGATGCATCTTGCATCTCTGTGGTTGTTTTGTGTCTTCTACTGAGCTCGATTCGCTTTTGGACTGTTGTGTCACCTTGAAAGGTTCTCAGGTGGTCTTTTTTGGGGGGGGGGTCTCACCTTCTGGTAGGCTTTGGGCCAGTCTGAGCTGGGGATGTTCCTCAGGTTCCCGCGGTCCTCGATCTTGTAGTGGCGGATCTTCTGGTCCTCCAGCCACACGATGCAGTTCCTGAACTGGGTCTCATCTGCAGGGGGGAAGGCAAGAGGTCAGTGGACAGACCGGGTGAACTTGGCTGCAGCTTCATGCACTTCATTAGACGACGTGTACTAAAAATAGACACGCGTGACACAATGAACCGCAGCCTTTAATGCATAAACAACAGAAGGAAACGTGAGTCAGGATGTGTTGTAGTGATTGAAAGAGCCTGATCGCCTCATTTCCTGCAACTTTACATAAAACAAACGCATCGAGATAGCTGATTCACACCACAATAAACCAGATGTATCGTATTTTAATGGGAAACAATGTATGCCGATGACAAGAGTACAATAACAAAAGGCAGCAGGAGTTCCTCTGTGAAGTGTTCACACTCAAAAAAGGTTCCAAATTTGAAAAACAACCAAAAATGACTGTTTTTGAACCGAGTCTGGAGCTTCGTTGGCTCCCCCCCAGCGACAGCGCGTTAGCCGGCTCCACGTTATCGGAACCGGTCAGAGGGCGGCCCGCCGGGCGCCCCAGGTGCTACCTGTGCAGTCGAAGCCGTCCGGGTTGTGGTAGTCCAGAGCCGCGAACTTCCTCCGAAACATCTCAGCCGCGTTCAAGTCGGATTTCTGCCGCTCAAGTGACTCCGTTTCCTTTTTTTATTTTTTGATCGCGCTAGCAGGCAGTTGCGTGTCTGCGCATGCGCCGTCTGCGCCTCCGCTGACAGCTTCCTGTCGGGACTAAGAAAATAAAATACTGATTCCGACAAAAAAATAAAATACTCTTAACAAATAAAGAAAAGACACGACGATAAAACAATGAATTACGTATTTCTGTCGTGTCATTTCTTTATTTTTTATTTGTTTATCTTTAATTATGAAATATTCATTGTTTTGGGTCATGTTTTCTCTGGCTCTGTGGTCATTAAACAGGCCCAATAAGCACAGCCCAGTGAGTCCAAGTTGTCCGTCCCTCCATGTTTGACCTGTGACCCAGATTTGGATTCCTTAAGTAAATGATTAAACCTTAAACAAAACAAGAGACTTGAGTTTTGGAAAAAAAAAACAACTTTATTACACATCATAATTAGAAAACAATGAGGTGAAAACATCTTGGATGACGCGTGAGGGAACGAAAGAGCGGGTCGTGCGTGTCGGTCCATCCGGTTAGAACGGCCTCATGCGCGCGTTGAGGGGCGGGGCTCTGTTGGGTGGCGTGATGGCGATGTCCAGGTAGTCCCCGATCTGGAAGCGCTGAGACTGCAGCGTCATGGAGTCGTCGGAGCCCTTCCTGCCGGACACGGTGCTGCCGATGTCTTTCAGCCTGAGAAAAGGGCGAGACATTATACTGGGGGTCCATTTCCTGTAAGCAGATGGGGATCGAGGCGGTGGTCCCAGACCTGTACATCTTTCCTCTGGGGTCCGGGTACACGATGGCAAAGCTGAAGTGAGTGCCCTTTTTTCTGGCTTCGGGGTACACCTCCTTCACTAAGCTGGTCAGCTCCTTCAGGGTGGCGTCCATCCTGAGACGGGGAAGGAAGAAAGGCTGGTTGTGGTCGTTTGTCCTTTTTTGAATTGAGTCCATTTTGCGTGTTTTACACGTTCGTCTCACCATGTGTAGATCTGCAGCTCGCTGGAGGGGACGTTGCCTCGGACAAACTCGTCCACTCTGTGGTGCCGGCCGTTGTTGGTGGTGAACACCCGCAGCAGCAGAGGACAAGTCTGCAGGAGAGGAAAAGGGTGAGTGACGTGCAGACGCACCATGGAAACAGAAGCTTGAACTGGGAGTCGTCACCCCGACCCTTCATCAGTCATACTGGTTTTGGCTCCTTTAATGGAGGAGTTCATTCTCTCCTGTCAGGCCACAGAACCAGTTTAATGACCACTAACTATGCTGCAAATGATGCTAAAGTCTCGGTCTGATTGCTAAATACTCCATTCATAGCAACATTAGCACTCAGGTAAACGTACAATGCACTTAAGCGATTTATAGATGTAGTGCAAAGTTGCTACTCGCACATTGGGTCAGCAAACATCAAAAGTAAATAGAGTTTTTGTTCTTTTGGGGGTTTTTGCATGTAGTTTGCGTGATACTTTAGCATGGAGAGCTAGCGCAGCTTAGCTCGTTAGCTCGCAGCCCGTCGTGTGCCCGCGCGGCTGCTTTCCCTACCTTTTCTCGGTCGATGGGCTTCTCCGGCTCCTTCTTTATCTCCTCCTGCGTGATCCGGGACTCGAGCGCCATGTCTGTCTTGTCACAAATACGTATTTACGGTGGGGATCTTTCGTCTGCTCACATGGAAAGCCGCCGCAACTCCACTGTCGGGGCACACAGCGTCTCTTCTTCTCTTCGGAGTCCAAAGCAAAGGCTGCAGCAGGCGCTCACTGCCCCTGTGTGGTCATTATTGGTACTGCGTCTGTCAACCTTTTTCCCCCTAAAGCTTTGAGATGTCTGGTTTATCTCACTGTTACATTGAAATTAAACACTAATGGACACACACATATTCACCAGCATAGCCTCAGTTGCAGTTTGCGACACTGGAGCATCATCTTGCACCTTGCATTGGCACAACAGGGAAGCTGATCTGAGACCAATTCCACCTCCAGTAGTGAGACCCACTGCCCAGTCACATGCCACTTGCTTCCCCCCCTCCTCACTCATGACACCGCGCGTGGGTGAATGTGTGTAGCTTCCGGACTCACGTCCATGTGAGCGTTGTACAGTATGTGATTGTGCGTTTGTACAGTGCGTGGCTGTGCGTGTCCTGACAGAGGCCCCCTCTGTTCTCCTGGGCCGACTTCAAACAATCGGCTCTGTTTCAACCTCTGCCCCCCCCCCCTCCAGCCCTCCTGTCCCCCTTCTGTTTCAGCCCCGGCCCGGCCGCAGGCATCAAACAGTGGGACTCTTTGAGTCCGTCCCCCCCGACACCCATCCCCATTCACAGATCTCCATCAGGAAGAAGCGTAGCTGTTCTTCCCTTTAATGACTCCATTAGAATCACTGAAGTTGGTTTTCGCTCCCACACTTCGACAAACTGTGGGAGAGGCCGCAGGCGTCGGCGGGCACACAGAGCGGCCCTGTCCCGCGCGCTGACCACTGCCAAGCGATGGCTCCCATCTGCGCGGCCCCTTTGACCCCCCTACCTGTGTCCAGTTACAGATACACACACACACACCTCCACACACAATGCTGCTTTGTCCCCCTTCCCACTGTGAAGTTTTACTCTCAAACGCCAGGCGAGCGTTTTGCACTTCCTCCGCGGAGCCCCGCGCTCGCCCTGACGTTTTATTTTGAAAGTCCTCCCCAGGAATTCGCAGGAGCTTTTTTTTCCCCTCAGTCTCGCGTCTCAGGAGCTGGAGGTCCGTGCGTGTTTTTGACCCCCCGCGGGACCACGTGGAGCATTTCCTGACGCTCCCAAGGTAGGACCTCCGACTCTTATTTTGAAAAATCCCAGCAGTGTCCGTCACTCAGTGTTGTTATTTTGAAAAGCGTGACGTCACGTTGCGTGTGTTTGTGTTTTTAATCGGTGTTTCTGAAGTGCGTGCATGTGACTTAAACCTGTCGTAGCTGCGCGATCGCGTCCAGTCGTCCTCTGACGGTGAAGGACTTCGGTTCAGCACGGTCCACAGTGGGCAGAGAGGCTCATGGGTTCACATGAATGTTGGCGCCGGGCCTTCGCTCCTCCTCCTCCTCCTCCTCCTCTCGCTGTCATTCCTTTTCATCTCCGTTCACTTTTGTCTCCGCCGCCGTCCGATCTCCTCCCCTCCCCCCCGGCTCCTTTTCGCCGGCGTCTTCGGGATGACCACACGCGGATGGACCACCGTCCCGCACGGGCGCCCCCCCACCTCCTCCGTCTGACTGCCACCCCTCTCTGCGCCTGCCCTCCTCAGGATGTCCTGGCCGGCTCTGTACGCCCAGCTGGTGGGGGCCAACCGCCACTCCACCAGCCTGGGCAAGATCTGGCTCTCGGTGCTGTTCATCTTCCGGGTCATGGTGCTGGTGGTGGCTGCGGAGAGCGTCTGGGGGGACGAGCAGTCCGACTTCACCTGCAACACCCTGCAGGTAGGCAGGCGGGCGGGCACGGGGGGGGGTCCCGACCTTTGACCTTCCGACGGCCCCCGGCGCGCAGTGAGTGCTTCTCCTTCCGCTCTTTCAGCCTGGCTGCGAGAACGTCTGCTACGATCAGTTCTTCCCCGTCTCCCACATCCGACTTTGGTGCCTCCAGCTCGTCTTCGTCTCCACGCCGACGCTCCTGGTGGCCATGTACGTGGCCTACCGTAACCATAACGACAAGAAGAGGCTCCTACAGGTGCGTGCCTTTGACGTGGATTTCTCTGTGAAGTCAACGGAGTCAGGTTGAGTGTTGTCACGTCGTGTGCGACAGAGCTCCAGCCGGGTGGCCTTCATGTCCAGCAAGAGTCAGGAGGACGACTTGGAGACTCTGAAGAGGAGGAGGCTCCCGATAGCTGGCGCCCTCTGGTGGACGTACGCCTGCAGCCTGGTGTTCAGGCTGCTCTTCGAAGGAGGCTTCATGTAAGTGCCCGAGCTTCGCCCTCTTCCGCGTCGCCTGCCCCTCGTCCTGAACAGTACACGTGCTCCCCCCCCGCAGGTACGCCCTGTACGTGGTGTACGACGGCTTCCAGATGCCCCGGCTGGTGCAGTGCGACCAGTGGCCGTGTCCCAACCTGGTGGACTGCTTCATCTCGCGGCCCACGGAGAAGACCGTCTTCACCGTGTTCATGGCCACTGCCTCGTCCATCTGCATCGTCCTCAACGTGGCCGAGCTGGCCTATCTGGTCGCCAAGGCCGTCACTAGGTAGAGGTATTGTTCCGTCAGAGAGGCAGGTGATTAATTCATTCATCGATAAACGCATGAATCACGGCTGCGAGAAGCGTCTCTGGAGTTTTCCTGCATGTGTCGTGTCCTTTTTTTTGTCTCGCAGAAGTCTAAAGGCGCCAAACCGGGCCAATCAGAAGCCTCCTGCCTCCACCTGAGGAGCGACGAGTCGAAAACACGGGGATCTAAAGGAGCTTCGACACTTTATAGCTGCATAATCACACAGGAATGGTCAGAAAAGGATGTTTTCTATGACGCCTGCAATGCTGAGAAGCAACGTGAGGTGGAGAGGACGTCGGATTGTTTGTTATGCATGTGGGTGGGATGGCAACTGTTAGCAAAAACATAGCTTAGAGCCATTATGCCGTCTCCTGGGCAACAAATAAACAGCAGGGAAAATGTGAGCGATGACTAATTCCTGTACATAAAGACACCAATGTTTTTATATTGATTTGTGAGGTAACAACCCTCTTTCTTCCTGTGTAAAGAAACAACAAAGCTTTCTGGTTTTGCCTGAACGCGCGGTTGAATTGTCAGCACTGGATGAGGGGGTTGAGGGAGAAAAGTGATGGGAGATGCACGAAGGGGAAACCCGAGCTCTGGCGCCCTCCGGTGGTGAACATTAGGTACTGCGGCGACTCTCGAACTCGGAGCGAAATTGCAGGAACGAGACAGTTTGGATAAAAACCGGTCATTTGTTGTGGTCAAATTATCAATTAACTTCGTGGAAAAACAATTTTTTTTCTATTGTATTGTGTCACATTTTGTTTCAATCAATTCTTTTCTCCATAAATGAGACAATGGTTTCGAATAGATAATAAAAAACGATATAAATAAGACAGTTTAAGGATCCAGCAGCTTCTCTACTTGAAATTAAAATACAAGTGAATAACATCCAGTTGTTTTTGGTCATGTCAGAACATGTTGGAACTTGATAACTTGGGATGATTTCAGAGTAAAAGTCCGGGTGTTACTGTTGTTTTATTGCGTTTACAGTGGAGGCTTGTCAGGAATGTGATGCCTGGTCCCACACACACACACACACACACACACACACACACACACACACACACACACACACACCCCTCCCTCACCCCCTCCCCCTCTTTCAGACCAGACTGGCGTCTTTTTTTTTTTTTAAACTCTCTCGCCCTCTCTGTAACTCTGTAATTCGGCGTGTGTGTGTGAATCTGTGTGTGTGCGTGCGTCTCTCTCTCTCTCTCTCTCTCTCTCACTCTCCCACCCTCCCTCCCTCCCTCCCTCCCTCTTCTCCCATCCACCTCTCTTGGCTGCACCCGGGGGGACCGAAGGAAAGGAAAGGAAGAGGGGGGAGAGAGAAAAAAAAAAAGAGAGAGAGAGACGCGGAAAGAGGACAGAAGCCAGGCGGGAGAGACGTGGTTCACGCGGGAGAGAGGGGTAAGCAGGAGGATGCTGAAAGTGAGGGTGTCGTGGCCCAAGTGGGAGGGAGGAGGAGGGATCACCATCCTTCCACCTGCTGGATTTACAGGCACCTCTCGTGCTGCGTTCACGTCCCGGTGGGAAAGACGGCAGACAGGATTATTCTAAAACGCACTTGTCAATTTTTTGATTTTTTTAGAACTTGCTAACTTTGAGTTGGATTCTTTGCAGTTTGCTTTGATACTGTTTGGTATTTCTAGTCTTAACTGTGTCGAACTGAGTTTGAAAGCAAGCAAATTAGAGTAAAACGTGACAGAAGAGAGTAGAAAAAACCTGCAGCTGGAGGTAAAAGTACTTCTACTGCAAAGTTCAGCTGATAGTGGAGCAGGCATCCTGCTAGGCGCTGTGGTTGTCGATGAAACAGTTAAATCCAATTAAAAAAAACATTTCACGTGGGGAAAAACATCTAAGACGTGGTGTCAAAATTAAATACTTTAAATTTGTCGATTAACGTCAAAGCGATTTGATTATTTTTCACTTTTTGATAATTTTTTTCACCCATTTCTGCAACTTGTTGCTCTGTTACCTGTACAAACTCCCCCCTGGAGTTGCAGATTATATGGTATTTCCCGCACTCCCTCCCACTTCAGTCTGATTCTGTGTGTCTTTGGGTCTTTTTTTGTCCACGATGTGGAGGAAACATCATTTTTCACAACTGTATATCGAGGGGGGGGTGAAATCGGTAGGCCAAGGGTTAACTGTTTGGGTGGTTTGAGCACAAAGACCTCTGATCTGTCAGACACACACACATACGCGCGCGCGAGCTGGGACAATGCCCATCTGGCAGCTTCTCCATTGTCTGCTGGTATTTCATCATGTCAACACATCACGGCCGCGGCCACTTTGGGCTGCTATCGGGGGGGGGGGGGGGGGGGCCCAC
>JAUESF010000053.1:3826002-3846082 GCA_032274765.1 Malacoctenus tetranemus
ACTGAGTCAGTGGTACTTCGTGACTGAAGTAATGTAATGACCCCCCTGACACACACACACACACACACACACACACACACACACACACACACACACACACACACGGGAGCAGCTACTGTAACTTCCATAAGGGCTGGTTCGGTCATCATTGAATCCCCGGGCCCAGCATTTGCCCCCCTCAGCATTCCTGGGATGTGATGAGTCCGGCATTCAAGCGGCGTACGACCTGTGATCCACTCATTCACTTCCCCAACAGATGGCCGGCCATTGTCTGCCGGCCTGCCGCCGTGTCACACACGCATCTGCAAGCAAACGTACAGCGTGCAATAAAGGTGCATATGTACTTTTTTTCTTTTTTTTTGAACCAATAAGGCCGGTGGGCTTGCTGCCCCCCCCCCTACATGGAGGCATTCATCAGGAGAGGGAGCGGAAAAAATCTTCGACTTCCAATGTTGGTTTGTGGATTGCCATGATTGTTTTGTCTCTCCTCAGATATTTATTCACCTCTGATTTGTGGTCGATGGATTTATCACTGACAGCGCAACAATATATTAGTAAGTCTGCGTTCTGCCTCCTTAAAAATGGACTTGCATTGATGGTTTTTTATCTTGACGAAATGTCCCTTTATTTCGCTCCCCTGTGTCTCTCCGCAGGCTAGAAATCTGAGTGAAGCATGGGTGACTGGAGCTTTCTGGGGCGGCTGCTGGAGAACGCCCAGGAACACTCCACTGTGATCGGAAAGGTGAGCCGCAAGACGCCCTGAGTGAACGTGGAAACACCTCAGTTTGTTGCTGCTGACTCTGCTTCCTCCTCCTCCTCCTCCTCTTCCTCTCCAGGTTTGGCTGACGGTCCTCTTCATCTTCCGGATCCTGGTGCTGGGCGCGGCGGCCGAAGAGGTGTGGGGCGACGAGCAGTCGGACTTCACCTGCAACACGCAGCAGCCCGGCTGCGAGAACGTGTGCTACGACGAGGCCTTCCCCATCTCCCACATCCGCTTCTGGGTGCTGCAGATCATCTTCGTGTCCACGCCCACCCTCATCTACCTGGGCCACGTGCTGCACATCGTGCGCATGGAGGAGAAGCGGAGGGAGAGGGATGAGGAGCACAGGAAGGCCGGGCGCCACCAGGAGGACCACGACCCCCTCTATCACAACGGAGTCGGCGACGGGGGAGGCGGCAAGAAGGAGAAGCCGCCGATCCGGGACGAGCACGGGAAGATCCGCATCCGCGGGGCGCTGCTGAGGACCTACATCTTCAACATCATCTTCAAGACCTTGTTTGAAGTGGGCTTCATCCTTGGACAGTACTTCCTGTATGGCTTCCACCTGAGGCCGCTCTACAAGTGCGGACGCTGGCCCTGCCCCAACACTGTGGACTGCTTCATTTCCAGGTCAGAGGCTCCCTCCATAATAACTCCTTCTATAAGGCGCTTTAACACTAGACATAGCGTATGGCAAGCAGCCAATCAGAAGCAGTGATTTTCAAACAGGAAATTGAAATAAACTAAAAATAGCTACAAGAAGAAATTCTTTTTTAAATGAATTTAATGACAGAAGAGTTTAAAATAAGGTAAAAATAACAATAATAACATTTTGTGCCTTTTTCCCCGCACGTAAACACACCTCCTTTTCGACTTCCTTCAACGTACTGCTTCCGGGTTTTACTGTTCAAGTTTAGCTCCTAAACCCAACGGAAACGTTTTTGAAAGCTGAATAATTTGCGAAAAGCTTCTCTAGCAGTTTAAAAATACACCGAAAAGCGTCGTGTGACCGCGTGAACCGACATTTCTGCCGCGTTTGGGCTTGTGACGCAGCTGAATTAATTAAGGTGAGGCTTTCTCTCGGTTGCGTAGCTAAAGCTACCCCGAAGCTAAGCTACATGATGCTAAGCTAGGCGGCGCAGACTGTATTTTGCGTCCTTTTGAAGTTACCCTAAATATTTAACTTAAGTCAATTAGTTTATGCATTACGTGCTTGTCTGGTGTTGTGAAAAACTTGTTTGCATTGAATTAAGTAAAAAAATTAAACTTTTCTTAATCTTTTTATGACACATTGTGTATTAAAATGACAGGAAGTGAAGGCTACTTTTGTTTATTTTGTCATCCATTTAAATATATTCTCTCCTATGTTTGTCTTAAAGGCCCACTGAAAAAACAATCTTCATCATCTTCATGCTGGTGGTCGCCTGCATCTCTCTGGTGCTCAACCTGCTGGAGATCTACCACCTGGGCTGGAAGAAGGTCAAGCAGGGGGTCACCAACGAGTTTGTGTCCGACAGCGAGTCGCTGCTGCTGGGCAGGGAGAAGCGCGGGGGCCTCGAGATGATTCCCGGCCCGACGTCGTCCTCCGGACTCGAGTGCTTGCCAGCGTACGCCAGCATCAGCGTGCTGGGCGGAGCGCCTCCCGGAGACTACAGTCTTGCCGAGTCCTGCCCTGCGGTGATCTCTGGCCCCGGGCTCGGTGGATGCAAGATGGACGACAGGGGCTTCCACCCGGATGACCTCCCGCTGGAGGCCCCGCCCTGCTCTTTTTATGGCAACGGCGAGAAAGCGAGCAATGGACAGCTGGCGGCCGAGGCACAGAACTGGAGCAACATGGCACTGGAGCTCTGCAGAGGGAACGGGGAAGACCCCACCTGCTCCTCCTCCTCCTCTCAAACGGAGACGCCGCCCGCGCCAGGCGAGCCGCACCCCTCCACGTTCCCCACGCTGCCCCGCAACACCCCGCTGGCGCCGCTTTCGCCCAGGGAGCCGTCGGCGGACGAGGAAGACGACGGCGCCGCCCCCCGCGACGACTTCATGGTGATCACCCGGGCGGAGCTCCACCAGCCTCCCGCCGACGTCCGAAAACCCAGCCGGGCCGGCAGGAGCGGCGGCGTCCGTGCTCGCCCCGATGACCTCGCAGTGTAGCTAAACACACACACATTCACACACACACAACCAAGCATACGCAGCGCATGTACAGGATGCATCCAGTTTTTACCCACATGTTAAAAGTCGGATTCTTAGTTCACTCAGAGGTGTAAATCTCATTTAGGAACAGTAACAGTTTGGTCTAAAGACGCTCTACCTTCATATCAGCTAGAAGACAGTGACTGTATTAATTAAACAGCAGTAATATTTTATAGTCAGTCAATACATGAAGGAAAAACACTCCTCCAGCACAGACACAGATAAAGAAGGGTTATTGTGATGATGATGATGATGATGATGATGGTTGGGTTCAAGGTTTGCACTTTTAATTTCTTCATTTTATCTTTATTTATTTATTTTTTTTGGCCCGTCGATTTTCTTTTTTTCTTCTTTTTCTTTCTTTTTTTTACGCGTCCGTCTCGGCGCGTCGCGCCCCCGCCCGGCCTGTCGTTTTTCGATGAAGGGGGGGGGGGGACGCGCCCACCCGCAGGCGGCCCCCCCCCCGCCCTGAGACACGAGCCCGCAGGGCCCGCAGGCGTCGCGCGCGTCGCGCACGCGTTGTTTTAAGTGTTCGCCAAAAAACGACATCTCTGCAGTTGCATCAGGGTAAACTATATAAAGTATATAAATATGTAAATATACGATGACTAATATGCACCACAGGATGTTGATACAGATACTGTGTGTTTTTTTTTTAGTAGTTTGGTGTCTGATAACGCTGCAGTTTCGGGCGACGTTTAACCAGAAAAGATGACAGGTCACTTTATGCAAACCCGGTGTTGGTGAGTGGAGGCAGGACATGTGATTGAGGGCTGAAAGTGAACAGTTGTTATTTTTTTAGGCTTTGCAGCTGAAATAGAGTATTTATTCTCTCGGTGCGCCTTCTCTCTGAGGGCTGTGTTTGCAGTGTGTTACAGAACTGTCAGGTTCGGGACTCAAGTTACTTTTCTAGCCGTAGAATGAACTTCTAGCTTGTAGAATTGTGTTTTTTTTTTTTATTATTTTGGAGGGAAAAAAAGTGGTCAAACGAAATGATTGAAGCTTTTTGCGTTACCGGAACTCCTCCAGAGGAATGTTTCCTTTTATCTTTTGTGAAATTCCTGCCAAAATAATCAAATATCTTAGAGGAATCGTATGCGAATAAGCGACAGGAGCAGGAGTTCGTGTTTTGGCGGGGGAGGGGTCGCTGCGGCCCAAAGCAACCGGATGGTGGATGTCGACGTTTGGGAGGTGGCGGCGTCTCACCGGAGCTTTCTGTGGTCTGGGTTTTTTTTCCGTCGCTTTCGCTTGTTTCTCGTGCGAGATTTCCCACGCGGGGGGAGTGCCTTCGAACGCCACGCGGCGGCCCGGAGAGGACTTCTCTCCCCCCCCCCGTGGAGCGTCGCCTGATTGTTTACGTGTCTCGGAAGGAGTCGCGGCCCCGTTTCCCCCGCGATTGAACCAAAGAGCGAGGCGTTCACGGCCCCACAACCACCGATTCTGACAGACGTTCTGTTGAACTCTGTCTCTAAACATGTCCCCCCGCCCCCTCCCCCCCATGACCTCGTTGTTTCGAGCCGTTTTGAGTACCTTTTGATTTGTAGGTAAAGATTTGCACAGTTAGAAGAGGGTATGAAGAGATCGATAGAGAGGAAAACACAACAGGGTGTCCTGTGAGGAGGATTTTTTCAATCATGCAAACAGAAAATCAGACACAGAGTGACCAGGAACCATTATGGTCTTATTTCTTGTCCTGAATGTGGATTGAGAGACGTTTTTTTGGGCGACTCCAGCTAAATCAGAGCTCCTACCGATTGGGGGAAAAAAAAGGGGGGTTAAAAAAAAGTACCCCAGGGGTGGGAGCGTGTGTTGTCATCGAACAGGGACACAAACACACACACGCGCTCCCGAGAAAACAAAAACCCAAGACTGTCTTTGAAGAGAAGTGCCTTGCGTCTGAATCTTTTGTGGAAGAACATGTTGATGTAAATGTTCATTTACCTCAGATGTTGACGAAACTGTTGCGAAATAAACTTTTTGTACCATATCTGTTGTTTGTCCTGGGATGTTTCGGGGAGGGGGGGGCAAAAACCCACAGACCACCACTGAAAGATCAACGGGAACGCGAGAATTCCCTCCCCCGAATTAGTGCCTTCCTATCTCCACGAGCCACATTCAGGACCAGAAGCAGGCGCAGGCCTCCTCTTCACTCGTGCTTCATTCACAATCCGTCGTTTGTAAGGTCAAATCTTAAAGGGTCGCAGATGAGGGTGACCTCTAGTGGCTGCTGTTATTGTGACAGCTGCAGTGGAGCTTGTTTTTTTGGAGCAAATAAGAGAAAGTGGTTCGACGATGGCAACTCAGACTTTCTGCGCGCCGACATATGCGATGAGTCTGCGGTCCGCCGTGCTGCGTGTGTGTGTGTGTGTCTGCGTTGATGTCTTTGTGTGTGTGCACGCCCGCGGCCTCGCCCATGAAGCCGCGCTGAGGCCAGCACTTCCTTTATGCGCGCTGAAAGTCCGAGGGATTTGGGCCGAACAAAAAAAAAAAGAGAGAGAGAGGGTGAGGGAGGGAGGGTGAGGAAGGGGGGGGAGGAATGCCTGCTCACGCCCGTCCCGTCCTCTGGACCCCCCCCCCCGGCACTACGTGTCCCAGCAGGCACTATAATCCTGTCGTAACAGAAGGAAGCCGAATCAGTCATTTGAAGATGTTTGTTTGTGCTTTTTTTTCCTGTTTTGTTTGTTTAATTTTAATGTTTCAGCTTGTGGGATGAGGCTCAAATGAGGGGGGCAGTTTGCAGGTGTCGCCCCCTCGTGGCCAAACTATGACATCACAACTGGTGATCCTCCTGGTACAAACTCAAACTGGACAAACGGTGTTTTTTTTCCCCCTGCGTTTTATTCACAGAACGCAGGATTTAGCTTCATCAGCGGAACAGATGTTTTTTGTTCTGCATCTTCCTCCTCCTCCTCCTCCTCCTAATCTCTGCAGCCCATCATCTCTGAGGTGATGTCCAGAGGCTGGGGAGCGATCCTGCTCATCACGAACGTCATCGGGCTGTCATACTGGTAGTACTGGGAGCCCTTGAAGACCGTGACACCGCCCGGGCCGCACTGGGCAGCGTCGATGCCCTGCAGGGGCAGGGGCGCATCGGCGGCAGCGGTCCGGGGCGTGGCCGAGAGGTCCACCTTGCGTATCCGGTCCCCTAGTTGGCGCAGATGCGAGTTTTGTGAGCCCCCGCCCCTGTTCGGAAAAACACTCCCTCGGCCTCCCCGGTGAACTCACCTTGGATGACGTTGACCGTGTGTTCGTTCGGACAGACGAAGGCGGCGTTCACGCGTCCCTCCACGCCCAGCTCCTCCTGCAGGGTCTTGGGGTAGCCCGCGATCAGGGTGTAGTGGGCGGCGGCCTTGTAGATGTACACGTTGTCGTCCTGCGAAAGCGGGAGGCGGCACGTTTTAATGCTTCGGCGTCGGGTCGCGGTTGGAGCCGCGGCGTCTCGTTGCGCCCGTCCTACCTTTATCAGGTAGATTTTGTCGGCGTAGAAGAACACGGCGTCCACCCCGTCGGTCACTTCCCTCCACGACCGGGTGATGGAGAACGGGTGGAGGCCGTCGCGCCGGGTGTCCATGCGCATGTACACGTCACCTGAGCAAGAGGGAAGGCGCGGCTTGAGGGAGCGCTTCGAGACGCGCTTCGAACAGCGTTTGTGACTTTGCAGAATGAACCATTACCCATGAAGTAGTACGTTTTGCCTGCGTCGTCCGTGGCGACGGCATCCAGTTTGATGGAGCTGCACTTGGGGACAGCACCCTCTCCTCCGTGACCTGCGGTGACGACGCAAAGTTGCACGTTTCCAACAAACAAACAAGTTTCGCAGTTTGTTTGTTTTTTTCCTCTCGTTCACGAACTCACCAAAGTCGCTGCACTTCATGAAGTAGCTGCGCGCGTCCTTGGGGTAGCCGGGGCTCACCTCTCCGGTCACCGGGTGGAACCTGGTGAAGTTGTTGCCGTGGAAACAGTAGTAGTGCTCCAGCCAGCGGAAAGCGGAGGTGCAGGCGGGCAGTTCGGGCCAGCTTTTGGTCTTCACCGTCTTGGTGGCGATGTCGTAGACGTGCACGTCAGAACCTGGGGGAGGGGCAGGGGGGGTACGTTTGTCTCTTTCTTTATAGTATTTACAGCAACTTTATTATTGTGCATGATTCTGTGTCTCTTAATAGCATATTTGGTAGTTTTGTGAGAATAAATCAAGAGCAAATGCCTATAAATGAAGTAGTCCTGCAGTTGCAAGTTTCTCCCACTAGAGGGCAGCATTGCCTCATTCCTGAACCCACAGTTTTCTGTGCTTTACTCCACCAGAGGAGGATTTCAGGAGACTTTCAAGGTGCACCTTTGAAGAAGAGGACCGAGTTGGTCATGCACTCTCCTTTGGGACACTCCACCGCTGCGTCCAAGTGAGTGGGGACCCCTGGGAAGTCCTCCGCCATCTCCTTCGGGTAGCCGTCTTCCAGCGTGTGGTTGTAGTAGCTGAAAACCTTGTCGTCCTGTCAAGACGGCAGCAAGACGACGTCAGATCCGGCTCCGACGCGTGTGCGTGCGAAAACCGACGCGGAGTCGAACGCACGAGGAAGAAGTAGATGTGGTCGTGGTCGTCCTGGTTGTCCTCGTCGTGCATGCGGAAGGCGGCGTCCACGTGGCCGATGTGGTGCACGTCGTCCAGCTCCTTGAAGGACTCATTGGAGAGCTGCGCTGACTCATGGAAGCCCTTCCACAAGTATGGACCTGACGGAGAAAACACCAGTTTTGGAGCTGGTGGATGCAGACATTTTGTTTTTTATTCTGGACAGTGGAGCCCACCCTTGAAGAAGAACGTGTTGCCCTTCTCGTCGGGAGTGATGGCGTCAAACTCGAGGCCTTGGCAGCGGTCTGGCAAAGCGGCGTCCGCTTTTTATTCCAGAGAAGAAGAAGAAACAGTTTCCTTTCACATTAGAAACGCTTTTTTTTAATCACGCGTGAATTTTGTCAAGACGAAAATCCTACCAGTTCCTGCTGCTTCTAGAAGGTCGCTGTGGAATAAATTCACACGCGTTAGATTTCAATAAGTCGAGGAATGACTCAGCGCGAGGTCGTGCGGTGACTCGGCTTTACTGGCTTTATTGATCCGTCGGTGGAACTTTGCGAGCAAACAGGCTTGTGAGAGCGAGAACTGATCGAAACGCTGATTTCTCACTGATTTGAACGCGCGTTTCCGAATCAGATCGCGAGCTCCTTCCATACTCACGTGGGCGCCGCGCGAGCGAGGCCAAGCGCCAAGCACAGAACCAGCGTCCTGCTGAAGGGCTCCATGTCCTGGGGGTGGTGGTGGTAGGTGGTAGGTGGTGGTCCTGTGCAGTGTAAGCTCTGGGACCCGGGGCTTTTTATTCTGAACCGTGCGTGGGTGGACTCTGCGCGCGTGTTTGCACAGACAGGAGCAAAAAAACACATTGCAAAACGGTCCCGTTTGGTTTGTTTAATGGGTCACGTTTGTCTTTTATTAGATGTCCCTGAGGACACCTGAGGTCTCACGGTTGGATGGCGTGATGTGGACACGTTGTGCGAGTCGGGTTGTGTTGTTTTTTTTTTCTTCGAATAACTCCTCAAACGGTGGAAGCAGTCGGAAGTTTATTTTCAGAGACAGTTCAAAGGTCATGGAGGCCGATCCCAGGCCTCAACAAACCCCCACTGTTTGTTCTACTGATTACACAGATGATACAGAGTTTAACCCCCCCACCCCGAACTAAGAGCGATTCACTGTGAAAGCAGACAACAAAGCAAAAAAAACCCCACCAAGTCCATTTGAAAGCATGTGCTTCTAATTGGTCAGTCTATTGATTTAAACTCAAAAACAAAGTTTATCGTCACTAAAAAAAAACATCATATCTAATGATTTGGATGAAATCAAAGCGACTGATCTAAGTCAAGAAGCTCTACGTGCTCCTACACGTCTGGATATTGAGCGCTTTCCTTGAAGGGCGTCGGACTCGTGGTCACATGACTTCAGAGGAGGCGGAGTCGGGAAGCGACGCCCGAGCTCCGCGCGGGCTCACTTGTACCGGTAGATCTTGAGGCAGTGGTTCATGCTGTCCGACACGACCACGTGGCCGTCGGGGAGCAGCGCCAGCCCGCGCGGGCTGCTCAGGCCGTCGGCCACCAGGGGCCAGCCGACGCTCTTGGCGCTCCTGGACGGGTAGACGAGGACGCGGTGGTGCCGCTTGCCCCAGTCGGCCACCAGGACGTCCCCGTCGCTGTCGATGCAAAGGCCCCAGGGGCAGGTCAGCACGGGCCCCAGGCCGGAGCACACCCCCAGGATCCGCACGGTGTTCCACCCGGGCTCCAGGACCCGGATGCAGGGGACCCGGCCGGTCTCGCTGCCCCGCTCCGACACGGCCATGAGTCCCGTGGTGAGACAGGCCGCCACCAGGTAGGGCCTGTGGTAGCCCGTCACCACCGTGCGCTCCAGCCTGGCTCCGGTCTTGGCGTCCAGCTTGAGGGCGGTCAGGGTGCCGCGCTTGATGTCGGCCACCAGGAAGTCGTCGTGGCGGTCGACGGCGACTCCCCTGGGAGCGTCCAGCTCCTCGCCGTGCGCGCCGACTCCCCCGAACGTTTGCAGGAGGCGCCCGTGACGGCTGAACACCAGCACGGCTCTCTCGGCGGCGCAGGTCAGCGCGATCAGGCCCTTGGAGTTGACGGCGACGTCGAAGTAGTTGCAGACGCGCGAGGACCTCTCGGAGCCCGACGGCGCCACCTGCTGGACGACGTTCTTCTGCAGGTCGGTCACCTGGACGCGGGCGTTGCCGCAGTCCACCACGAACAGCTGGCCCCTGGGGGTGGCGTGGACACCGCTGGGCAGGTTGAAGTCGGCGCGGCCCGAGCCCTGCTTCCCGAGCTGCTTGACCAGGCGGGCCGCGTCCAGGGCGGTGGCTCCGCCCTCCTCGTCGAGCTCCCTCAACGCGGGCTCCGCCCTCTCCTTCCTGTCCCGGCTGAGCTGCCGGTGCAGTTGGTCGCCTTCGATCGCTGACATGGACAGCGACCTGCTCGCGCGGCTCAAACCCGGAGTCGGGGGGAGCTCCTCGGCGCGGCCCTGGCTCTGGTCCGGACTGGACGGCTCGGAGGCCAGGCGCATGCGGTTGACCCTCCTCGTTCCCCGCGACTCGTCTTCAGGAACTGACGCTTCGCCGGAGAGGTCGGCGCTCGACGCGGAGCGGCCGCGCCCCTGCCGGGGCGAGCCGTCAACCGGCGTGTTCGCCGCGTCGCAGCGGTCCTCGCCGTCCGCCGGCGACCCGCTGGCGCTCTTCTTCCTCGGCAGGCCGGCGAGGGAGTCCTCCGGAGGACGGGACGGCTCCCGGCGCGAGAGCGCCACCAGGGCCTTTTGCTTCTTCTTCCTCCCTTTGGCTCGCGTCTTCTCGCTGCCGTCGGACTCGTCGCCCTCGGACTGGCTGGACAGCGGCGCCACGGCCAGGAACAGGTCGGGGCACGCCGAGTCCGCCTCCTCGTCCTGGAGCTCCTCCTCGTTCTCCGTGGAGCTTGACAGCCGGAGCTTCCGCACCACGCGCGCGCTCCCTCCGTTGGACTTGACGCTTTCCTCCGAACTATTTCGTTGCCCTATTTTGCTCGACGCCGGCTCCTTTCGAATCTCAAGCGGGGCTTTGTTCGCGAACGCCGCGTCGCCCGAGTGCAGGGCGCATTTCTGACCCTGCACGCCGCACACGCCAATGGGGTACGTCATGCCTTGCTCGTGGACGTCGACTTCCCCGAAGAGCAGCGGCTCGGACTCGAAGCGCGGGAGGAACCGGACCCTCTTCAGGGTCAGGGAGATCTCCCACGGCTGGGTGACCTCCGCCACCCCTCTCTGGAGCTGGTTCTTGTTGGCTCCGCCCGCCGTGCTGCCCCACCTCAGGATCTGCTCCCTCAGCTGCCCGATCTTCCTCAGGTGGTGGTCGACGAGCGACTGCACGACCCGCGCCGCCGCCGCGTTCTCCCTCCTCACCTGGCTCATCCGCTGCTGGGCGTCCCGGTGGTCCCGCTCGATCCTCTCCAGCAGGCGGCGCTCCTCGCGCTGGGCCTCGAGCGCGGCGTCGTCCAGCTCGCGGCACACCTCATCCACCTCGCCCTGCTGCCGCTCGCGGAGGCTCCGCAGCTCCAGCTCGCCCTGCTCCAGGTTGGAGAGCGCCTGGGTCACCCACGGGGGCGGCGTCGCCAGCGGGACGGGCGCGTAGAGGGAGTCCCGCGGGGCGGCGGAGCGGGGCTCCTCCTCCTCGGGCTTCGGGGGGGCTTGCGTCAGGAGGGCGGAGAACCCGAGGAGGGCTCTCCTTTCAGAGTGGGACCTCATTAGCATCGCGACTGAGAGATGGGAGCTTTGTCTTCTGTGCCTGCGAGAACATTAAGAAGCATCACATTAGGAACTCATTATGATTCACTCAAACAATGTGGAGCGACCCTTGGAATTCTGGGACGGAGCGCGCATCAACTTCTCTCTCTGAAAGGGACGAACCGGGGACACGCAGTCCTCCGGTGTCCTCGAGGAAAAACCAGCACCTGCGGACTGAGGTGTATCACGTCAACCCACCCCCCGCCTCCTCCCCCGTCCTCCCCCCCCTACCCCCCCCCCCGAGGCCTGGCCTGTGTACATCGCTGTCACTGCTTTAAAAGTGGGACACCGCTCCAGGCTTTTTGTCGCAACCCGACCCGTCCCGCGCCTGATTCAGTTTCTCACGCGACTCCGAAGAGTCTCTCAGGTAACCGTTGGCCTTGTCCGTCCCTGAGGTCAGCACCTCGATTCCATTCACGGGACCCCCGCCCCTCCCCTCCCCCCGCCCCCCCCTTTATCGTCCATGCCCCAGATCTGAGGGGCTGTCACTCAGGAACGCCTCGCCGGCCCTCGGACAGGTCGCTTCCGCGCGCCGCACAAGCGCGCCCATTGTGACTTGTGGAAACGGGTGCGCTTGTCTCGCTCCGGGTGCTGAAACTGAACCCCCCCCGTCTTTTCAGCGCCGACGCGCGGCATGTGACTTCCCTGCCAGGAGAACGAGGGGTCGGCGTCTTTGTTTTTTTTTAGTTCCTGGTACAAATGCATCATCGGTGGTGAATAGGAGTGTGTGTGTGTGTGTGTGTGTGTGTGTGTGTGTGTGTGTGTGTGTGTGTGTGTGTGTGTGTTTACAAAGCTGACACTGGCGGAGAGGCTTTTAGCTCCAGCGAGGCTGAAAAGGAAGAGGTGTCGGTTTACCTGCTCCACTGTCGGAGTCGTCCCCCCCCCCCCCCTGGAAAAAAACATGTGACCTCAAAGTATCAATGGATGTTTATCCGTTTCTCATGTTTGGAAAGGATGTGACAGATGTTATCTGAGTGTGTGTGTGTGTGGGGGGGGGGTGTGTGTCCTAGAACACTGGCCAGGACAGATCAGTATGGAGGAAGTTGAAGAAGGTGGAAAAAGACGAAATACAGCGTCAACGACAAATCCCTGTCGCTCTCCTGGAGTGAGGTCGCCACGTCGTTTCATGTTACCCCCCCCCCCCCCAGTTTAATGTTGAATGAGGAGCACTAGTTGCTAAGTTACCGGAGGTGCTGAGACTATAGAATAAACGATAGCATTCATAATTGAGGAGATTTGCGCAGGGGGTGTTTTCGGGGGAGCGTTCCAACGTGGCACAATGGCGCCATTGAGGGGGCACGCCGCCGAGCGTGAAGACCCCCTCAGGGACGGGACCCTCAGAAGTCCTCCACCCGAATAAACACCACGCAAATCCATCGGCGATCAAAGTGATCGCTTCTCGTTTCGAGCTCAGTGTTGAAGGGGGTCTCTCACCTGGATGGATGAAGAGGTGTGTGCTGCCTCCTCCTCTTCCTCCTCCTCCTCCGCTGCTGCTGCTGCTGCTGCTGCTCTGTCCGCTCCGTCCCGCTGCCTCCACCTCTTCTTTACCTCCTCCTCCGATCGTCCCTCCCACTCTCTTTTCTTTCATCGCTTGGACACGTGTTATTTGAGAGTCGGAAGTGGTCACGTGCTGGGAATAAGTTCAAATATTTGAACTAAGAAACATTTAAAGTTTTTAAGACGTGAACGTTAAACTCATCATGGTATTTCATCCACTTTTTTCCATGATTTCACCTGTTGTGCTTTCTTTGTCGAAAGCTCACTTCCACTCTCAGCCGCTAGATGTCAGCAAAGGCAAATAATTCAAAAGCAGGTCCAAACTTGTGGTGTCACGTTTGAGGATCAGACCAGCGTGTATTTATGCGGCGCCTCCAGCCCGGCCGCTTTGCTTTCATGTCACAGGTCGTGCACGACACGACTCAGATTGTGTAATTGCCGTTATTAGCCGCTAAATTAGCTCGGTAGAGTGTGTTGAGGGAGGCGGAATCGGTATTTAATTACAGGAGGAGGAAGCTGGGAGCGTAGAGAAGACATTAGCGCCGGCGTTGACCTTTGACCTCCTCTGTAATGCTATCGGGGGTCCTTCCTGATATTCAGGCGTGAGAAGGAGGGACTGTTTTCTCAGTCTGACTCCGCTGGGTGTCACACGCCAGGGGGGGGGGGGTCCTTCCAGGGCTGCTCCTGTGACTGATTATCCCTATCTTGCGCTCTGTCAGGGAGAGACGGGGAATGAGGCGGGGCCTAAGGTGGCGCCCGGTTATTGATATCACTGTTAAAAAAAACCTGCGATCCAGCTGCTCGCCCGCGACAATTAAATCCAGCCCTCTCCCAAGCCCGCGCGCGTGTGTGTGGCAGAGAGTAATGGGCCCAATAGTTACTGTAACAGCGCTAATGTGATTCAGCGTGGCAGCACAAACAACCATATGTATTTATCAGCGCGCCGTGTGACAGGCGGGGCTAATGGGTTATTATTACCTGCTCCCGTACACGCAGGCGTAAAAATGGACTTGTTGCAAACAGATCAACAAATCGAAGTCCATTGGAATAGGTGGTCCAGGAAGCGCTCATCTCCTCCGCTTTGCATACAGCAGGCAGGGATGAGGTGATGAATATGGTAATGGTCCCGATTCTAGGGGGACTATCCCCTTTCAGAGGGGGGGGGGGTGCAGATCTGGTTCGGCTGTTGGATTCGATTAATTCCTCTTCATGCCACTCCTCATTTTCGGCGTCGTCCCCCCCCCTCCCTCCCCCCTCCTCCCAAACACTTTTCAGGCCTATGATATTAGACGAACAATCGCAGAAACAAAACGAGCTGGAACAACCAAGATGGGAACAGATGGCACGTAATTGCCTGGTGGAGGAAGCCAGGGAGTCAATTTTTACCCGTCCTGGGGGAGTTGCAGTTGCAAGAAGAGAGAGAGAGAGAGGGAGAGAGAGAGGGGGGGAGTGTGTGTGTGTGGAAAAAAGTGCAGGTGCATTTGTTTTGATCAGCTATGGCCTGGAGGAGGCATCTGAGAAATATTCATCACAGGCACATTAGAGAGGAGAGAGGCTTTAACACATGAAAAACAAAAGGAGGCGGCGTAAAGGAGAGAGAGAGAGAGGGGGGTGGTGGTGGTGGGGGGTCCCGGCCGGGACAGACAGGGACGGAGCGGCCGGCGCGGATTGATATCACACCGAAGTGTCGCAGGAACTTTTTACAGGCGAGCACGACCAGGCACGGAGCAGCGTTTGTCAGAGAGTAATGTCCGACATGCGTACGGGAGTAAACAGGAGATAAGAAAATAAACACTTTGGACGCTTGCCAGCTGGTGTTTAGGTTGGTAAAAAAAAAAAAAAAAGACAGGTTTATTTTATTAAATCTCTCAGGCAATATTTTCTATTTGTGTTTTTGAACGTAGATCCTGATACAATAGTGCGAAACAGATCAATAAAAAGGTAGAAAACGCGAAGGAGGTCGTCCGACCTTCAGGCGGAACTGTTTTGGGGCTCGTCGTTTACCTCGGCCAAAGGGGGGAAAAAAAAGAGCAGCGCGACTGTGTGGTCGGCGCGAAAAAGGGGGGCCGCGGTCCCTCCCCTTTCTCCTCCTCGCGCAGAGGAGGTTTGTTATTAGCCTCCGAATTAGCTCGAATCGTCTGGTAGTCGTGGAAACTTGTCCGCACGCGTCTCACACGTCCTTGTTTTCCAGATTTATTGGTCGAGTGGCAGCAAATTCTCGAAAAAACAGGAAATTTTGTGTGTGTGTGTGTGTGTGTCCAACACCACCGCCGCCGTCGTCGGAAAAAATTGTTTCTTTGAAGAGTTGCGCGTTAATTTATTCCTGCCGCGACGCACAATGTCTTGACGACAAAAGCCGCGTCGCACTATTTGTCTGCACCCCACTTCATCCTTGGACATGAATCGGTCCCCGTACTGTACTGAGGATGAATTCCTCTCTCCCGGCCCCCTCTAAGCTCTGACCACATCTGTTCAATTACCAGCATGGAAAAGTGCATTACCATTGGCTTTGTTGTTGGAGATGCTTGATTTTCTTAGCTAAAAAAAAAAAAAAAAAAGGCGGATGAATTTATAATGTTGTGATCCCCTCTGTCGCGAATCTCTTGAGCGAGCCGAGGCCCCGGGATCAGAATGAGCATTTTGATGAGCTATAGGCCGTCTCCTCCTCTTCCTCCTCCTCCTCCTCCTCCTCCTCCTCCTCTTCCTTTTTTTTTTTTTTTTTTACAATCCCAAACTTGCGCTGCCTGCCCAATATCAAACTAATAAATTACAGCCCCCCCGTCTCCCACATAACTCGCTGATAAATAAAAAAAAAGGGTCTGCCATAGTGTGCAGCTGTGACCCAGGGTTACCTAGCAACAGGTCATGCCCAGACGTGATGCACAAGGTAGAGATACACCTCTGAGGAGCGGGAGAGGAGGGAGAGGAGGGAGGGAGGGAGGGAGAGGGGGATGATGGAGGTAGAGGGGGGTTGGGGCGGGGGGGGATGAGTCTCATCCTCACTCTCTATGACCCTTGACAGATAGAAAACGCACTCAGAGGAAACGGCGTTTGATTGACAGGGATATTTGAGGAACCCGAGACTCCTCCGTCCCCTCCGTCGTGGCTCTCAGGCCGCTGCGCCGCCGGGGGCGCGAGACGTCGCCTGGCGCCGGGTTCGAGCAGTTTGATGAAGATATTGACGTCGTAGGTGTTTAACTTTGCAGCGTGACGGTGGTTTTTTTTGGTCCTTAATTCCCTCTGAAGAGTCCCTGGTTCTCCCACACTGGCTCCTGTACACTTGCATTAACACACACACACACAGAAGCGACACGTTCCTCACACCGGAGTACACAATCAGCTCTCCAGCCCCGGCGCCCAGAGAATCGTCTGATGAAAACACTAACTGACAGGCCTAAAAAGATTGAGCAATAGCACGAGAGACGCGCAGCCACAGCGGTGTACAATGTCTTTGCCAGAACAGTGTGGCATGGAAATGAGTGTTCAGCCCCCCCCCGCCCCCCCCCTCTCACACACACACACACACACACACACACACACACCCTTTCCACCCTCCTCTTCCTCCTCCTTCCCCCTCCCATCCTCTGTTGCCTGTGCGACAAACCCTCAAGGGGACTCTGCAGCTGTGTGGGGTTAGCACATGGTCGAGTTAGGGGCCACACACACACACACACACACACACACACACACACGCATACGCACGCGCACACGCACGCGCTGACAAACACCGCCTTTGGTCTTTGTAAATATGCGATATTTATTCTGTGTAAACTGTAAGAAATTGTAGTTTAAGGAGGGAAAAAATGTAAAAAATGAATCGGGACGGGTTTGAAAAAGCTGCATGTACGTAAAAGTGCAAAAAATGGCAGGAATTGGACAAAAAAAATGACGTTTTTTTTAAAAAATTCATCGTTCAGACGTCGTTTTCTCGCGGAACGTGCGACAGAAACGAGCGAGGAGGCGACCGGGGACGAGGCCGCGGAGCCGCTCGTGGTCGCAGACACGCGCAGCAGCCGTCGGATGGAGCAGTGGGTCGCACGATGGGGGAATGCGCGTCCTCTCATGCAGGCTAATGGACACACACACAGACACACACACACACAGAGGCACGGTGGTAATTGGCAGCTCGCAAACGTGGGGCCATCAGAAATCGGGGGCGTCCATCACAGATGCTAACAACTCTGATTAAAAATACATAATCTGCGAACGGCCCCCCCCTCCCCGATGCTACCGCGGAGGCCATTTTGGGCCTAATTGCAATTGGTCTCCGTCATGATCAAAAAGCAACACACACCTGCTCGCCTTTAGCTTTCGTTTCGCTGATTACACTTTCAAATTCGATCAACGTCAAGCGCACGGAGACGGAAAAAAAACCTCGTTCGCTCGTGGTCAGCGCCACCTTCGCCACCCTCTACCTCCCTCCTCCCTCCTCCTCCTCGTTCTGCCTCGTTTTTTCGCCCTCCCCGAAAGTCTAATCGAGTGTTTCGAAAGCGTGCCGGGCGACAAGGAAAGCAGGCAGAGGGGGGGGTTAAAGAAAGAGCAGCCGTGAAAGACGCGCGCCCGTCCCGACACAAGCGCGCAGCTGAGCCCGAACGCCTCCTCTTCCTCCTCACCTTACCCCACCACCTGTATCTCTCAAGGGGGTGTGTGTGTGCACGCGATTGCGTGTGTGTGAGTGAGTGACAAAGCATCAAGAGGAAGAGCACCGAGCCTTCACTCAAGAAGGCTTTGCACCCAGCGCTCACCCAATTTACACCTCTCCCTTTCCCTGCAAAACCCCACCCAGCATCCCCTTGGTGACGGCACCATGCTAACCGTCACCTCCCTGCTGGCATGACCATGTGTGTGTGTGTGTGTGACGATGTGTGTGAAAGAAATCAGAGGAGCATGTGCGGTATCCTTGGGGGTGGCAGTTCGGAGTCCTTCGGACTGGCTCCATTGTGTTTTTTTATCTATTTCTCGCACTCTTTACTCTTTCGAGCCGCGCGCAGGGAGAGAAAAAAAAGTTGGAGGTTAAAGCTTTGAAGTGGCCGAGCGTTGATTTTTATTTGTTTGCCCCCCACCTCCACCCCCCACCCCCCCAAACCAGCCTCTGGCCTCTCCGATCGTCGTTTCCCTCTCTCTCTCTCTCTCACTGGCATCGTTTTGTTTTCCTAGCTTTTAGCAGAAACCACTCCAACACCGCGCTAGCTTGTGCTAAATTACTCATCCCAGCTTCATCACTTCCTCCTCCTCTTCTTCTTTCGCAGAGGGGGGGGGCGGGGGGATGGACACAGCTGGTCGATATCGCGCCGAAATGAAAGCTTGATTTTTCCAGTTACGGCCCGGAATTTTCTTGTTTGACGCCGGTTCGGAGGGAAAGTTTGCGAAAAAAAAAAGGCGGGAGTCTCGAAGTGATGCAAACCCGGGTGAAGGTGGGGGGCGGGGGCGGGGGCAGGGGGGAGGGAACCCCCAAGTCACTGACAGGTTCTGGAGCGATGTACCTACTGTACGTGCGGCCTGTTTAAACATCTTGACAGGATTAGAGTGGAGTTAAACTGCTTTGCGGGCGCAGTTAATTGAAGCGGATGAGGTTTTTAATAAAGCGTGCCGCGTTCGCAGCTGACAAATGGCTCGGCCGACACACGGGGGAAATTGCATTTAATGGCATCAGGTATGTGCTTTGCCGGAGCTTATCGCATTACAACTGGGGCGGGCGCACACGCGCGCATGCATGCGTGCACCGCCCCCCCCCCCCCGCCCCCCTTGCTTTCATCTTTCGTTTGTTGAGGGGTTGTCTGTTTGCACGTTAGCACACACACATTAATTTACGCTCGCCTGAGCCAGTCAAGGTGTTCTCCCTCGTGGGTGCAGATTAGGCGGCTAGGTGCAGTGGGTGGATGGACGGAGCGGAACAAGAAGTTGTTGTCGGGGTCTATTTCTTCCTTCTTCTTGTTGTGGTTTCCAGTTGAAAGCGCCCCCCCCCTGCCCCCCCAATGTGAATTATTTCAAGTGATATGTCGGGAGACCGCGGCAACACAGATGCCCTTTAGGAGTTGTCAGTTTGATATCTCACCCCGGTTGCCGCGCGTGCCCGCGTGCCCACGAGCCCGCACGTGGCCGCGGCGGCGGCGTCCCCGCGCGCGGACCCTGTCTGAATCCCTCTCATATCAGAGGACAATTAGAGAGTCTCATTTTCCCCTAATATCAATCACGCAGCTCATGAATAAAGACAATTAGGTCCTCACGATTCCATACAATTGCATCTGCCCTTTGAGCCCCCCCCCTGCCGCCCCCCCCTTCTCTTCTTCTCTGATTCAGGAGCAATGCCTCTTGGGTATATGGCACGCTCGTCACCCGCGACTCTGGCGTGAGCCAGCGCAGTCAATAAGAGGAGACAAAACAGAGAGAGGAAGGCGAGGGCCCCGGTTGCAGACTAGATCAGCTCCTCCGGACGCGTGTCACTCTTCATTAGGGAGGCGGGGGTAGCAGAGGGGGAGGAGAGGCGGCGGGGGGGGGCGGACGCCCTTAAGGTGAGGACGGAGTGGAGTGGGGGGGTGGGTGGAGGGGGGGGGGGGCCGGAGTTGCAGCGGTGGAACAATGACAGAATCTGTGTCCAAGGGCCCCGCAGGCCAAACACCAGCTCTCCTCCACCCCGAACTGATCTCTCGCCTCTAGACCTCGCAGAGGGAGGGTGGGGGGGCGTTGAGGGGTTGAGGGGGCGGGGGGGGGGGTGAGGAGACAGAAATAGACCAGTCACACTCGGTGGACTTTCTGTCCAGACCCCGCTGCAGTGGAGGAGCGGGCTGACATTGATGTAACACATCGCGCCGACGCGTCTTAATGCCATATTCATAGCAAGTGCGATTGGTTTACCTCGGGCGCGGGGTGTTCCCCCCCTCCCCCTCCCCCTCCCCCCCTCGCCCGCACAGCAGCTTGGATAATGTCAGGTATTAATCTTTCATGGCCTCCATTAAATTAGGCACTTTGATTCACTTATTATTAATTTATACTGATTGCTGCAATGTTGGCGTACATGCAGTCGGGGGGGGGGGCAGTTACTAAAGGATACCCCTGCCCGCGATTGCCATTTTGGGAGGACGGCGATCTTTACACAAGCGAGGGAGGGTGGGGGGGAGTTGGGGGGTGGGGAGTTCAGGTTGTGGAGAAGTCGGTTCGTCACATTGAGCTACCGATAACTCGCCTCCGTCTTTGAACCAGCAACCTCGTTTTGGAGGGTTTTGGGAGGGGGGGGGGACACGGGCGCTCTCTGTCTCTGTCTGTCTCTCTCTCTCTCTCCCCCTTCT
>JAUESF010000053.1:3846196-3858330 GCA_032274765.1 Malacoctenus tetranemus
GCCGTATGGTGAAAAAGTGCTTGGATGTGTCAAAACATTCTGCTGCTTATCTCAGCAGCTTGAAAATGTTCTTTTTTTCCCCTCCTCTCTCTCTCTCTCTCTCTCTCTCTCTCTCTCTCTCCCCCTTCTCTCTCTCTCTCTCTCTCTCTCTCTCTCTCTCGCTCTCTGTCCCGCCACATGTAGGTGGCACACGCTCGCCTTATTAGCCAGGTCAAACATAATCAGTGATAGACACGGCGGGGCTGCTTAATTATGGCTGGCAGCTGGCAGCGGGGGCCTTCCTTTAGGGGCCCGGGGTTATGCCCATGCATGGACCCCCCCTCCCACCCCTCCCACCACCCACACTGCCCCAAATGCGGCATAAATCTAACCATCCCCTTTTGTTGGGAGGGGGAAGCATGTGGCAGCCCCTTCATTTTTAGGGAGAATTTAAACTGTGGACAGAATTCAGGATTAATAGAGGGGAATGGGCCATTAAATTAGTGTAATTGTGAGGTAGGGTGATAAAAAAAAAATAAAAACAGACCCCCAGAAAAAGAACCCCCCCCCCTTCTCGAGCGAAAGCCTCTCCTCAGAGCAAACCAACAAAGCACCTGAGCTATTAGGAGCCTCGCGATTTTTCAATTTCATAACACAGAACGCCTGACAGCTTGTTTGCCGCTCGTCGGGGGCGACACAACAGATGTAGCCGCGCCGCCGCTTCCTTCCAGCGTCCACCCCCCCCCCCTCCGAAAAAGGCACCTAAGCTTCCCCGTCGCCAAAACAGCTTGTAAATCTGCACTTAAATGAGAGCGCACAAAAAAAAACCCTCCTGCCTCCTTCCTTCCCTGCTGCGTCACTGAAGAGATATAGCCTCGTGAAGTTTGTAACAAAGCAGTCGGAGAGGCTGATTTACTGTTTTCGAATATATTGTAGCCGCGGCTAAGTGCGGTCCGAGGAGCCTGTGATCGCGCGCAACAACAAAAAGAGAGGCCGCGAGCAGTTGTGCACTCTTGATCTCCCCAAGGCTGTCTGTCTGCACACACGCATGCGGAGGAGCCCCTCCGATTCGGCCCCCTCTGGTATATTGATCCACTTCATTCTGCCTCAATGAGATGCAGACAGCAGCCCGGGCGCCCAGGCCGCTCATAATCATGATATAACGCGCGCGTAGAGGAGCCCCGCCATAAGGAAAGCATAAATCGGATAATGCTACAGGCCCGGGATAATGAACAATATCGGATGACATATCGACGTTGTCACGCGCCGCCTGTAATGAAACCTAACTGTGTGTAGGTTGCCGCACCATGCAGGAGCAGCTGTAGACACGTGTTTGTGTGTATGTGTGTGTGTGTTTTTTATTCTTTCCCTGCAGCCTTAACGCGGCTGCAGCGAGCGCGCGGGGGGGGAAGTTGTGAAAGCAAGGGGGGGGGGGCCTTGGACATGTCTCCATTCAGACTCAAGGACCGCTCGGCGCTGTGTTAATGTATGGCAGCGCGGTCGCCGCCGCCGCCGCCAACTCCAGTCCACTTTTTTTTTTCCCTCTCCGCTGCCCCCCACCTCCTTTCAAACCTCCACCACATCAGGCCCCGTCACCATGACGACCGCTCCGATCGATCCCGTGCCAATGTTTTCCTCCCCAAAAAAGGCCTCAAACTTAAACAATCAGGCTGCACGGGCGAGTCGCTCGCAAGGTGACAGCTTGGGGGGGGGCAGCAGGGGGGCGCTCAGCTCTTCAAACTGGGGGTCCATGTTTTTATCATCAGACAAACTTGTTTTCATGTTCCCCCTGGAACATCTGGACCACCAGTCCACAGTTTTTGGACCCCCCTCCCTTCATGAGACCACCTGGGTCGAACCTGGAAACCTCGACGTCGGCGCGAGCCACACAGGTGTTTGGCATGTTCGCGTCAGAGATGGGGGGGGGGGATTTAAGATAACAACATGTACAGCAGCTGGAGGGGTGGACGGGTTCGTGGGCAGAACGTGGGGGATGGAGGGTGGATGGGCGGGGGTGGAGGGGGGGGGGACGTGTCACCTTTACTTTCCATCAGCGGCCGCGGGTTGCTGGTTCAAGGTTCAGGGTTCACGCTGTGATATTTGTGTGTGTGTGTGTGTGTCCCCGCCCGCACGAACTCGTGTGTCCAAGAAAACAAGTGCACGGAGGAGAAAAGAAAAAAAAAACCAAGCTCCGCGAAGAGACGCGAGGAGGCGCGGAGATGAGTGGGAATGAGGAGAAAGCTTATTACCAGAAAACAGATGGGCCCCCCCCCCCCACCACCACCCCACCCCAATTCATCGGGGCCCCACGGAGGGGGGGAGGGGGGGGGCCTGGAGGGGACAACTCCTTGCACCTCCAGGTTACCCGGCGCGGCGTTAGAGGGGCGGGGACAGGCACTTAAACACGCCCCGGGGTGTGTGTTTGTGTGTGCTAGCTGCGCGTTAACTTGTAAACAAAAAAAGCCCCCCCACCACCACCCCCCACCCCACCCCAACGACGAGTTGATTCGGCGGCGTCGACGCCGCGACTCGGACGGACGTTTTAAGCGTCGGCATCACCGCCGCATGAGCTGATGCTACAACATCTGTAAAATTAGATCACACACACGCGCGCCCAAACACTCGCACAACCTTTGGGCGTGCGACTGTACAGAGTGCACACGGGCGCGCGCGCGCACGCACGCATGCACGCTGGGATGACAGGCAGTGAGTGGAAATGAAGGATTTGGAGTTCCATCCCGTTACATTATGCAGCAGATGGCGTTCAGGCCAAGCCCGGCCAGGCCTCTCCCAGGAGAGAAGGAGTGAGAGAGGGGAAGGGAGGCGATGTGGGGGGAGGGGGGGGTGTGGATGGAAAAGAGGGGTGAGGGACAAAGCTGTTGTCTTTTTTTTTTAACTTGCGTGAACGCACGTGTTTGTTTCCCATCTCTCTCTCTCTCTTTCTCTCTCTCTTTTTTTTTTGAACAGACTCCCTCGTTTATTTCCTCTCCTCCTCCTCCTCCACCTCCCCCTCTTCTCTCTCCTGCCCAGCTGAGGCTACACCTGAGCCCAGCCACGCAGGGGCCCGACCCCAGCTGACCCGCTGCCGAGAGGTAGGGAAAGGAAAGAGAGGACAGAGGAGGAGGAGGAGGAGGAGGAGGAGGAGGAGGAAGAGGAGGAGGTGGGGGGAGAAGAGAGGCTGCAGGAGTGGTTTCGGGTGGTTTTTGTACCGACATACGTTTTTTTTTTGTTTTGTTTTGTGTTTTTTTTTCCCCTCCGCGAATTAATTGACGCTCAAGTGCGGGGGCCAGATGTCACCGCGACCTGTGGGGATTATTAGGAGTCTGTTTCCCCCCCCCCCTCCTTCGTCGTCCACGCGGACCCCCCCCCCTCCCTTTTCAAGCCGAAGTTTTCCGGGCCGAAACCAGCCCCCGACCAGATTGCTAATGTAGAAAATAACAGTCTCCGGGCTTCCAGGACTGGACCGAGCACATCGACATGTGGGGGACGTTTCTGGGACTTTGCTGTCCCGCCTCCAACCGCTGTGGCCCGTGCCCAATGGCCACCAGGGCCCCCCCCCCCGATGCCCTCGTGCTTCGGCCCGGCAGCCGCCATGCTCCTTTGGCAGAGCGCTGGGCCTAATGAACTCATCAGCCAGCTGGAGGCCCCGAGATAAGGGGGTGTAGGAGGGGGAGACGGGGGGCCGCTCGGGGGGGGGGAGGCGGCGAGGGAAGAGGAGGGTCAGCGGAGCGAGGGCGCTCGGGAGCGAAAGCGAGGCCTGGAGGTGCTGAAGCCACGGCGTAAATGAGGCAGGTGCAGCTTCCGGTTGGAGCGAGAGCAAGAGGAGGAGGAGGAGGAGGAGGAGAATGTAGGTGTGTGGGAGGGAGTCGGCTGGACGTGGCTGGAGACGAGCTGGTGATGACAGACGGACATTTAGAGGAGTTTGGGAGGTGCTCCAGCAGCAGGAGAAGAAGAAATATATACACCGAACCCCCCCCCTCCTCCTCCTCCCCTCCCCCTCCCCTTCACCCCCCTCCCCTTACCCACTGGTAACTGTCTGCTGACTAATCGCGGTGACATCAGCGTCGTCACCTCGGCGCCCGTCGTCCCCGCTTTTCTTTTTTTTTTTCGCGGGCGCAATCAAGCGACTCATTCGCCGGGGGTCCCCAGCGGGCCTCCCAGGGAGCGGGCGCGCACGCGTGGAGCGGGGGGTGGGGGGAGGAGAGCGAGCGAGCACCTTTGTGTGTCCATATGCGTCTGGGGTGGCGGCGAAGGCGCCGGGGCGCCCTGCTGGGAGCACAGATGGCGCCGAGGCCTGCCACGGCAGCGCTGTCCGCCGTCCACATTCTCACATGGGACCCCCAGCTTTCTGGATCCCACACCTCCTGTTCAGGCCTGAACTGACAACACCCCCCCCCACCCCCACCTCCTCCTCCTCCACCCTCCCACACCACCTCCTCCTCCTCCTCCAGAGCCCTGTTTCACCACCAGGGGATGAAAGGACGGACCCCACCACCCGGCGGGCGGATGCAAAGCGCCGTTTGGTGTTTGAGGAGCCAAACGACCCCCCCCCCTCCTCCTCACACTCCGTCTTCATTTTCTTCCATCCTCCTCCTCCTCCTCGTCTCCCTCCACCTCTCCCCGGACGCCCCCCTCCCTCCCTCCTCCTCCCCCCCGTGGCTCGCCGTCCACCTGAGAGACGCCTCATACATCTCCTGACAAAGTGACTAATCCTCCCCATTTCACAGCTCCGTCCCACTGCTCCCCGGGAAGGCTTCGAAACCTTCGCCGGGGCGCCCGATGGGTGACAGGTGGGTGGGAGGTGCGCACCGCGTCGCGCGAGTTCAAGGTGTCGCCGAGACGGCCGCGGGGTCCGCCGAGCTCCCCCCTCTCCGACTGATTAGAGGAATCACTCTGACATCCTATCAGAGCCCACCGTCGCCGCGGTGACAGCCTCTTTTAAAACGAGGAGGCGGCGTGGGGGTGGGGGTGGGGGGGCGTGGGGGACACACTTTCCCACCTAAAAACTTTATTTTCTTCTGAAGAAAATAATAATAATCATTTGATCCCTTCTGTTTTTTTCAAATTTGCATCCCAGGCCGCAGCTGGTGGTCGAAGCCCCGGCAAAGTACAATCATAACAATAAATCACCCAACTGCTTCCTTCCTGTGTGTCTGCCAGCTCCCAGGGATGATGGCGAGAGGGGGGGGGGCTCGCTGTTTACACCTCCACCACTCGCTTTCTCGATTTAGTTCGCGTCTCGCCTGTTGTTTCCAGTGGATTTGTTGCCCTCTAGTGGTCGTCGCGGTCATGGCAGTAGCAATGTTTGTTTTTGAGTTTCCACAGTTATTTTGAGTGATTTCAAGCTGCTTTGTGTGTGTCGGTGTTTGGCTTCCGAGCAGGCTTGCGTCGAGGTCGTTCGGGGACGCCGGCAGCCTCCTGTTTGTTTGTTTTGCTCGTGTGAAGAAAGGTGCCGTCCAAACACGGCAGTCGTTCGTGTCTCGGCGACGCAGACGGGCAGGCAGGCAGACAGGCAGGCAGGCAGACAGGGCAGCCACCCCGCAGTTCACCAGCCCGTCTCCTGAGCGGCTCCATCAGCTGTGGGATGTAATTGCAGCAGGCATTGACAAAACAGCCTTGGAGGGGTCCTGCATGTCTCTGGCCACGGGCCCTCTGCAGGCCGAGGAGGGGGCGCGGGCAACCTCGGACCACCGAGCATCTCTGCTCCGCTGTCGGTGGAGCAATTAGAGTGGTGGTCTCTCTGTGTGTGTGCGTGGCTGTTTGTTTGTGTGTCCGTGGGCTCCAGCTGTCAGGAGGCCTCTGTCTCTTGGTCTTGACATGTCTCCGATACACCCCGCCGTGAATCTCTCTGTGACACACACACACACGCACACACAGACCCAGCCGGAGCCCAAGGCAAGCTGTCCGTCATTTCACACACATGTGTGCACCCGCACTTTTCCGTCTCACTCTCTCTCTCTCTCTCCACCACACACTCCCGTCCTCCACTGATCCGGCCCCTCCGTCATTGTGCGCACTTGCGTGCACGGCAGTGGCTGCGGGCCACGGCAAGTCATCCGTGCCCCCCCCCCTTACCCCCCCCCCTTATCGTTTTAATCACCTCGTTAGGCGCAGCTAGTCCCCACACTTACTGGCCACTGCTCCGGCCCTGGAACCGTGCCCTCCTGACCCGGCGCCGGTGGTGCCACTGGGCAACAGGGAGGCACGGCATGGTGGGTGGATGAAGGGGGAGCGGGGGGAATCTGCGACATACGATCAAGAAGTGGCGCGACTGCGGTGCGTGTTTGTCAGTCCGGATTTGTGTGGCCGGCTTGAACCCGCGTTCGCGTGTGTGTGTGCGTGTGTGTTTGTTGCCGAGCAGCAGAACTCGGACTGAGTGGATGATCCGTGTCACGCCGGGGTGAACTTCACCCCCCCCCTCCAACCAAAGCGCCGCTGCTGGTTTCGATCTGATACCACTGTGATGTATTTCTACATATATATATGTCCAGTGTACTACATGTTGCGGCGTTGTCGTCGGCAACAGCGTAACATGTCGGGCCTGAGGCGAGTCTGAACTTTAAGATTTTGGTGATGGAAGGAGTTACAAAAAGGAAGTGATTATCAGATCACACACACACACACACACACACACACACACACACACACACACACACACCAGTTTTTTTAATCATTACTATTCACAAAAAAAACGCCAACACGTGCACCAACTCACAACATGAACACGTATTTTTTCCCCTCCCTCCTCCTCCTCCTCGTCTATCTCTCCATCCTTTATCATGCACACATCTCTGCTTTCCCTTTGCCCACTACTCCCACGGGAGGTAGAGCGCTTGAGGGCTGAGGGGCGTGAGGAGAGAGGGAGGAGGTGAGGAAGAGAGTGAGAGAGAGAGAGAGAGTGAGGGAGAGAGAGAGGGAGGGGGCGGTGTTAGACAATACCATTCCTCAAATATATTCCATCCCCTCCGTCCATGAAGTGAGCCTTTATTAGTCGGGATCGCTTGGATCGTACCTCGCATATGACTCCGGGAGGAAGAAGGGACGAGAGAGGACGAGAGCGCGCGAGAGTGGAGGGGGATTAATCCGCGACCTGCCTTCCGATCCGCCGCTTCCTGACACGGGAGAGCCTCGCGTCTCTCTCTCTCCCTCTCTCCCCCCCCACCGCCCCCCTCACCCTCTCTTCCATCATCCACAACCCGGCGGACGGACGAGTCGCCCCGGCTGCACTTTTTCCTCTATCCGGCCATCTATTGTCTCTCCGTCTCCGGGATCACACGGGGGCGCGCGCGCTGATTCCCCCACCCCTCCACCCCCCAACTCCCTCCATGCGCACCTCGCCCTCCTCACCCGCCTCACCCCACCCCGCGATCGTCGGCGTTCCTTCCAGCGTGCCGACCCTCCTCGGAGCATCCCGAGAGCCCCGGGCTGCGACTCTTCTCCGCGAGGAACACTTCAATGCGTGACCCCCCCTCCCCTAACTCGCGCCCCGCCGCTCGCTCCCGTGGCGCAAGTTTGCGGCTGAAAAAAGTGAAAGAAAGTGTTTGCGTCGTTTTTTTTTAACTGCTCCTCGAAGAACCTGAAGATCGGCCCGTCTGAGCGCGTGTCCGGTGGAATATGAGTTAATCTGGAGTTGCGGCTCCGCTCCAGAGCGCGTCAAGTTTTATTCTGAGAAGAAGAAAAAAAGCTGCGTCCCAACTGCTTATCAAGGTGAGTCCGGAATCGAACCCTCAACTTCTGTTTTTTTCTTCTTCTTTTATTCTTATTGTGCGTAAAAAAAAAAAAGTGGAGCGGCGCCTGCGAATGCGGTGTCCAGCAGATGTCAACGTTCTTGCTTGCCGTCTTTCTGCCTCCATGCTGTCAAGTCACCGCGGCCTCAGCCAAGCAGATGTGTTCATCACACTGTGACAGATGGCCAATTCTGATTATGTTAATTCACGTTTAAGGGGGTGAAAAAAAGAGAGAGGGGGGGGGGTGTTGTTCTTTAAAAGTGTTCACTAGTTGAATTAATAATTGAAATAAATTTTAAACATAGAAATGAATTTTATTTTATTTCCTTTGAGATATTTTAGGTCCGAGTCTTTAAAAAAATGCTCCATTTTGAAGCCATTCGTTATTTATGGCGTCTAATGTTATTATGCAATGACTGGATTGATGGTGGTGGGGGGGTAGGGGGGCCTTAAGTTGGCACCCAGGCAGGCACCCGCTGTGGGAGTTCTCTTTTCAGGGCCTCAGGGTGGCAGAAAGACGCGCAGGATTTAATTGGTTAATTCTTGTGATTTAGGAGGAGCTGAATTCAGACGCGTTCGATAGTCAGACACATTTTAGAAGATGAGATGTGTTTATTTTTCTGTTCCAAACACGGTAGAAACCGGTGTTTAACGCGTGTTCCACCCCGCAGGTTCACCTGGAGGAGACTTCCCCCGTCGCCAGCGTGTAAAAATGATGCTGAGCCCGGACCAGGCCGAGACGGACCTCTCCTGGAACCAGTCCGACACGGAGACGATGCTCAACGGCCTCAAGTCGGTCGGCTGCGCCTCGGACGAGCCGGCGGAGGGCGAGGAGAGGCCCAAGTGCCGGGCCGACCAGCCCCTGAGCCGCGAGGAGAAGCGGCGGCGGCGGCGGGCCACGGCCAAGTACCGCTCGGCGCACGCCACCCGGGAGCGCATCCGGGTGGAGGCGTTCAACGTGGCCTTCGCGGAGCTGCGGAAGCTGCTGCCCACCTTGCCCCCGGACAAGAAGCTGTCCAAGATCGAGATCCTCAGACTGGCGATATGCTACATCTCCTATCTCAATCACGTGCTGGACGTCTGAGCGTCAAGTCCGCGCCACGCGTCCGCGCCTCCGCAAACACACACGTAAAAAAGAGGTGGGGAAGCTGGACTCGGGGGTGAACGAGTCCCCCCCCCCCACCGCAGGTTTTGTCCAGCTCCAAATCTCCCGAGTTCATTTAACACCCCCCCCCCCTAAAATCTGCGCCCATCCGTGACGTCACGTCCTGTATTTATTAGACAATAGAAACTTTCAGCTTTCAGAACAATAAAAAAACAGGCGGTTTAAATGCGCTCTCCTCCGCTGGGATGCTGGGACTTTGCTGTCTTTGCTGTCTATGTGGTGACGGCAGGGGGGGGCAAGAACTGACCCCCCCCCCCGTATAAAAAAACGCCCCCCACCCAAACCTCCCAGCCCGCGCACCTGAGCGTGGTTGGAGCTGTTGGATGCAATAAAAGAAAAGTCGAGGGGAAGTAATAGTCAAACAGAGCTGAGCCTCAAAATGTGACAAAGCGACGACATCAAGCCAAGAATGTTGCGTTCAGGCGTTCCACATTTGAAGCTGCCATCAGAGCATATAACTCCCCCTTCCTCCCTCAATCCACAAAACAAACACCAGTGGGGGGGGGGGCGGGGGAGGAGGGGAGAGGGGTGTCATTTTTTTCCACATCGAAACGAAAGGATGTAAACGAGATAGCTGCTTTAGATCTAGTTTAGACGATGTTTTTCCGTGAAGGAAAGAAAACAACAACAAAAAAAAAGATCCAATGCGTAAGTGCCACTTCTGACATATAAAATTGTGACCTTAATCATTTTGGGTTTTTTTTTATTTATTTAAAAACAAAAAAAAAGTGTAAGGAGTTATTTATTTATTTAATTGTGTTGATATTTAAGGCGTATTTATTTTTGTTGATGCCATAGACCGACGTCTCTTCGTTTTGTATAAATGTATATGTTTGTTGCTTCTATATTTTAGGCTGTGAAACTGAACTTGGAAAAGTGATGGTGTTCGACTCTTTATTTGAGGGGGGGGGGGAGAAAAAAAACCCGGCACTTTGTGTTGATCCATAATTTATTTATTTGTTTGTTCTTCTGTTTGCTTTTTAATGTCTATTGTCTATCAATAGCAACGATAAGCACTTCAAGACTTGGGGGTCCGACGGCTCCTATATTGTTTTTGGTTGGTTGGTTTGTTTATTGTGAGGTTGATGAAGAGAAAAAAAAAAGAATTAAAAAAAAGGAAGTGACGGAGGCCTCGCGCAACCTCGTTTTATTTAGTTTTGCTGTGACCAAAAAAAAAACATTTATTATAATTTGAAAAAAAAAGTCTGAATTTTTCTTGGTTGTGTTGATGGGATTGTTTTTTTTTTAAATTAATTTGAGTTATTTATTTGTCTCCGCTTTGTACGACGGAAAATTCAACGAGTCATTTTCTAGTGAAAGGAGAAAAAAAGAAAAAACAAACAACATATCCTCTATCCAAAGATTTTTTGTCTCTTCAGGGTTGTGTAGGCTACTTGTTGCTTTATGCAGATCTTTTTGTAGTAGAGGTATCGTGTGACCGCTGGTTTCTAATGGACAAACTTTTCATATTTTCCGGTGTTTTATTTTTAATTAAAAATTAAATACTTCCAAAAAATCGATTTTCCTTGTTTGGACGCGTTTCTTTGTCAGAAACAAGCTGCTTTTTATTAAAAAAAAAATAACAGGGTGAGAGCAGCGGCTGCGGTCGGGTTTAGTAATCAGCGGCGGCGGTTTGCGCTGTGACGTCAGGTGGAAGCTGACGTCGAGGCACGTGGAGACGGAGCGTGCGATCACGCAGGGGGGTACGCGCACGTCCGGATGCAAACGGTGAGGTGAAACGCAGTTTAGCTTCCACACAAACACACACACAGACGCTGGCTCACTCTTGCATAAACGCGATGCAAGATGAAGCAAGTGGAGGCAAAAGTCAGCCAGCACACACACACACACACACACACACACACACACACACACACACACACACACACACACAGTGGTCAGCAGCTAAAGGCAGTGGTAGCCTCCATGTGCGCTCCTGGCTAAAAAGGCTCCGTCCCTCCCCAGAGAGGGGGCAGGTGTTACTCCAGACGAGCCAAGACAACCAAATTACTGGCCGTCTGGCACCTCCCGTGGGAAACCGCGGCGAGCGAGGAGGGAAGGGAGGGATGGAAATTTATGAGAGAGCCAGTGAGCGAGCGGGGCCCGAGATGCGATATTGCCAAGCGGTAGTAGCCTCGAACATCCAAATATTTAGATTCATTTCGCCATAACGCGCGCGCCCGCCCCGATCGATGGCAGCTATCTATAAAAAAAAAAAAAAAAAAAAAAGCACCGGTGGCAGAGGGAGGGGGGAGACGTGTTTCACGCGTTGCCCCCGGCGGGACTCGAACCCTCTTCACCCGGGAGATTCCACTGTTTGAGCGCCACCGTGCGTATCTGTTGTATATCGACGTCTCTCTCTCTCTCTCTCTCTCTCCTCCTCAATCTGCGAAAGCACCGTGAAACGTCGCTTCTCTCTCTCTCTCTCTCTCTCTCTCTCTCTCCCGGCTCAAGGGCCACCTGTCACCTTTGTCCGCGTCCCGTCTCCGACCTTCGAAGTTCGACAGAGTCGCAGCAACTTCTGGGTGATATTGTGTGAAATCAAGAGGGGGGGGGGGGTGACTCGTGGGGGAAGTTGCAGTGAAAAGGAGAGACGTCGCTCCAGCGCGTGGCCCTGGCTTCACCGGGGGCCTTTGTGAGGAGCAGCAGCGCTGGAGTGGATGCTCCGTCTGGTCCCGTGCAAACACCTCCTCCTCCTCCTCCACCTCCTCCTCCTCCCACTGATTCCTGAACAGATCGGCGGCTGATTGTTCGGCTGTTTTTTTGTCCCCTGAACTTTTCGAGGCCTTCGCTGACTCTCTCCAACTGAAGGTAACGCACTTTTTTTTTTTTTTTTGAATGACTTTGGATTCTGTCTAATTACTCTTGTTTCTTTTCAGGCAGGTCTTTGAAGGTGGTGGTGGTGGGAGGTGGGGGGGGGCCTCAACTCCACCCTCAACGTCCCCCCAACCATTTGTTGCACGCACCTGAGAGCACCGATGCGTCGCGTCCGCCCTCCGCGGCCCTCGCCGGACGCTGCATTTGTGCCCCCCCCCTCTCCCACCCTTGTCCTCAAAGCCCCCGTAACATCAGTCCTCTTCAATTTATTCTTTACAGACCCCCTCTTCCTCATCTTCCTCCCCTCCTCAAAGACGAGGGGGGAGAGGAGAGTGACAGGCGAGGCCCGGCGCTGAAGGGGCCAGTGCATTACACAGTGTGTGTGTGTGTGTGTGTGTGTGTGTGTGTGTGTGTGTGTGTGTGTGTGTGTGTGTGTGTGTGTGTGT
>JAUESF010000053.1:3864401-3875304 GCA_032274765.1 Malacoctenus tetranemus
CGGCACCGAGGCGTGATTGAGATTCGGCCACGGGGTCCTCCGGGAGCCCCCCCCCCCCACCACCACCACCAAAGACGGGTGACGTGACTGCCCGGACCCGTGCTCCGAGGGCGGAGCCTGTTTCCAGCACGACCAGGAAGCCCGAAACCGAGGCTCTCCACGCCAGTTTGTTTGTTTACGCCCTGTCTACTTCCGTGTTGGGTGTTTACTCTGTTGTCTCACACCCAGCTTGTCCCCACCCCCCCCCCCCTCCCTCTAGTTGTTGTTATTCGGGGGTCTCTCCCCTCGTGCGCGCCACTCGCTTCCACGGCTTCACGGGGCCCTCGCGCCTCATCATCACCGCGCCGTCACCCTGCGCTTGGCCGCCGCCAGGACAAACAGACGCGCGCGGGGGCGGGGGGCGGCTCGGCAGGGGGTCTTGGATTACTCCGAGGAACCTGTCGGTGCACCCCCCCACCCCTGTTCCCTTCCCTTCCCACCCCTCCCAGGCGGATTCCTATTTCAGCCACCGACCTAAAGTGGTTCCGCTTACCAATCTTCCTCTGGCACGGCATGAGACGCAAACCACATGTGAGCGATCCCGTTTCACTTCAATATAGAGCTCAGAGCCCCCCGCCCCCCCTCGTGCGTGCGAGCGCCCCCGCAACTATCTTGGGCGCCCGACCGCGGGGAAGCGTCGATCGGCGCGGGACAGGGCCGCCTTTCTTCGGCCGCGCCTGCACTCTGCCTGAACCTGGACCGCGCACTCGTTTAACCCCATTAAGCCCTCGTTTTAGCCGCGCGGCTAAGAGGATTAGCGCAGGTATTGCGAATGCCTCCGCGATGAGTCCGGCCTGCTTGGGAGGGGGGCGGGAGGGGAGGGCTTCTTGTTGCTTTTTGTTTTTTGACACGTTTTGAGCATTTTCCTGAGGTGTTTCCCTCCGAGCGGCAGACCGGGAGCCGGTTTTCGGCACTAAATCAGCCCCCCCCCTTGCTTGTTATTATAAAGGCAGCCAAGCAAGCTGGTGGTTTCTCAACACCTCCGAGGCGACTGCAACCGTAAAACAAGAAGGAAAAAAAAGGCTCGTAAATCTTTTTTTTTCGGGGAAGCGGCAAAGGTCGCTGCGGCCTCGGAGCGAAAAAAAAAACACACCTGGAACTTTCCAGTGATGACCCCCCCACCCCCCACCCCCTCACCCGACCTCGGGTTGTTTTTTGGCTCCAGGTCCGAGCATCTCGCCGACCCCCCACCCCCCCTTCCCTGGCTTCACGCCAGTCTCTTCTGTGAGCGCGGGCGCCCTCCAGGTTTCCTCGCACCGGCCGTGTTGTCGACCATGCTTCCCAGTGTCTCCAGTCACGCAGCGCTCCGCTCCTCCGTCCAAGCTGGTGTCAGTGAACTCCTCCCTCTCTCCTTTGTTTCCTCCCCCCAGGTTGATGCTTCCTCGCCGGGGCGCCCTCGGGGGTCGAGCCTGACCGCGGACACCTCGCCACCTCCGACCGGCAGTAGCCCGACGAGACAAGCCGCCCCCCTCCCCCACCGCCCCCCCCTCCCCCAAGGTTTGGCTGCATCCAGCAGCCGACCCTCCCCTCCTCCCCTTCATCCCCTCCCTTCTCCGAGCTGCATCGCCATGGACACGGAGTCCACCTACTCCGGGTACTCCTACTACTCTGGGCGCTCCCGGGGATCCCACAGGCACAGGTGAGTCTGGGGGTGGGGGGTCATGGTTTCATTGTAAACAACCTGAACAGCTTTATACCCCCTCAAGTTCTCCCCCTCCCCGACTTCGTCTCTCAGCGGCGAAAACGAGCGCGCCCCTTCAGGAAGGCGACAGGTGCCGTGGAGGCCCGGCTGAATGATGGCTCAGCGGATACGCCGCGAGTCCGAGGGGTGGGTGGGTGGGGGGTGGGGGGACGCCCCGCGGCCGCTGGAGCCCCCCTCGCCATATATCTTCAGCACCGCTCCCCTCCATCGCCCGCCACCTGTTGCCGCGCCTGCGTCTTCGGCCGCTTCATCTCTCTCTGCCCGCCGTATCGTCTTGAGGCTCCCGTGCGCGTCCGCGTTGTGAATGCAGCAGCTGCCCACCGATCTCATTCCTTCTTGACCCCTTCTCCGTGACCCCCCCCAACTCCCCTCCCCTCTTAAATGGATTCCTCTCGCTCTCTCCGAGGATGAGTCGGCGCAGGCGTATCGCGCGCATTCCCCCCCCCTGGGTGCAGGAATGTGCCCTTGGAGCTCCGAGTTGCTCCGAGCGAAAGTGGTCAGACTTTGATGGAGAGGGAGGAGGTCAGGGAGGGAGGGGGGGGGGGCTCGCCTCCTCGAGCCTCCAAAGGGCCTGACTGACGAATTGGAGGCGAGCATGTTAGGTAGCGCTGCCAGGCGCCCCGTGCTACTCTCCCTGCTCCGGCCTCGCACGTTAGCGCCGCGTTTTCCATCCAGAGCTCCATGGTTACTGGAGGGGGGGGGGGGGCGTAGCAGGGTTGCCACCTGGAGCAGGAACGCGGTGGCACGGATCCTGAGAGACTCCCTCCACCCCCCCTCCACTCCGACGCTCTTTCAATTTCCGACATTCAAATGATTATTAAGTTGCAAATCTCACATTAGCAGCTGCTCATGTGGAAAATTGCTTCTTTTGATTGCTGTAACTACCAATTACAAGGCAGCGCGCGGCACTGGCACGAGGCTAAAGTGAGTGTATTAAACTCGTTCATTCCCAGTTTCGAGTGCCGTTTAAAGTGCCGGTCCCAGACTCCGCCCTCCCACCCCCCCTTTCCCTCTTTTCCCCTCCCCTGCACGGGGTGGAGGCGGCGACCCCGCTCGTCCTCAGGTGTTCCCGCGCCGCGAGCTGCCAGGACTCCGTCCTCTTTTTTTTTCGCTCTCGCCAGGCACCTCCCCCTGAGCGCCTCCCCTGAGCGCCTCCTCGCTCCCCTCTCGTCGTTCCAAAAAAAAAAATGGAGCGCGAGACGTTTTCAGGGATCTCCACGCTGGGAGTCAAATTCCATTAATCAAAACCCGGAGCGTGGCACGCCGCTGGAATAGCAACGAGCCGGCTCGCATGCTAATGAGCCAGGAAGCGAGGTTACTACACGGTGCTCGCTGAAGGTGGGAGGAGGGGGTGGGGGGACAGGCTGGCAGACAAAGAGCAATCTGTTGAAGCCCCTCGAATGCTCCAAGCCGCAGGTTCCTCCGACCCTCCCCCGGAACGCCGGACGCCACATTTCAGATTCGAACTCGCGCTAACTTCAGTGACTGCTCTGTCCTGGGAGACGTTCAGGTGCAGTCTTGACCGTAGGTCACGCGCCAAAAAGAGGCCTCGTCTCATGTAGTGATGCGGCGTTTGTGTGTCTGCACAGAAGCCTCCGTACTCAGGCCTCTACCGGAGCATCAGCAGCACCGTGCTGGAATAATAAACCACATGATCCCCGGTAAAGCCTTTAAATACGCCGCCCATCCCCGGTATCCCTCTCTCTTCCTCCTTTCCAACGCAGAACTCCTCTTCCTCTCTCATCCCACCTGCTTGTTATTCCGATGAAGACTCCGCTTCTCCTCCTCCTCCTCCTCCTTTTCCCCCGCACTCCTCCCCAATTAATAAACCTCATCAGCGCCGGCGTTTGACTGACGATCACCTCCAGGGCCAGGAATAACCGTCACCGCGGCGACGACGCCTGCAATAAAAAAACCGAAACGCCCGTCATAACGAGGAACGGCTTGAAAGGGCCGTCGCGGCGACGCCCTAATCCGCAGGATTTATTGGATGAGAACACGTCAGTCAGTGAAACACCTTCCTCGCTCTCACTGTGGGAAATCGAAGAGGAGGAGGGGGCGGGGGGGCGCAGGGGGGCTTCGCTTCAGAGAGGAAGTACGAGAATAGAGGCGGGAAGCCGGCCGGTTAACACCCTCTAATCACAACACTCCGATCCAGCGTGAGACCGTGACGTCCCCCCCCCCTCCTCCCTCTCCCCCTCCCCTCCCCCACTGCTGTCAGTCACGCCGTTTCCCCCGCCAGGATTTCCTCCACATTTACAGTTATGAACTGTTATTGTGCGAGAGAGAGAGAGGGGGGGGGCTGTCTCTGCGTTCCATTAGCACCTCGCGGTGGCATTTCGAAGCCCCGTGCAACTCTGCCTCGAAAGTCCGGCGTCTCCCGTCTCCCTTGAACGCTGCGGTCGTCCAGAGATCGGCGCCTGTCCCCCCTGGTGCTCACCATGTCCTCTCTGCCCCCCCCCTCTCCAGCGAGCGCAACCGGGAGCGGGACCGCCACAAGTCGCGCAGCAAGGACAGCCGCTCGGAGAAGTCGGTCACCATCAACACGCCGCCTGCCGAGCCGCTGCTGGGCGACTCGGCGGTCCGCGGCGAGCAGACCCAGGTAAGGCCCCGGCGCCAGTCAAACACCACCACCACCACCACCTCCCCCCTCTCAAAAAAAACCCCTCCAACATGTTGCCACACGGATAACTGCTGTTCAGATTTACAGAGGATTACAAGTGCGAGAGCTTTATCAGCCACTCGGCCAAACGAGCTGGAGGCCGGGACGGACCATCTGCTGCGTCGCGGGGGCCAGAAAGGGGGGAAAGCCGGTCCACGAGACGCGTCGCGTCGCTCTCGGTGACAGACGTCTAGGGAGGAGGGGGGGGGGCGGGACGTGCGTGAGAACAGCCGAACCTTCCGCTTCGTCCAATCGGTTCAGGGAGAGACGTACTGACTAGTGGCCGTCAGACTCAGACTCGGGAGCACGCGCCCCCGCGGGCGATACGATGGATTACTGGATCAGAGAGAAATCAAAGGTAGGAGGACCTGCCAGTGAATCGGGCTCCAGATTAAAAGGTCTGGACCTGGGCGAGAGTCGGATCGCGGCGCTGATTGGCCGCGTGTCGGCGTGTCGAGACGAAAGATTTGACGGGCGACTGAGTGAATGAGTTGCGGGCGATTTGTGGGGTTTGGCTTCGTGCCGTACGGTTGTCGTAACACGATCCGCACGCACAGACCCAGTCTGAGGCTCGTGCTGTGTTCAAATCTGGCTCCTTCACACTAATCTGTAGTCTCTGAGGTCACGGTGGGTCAGAGGATAGACCCCCCCCCTTTTTTTTTGGTGTTTTTCTTGGTTTGCGTGCTGGAAACTTGAGAAATGACAGAGTTCAGGTCCGTCAGCGTTCGCAGTCAGAGGTCAAAACATGTTAAACGGAGAGAAGCGATTGAGACTCGAGAGCGGGGGGGGGGGGAAGATGATGCACAGACGAGCCAACGCTTGCCGCCGCGCGCTGACCTACTTGGCACCGGCGTTCCCTCGTGGCGAGCCTCGTTAACCGAGTGTGTGTGACTTTTTTTTTTTTTTTTTTTACAGTCTGCACGCTTTGGCTGATTTCACCACGTGACAGGATTCGCCACGCGGCGCGGTCGCTCGTCCTTCATGCCTTATTTATGCTGCTGGAGGGGGGAGGGGGGGGAGGGAGCCATTTTTGGCCCCCGGGTTTCGAGTTGTTCGGGCCCCACCGACGGATCCTGACGCGACCGCGGGGGGCGAGGGGTCTGCTCCATCCCTGCTCCGTCCCTGCTCACTCAGGAACCCAGGAGAGGCCTCACCACGACTCCACCCAGACTGTCACACCGCCCCCCCCCTTCATTTCCCTCCCCTCTCTCTCTCTCTCTCTTTGAGGTGAGATGCGCCCCCCCCCCCACCGGCTCAGCGTCCTATGAGACGGTGTCCCACCGAGCGTCGCGCTCATCCCCACGCCTGCGTTCGCGTGTGTGTTTGCGCCAGCTTGTAAGCAGCTTTTAGGTCCCGGCTGTGAGCTCTGTGGGTGGGCTCAGCAGGAGGGGAGGGGGGGGGTAGAGAAAGGAACTCTCCCCTCCTCTCCTCCTCTGATTGGGCATTTTTGTCGTCACTCTCATTGCACAAAGTTGTGTTGTTTTGTGGCTAAAAATACAAACAGCGGACAGGGGGTGAGCGTTAATGAGGGACTACTTTCCCCCGGTGGATTGATCCACATCTGGCGCATCGGGGGCAGTGTTTGTCCAAGTGATTCAAGGTAAACAAGCGTGTTGAACAAGTGTGGCGTGCACACACACGCGCATGTAGTCGTGCGGCGACACCACAGTGCTCACTGGGTCAGAAGGAATGGATGGAGAGTGGCGCTGAGGCAAGAAACGAGAAGAGAATGAGGAGGAGGAGGAGGGAGGAGGAGAGCGGATGCCTTGAGGGGGGGAGAGAGAAGGAGAGAAGGGGGGGGGGGAGGCGCTGCAGTGCCACTTAATTGGTGCCGTTTGCTCCCGCTGTCCTCGCTGGAGTTGGATGTTTGTTTATTGTGCCTCTCCGCACCTCCTTTCCTCCTCCTCCTCTCCTCATCCATCAATCCTTTTATCCCCTCCTCCTCCATCCCCGCTGCTGTCAGGATGGCCCATGTGATTGTCTCCTCACTCCCTCCTGCTCCTCCTCCTCCTCCTCTTCCTCCTCCCTCCCTCCGCCTCGCGCTCTGTCCTTCTCCATAAAGCCTTTTTACTTACATTATGTGGCAAGTGAGCGCACAGTCCCATACAATAGCTCCTGAGGCATGATGGGAGAGATTTCTATATAAAGACGGATAAAGCGAGAGAGGAGCAGGGAGGAGGGGGGGGAGCTGCAGATCAGGGACGGAGTCAGGGAGGTCACACTCGCTCGCGCGCACTCTGGGATGGATCGGGCGGAGGGAGGCAGCAGCTGAGCTCCCGAGCAGAGGACCGACTCCGGATCGAGGCGGCAGGGGGCGGCGGGCCGGATAGTGGTGGGGTGGGTGGGGGGGGGCGGCCGCCACGATGGAGGCGGGCGAGGAGGTGCTGCAGGTGCTGGAGGTCTGCGAGACCTCGGAGGAGATGATGAGGGAGGTGATCGTCACCAGCTCGGCCGTGGAGGACGACTCCAACACGGACTCGCCGGCGCCGGCCAGCGTCGGCCCGGCGACCAAGTCCAGCCAGGTGAGAGGAGAGAGAGAGAGAGAGAGAGAGAGACGCGGCGCGACGCGACCGTCGGTTCTGTTTTTCTGGAGCGACTCGTCGTCCTGTGAGCGCTCGCTCTTTGGTTCAAAGCGTTCGCTATGACAGCTCGGGTGCGTTTGCTCGAACTTGCCGGCGCGGCTGTCTTTTTTTTTCGAAACCAGTTCAAAGTGATTTCGCGTCTCCCGATCTCAACCCCCCCCCCTCACAATGGTCCTGCTCCCTCAGGAATGCAGCGTAATCTCCTTCAGCCGCACGCCAATTTTGCGTCTTTATCCCGCGCCGCTCGGCCGCTCGGCTCTCCCGTCGTCTCTCCTCGAGTCCGCCTCCTTCCTTAAACTCCCCACCCCCCCACCCCCTCCTGCCTGTCCACTTTGCTGCTTTTAAATGCCTTGGTGGGCTTCTTTTTGGGGCGGGGGGGGGGGGGGCGGGGGAACCTGCCCGCTGCTATATTTTGACACACCTTGCCTCCTAGGAGTGGGAAAGAGTGCACTTGATCCTTGAGTGAAGGGGGGGGGGGCGGCGGTGGTCGTTGTCTGATGCCCACTCAGAGCAAAACAAGAGGCTTTTAGAGGCTGTTTCAGAGACAATGGCTTTTATTTTTACTCTGATGGAGACGAGAGACGCGTATCCCTGCGCTGGACACGCAACGCCTTCTTGCCGCGTCACGTGCCGGTCGGTCAGTCGGTAGTGTAATCACATCTGGCCGTGACCCACTCCCCCCCCCTCCCCACCACCCCCTCCATCGATTGCTCTCCTCTCTTTAATTGGCTGGATCGTTCCTCTCTCTCTCTCTTTTTTCCTCCTCCCGTGTGACGAAAGGCTGCTGGTGCTGGACCAGATCGGCCCGCGGTGATTGGTTGATCCCGGCAGGAAATGTGGGTCACTGTTGTTTTGTTGGCAGAGGGGAGAGTCCAGGTACCGTCTCCAGGGGCCGGATTAGGACAAGGAAAGGAAAACTGGGCATCGAGCGAGGACGGGGGCCCTCCCCCAACTTTGCCAGGGGCCTCGGGGCAGGGCCAGCCCCCCCCCCCCTTCCCTGTGACTCGTGCCTCCTTCTCTCTCCACCTCATCGATTCCCACACCTCCCGGACGGACGGGGTGCCCCCGCGCGTGCCGGCCCGCGGCCCGCGACGATTTGGGGGCCTCGGCGTCGGCGCGGCTGGTGGCTGCGGCACTTCTCTCCCCCCCTCCTCCCCCCCTCTCCCACTAATACAAAGAGAAAATAATGAGTTTGGCTCGCCGTCGTTCTCTGCGGGGGGGTAATTGCTTCGTGTGAATCAAAGAGCCTGTTGCATGAGCCTCGGCGGAGCGGCTGAGGGCTCTTCAGGCCGCCTCGCTTCATTATTAATGAAGTGCCTTTCGCCGCTGCGCTCCGCAAACAATCTCCTCTCCAATTGACCGAACTGGGACGCGGTGGAGTTTTTGTAGTGCTGCGCTGGAGGCCTGTGGGTTTATTTACGACGGCGGAGGAGGAGGAGGGGGGGGCGCAAGAGGTCGCGCGAACCAGAGACGGCCCCCCCCCCTGGCCGGACCTCATCAAAAGAGGCCCCGGCCGTCAACGTGTCGTCTCCCCGTGAGTTATCGTCGCGCCCCGAATAGAAAGCGCGAGGAAAGGTTTGGTGCCTCCTGCCGGCCGGGGGCCACTCTACGGTGGCCATGAAGGACCACGACCAAGGCCATCTTTCCAGTCAACAGTCTCGTAGGACTTGTGGTCTGATCGGCTGATTAAGACCACGAGGCCGCTCCTGATTTTGCCCGTCTCGTGACGCCGTGTCGGAAGAGGAGACGCGGAGTCACCGCGCCAGCTCCTTTCATCCCTCCGCGTCTCTCCTGCATGTAGGTCTGATGTGGCGCCGGTTGCCGCAGTCTATTATTAGTGCGCGAGGGCGCGCGGCAGCTTCTTTCTGGTTTCAAAGACAACCTCGGCCCCCTCCCTCCTCCCCTCCCTCCCCTCCCTCCCTCCCTCCCATTGTTCTGCTTCATCTGTGCTGTTTTAACCCCGAGGCCAGCGCTGTATTCACTGTCCCAGTGCACCATTGCCCCCCCCCACTCTAAAGTCTTCCCTAATGCATGCCCTACACGGCCCCTCTCGGCCCATCGATAGCGCCCTCAAAGTCCGAGTCCTGCGTCTCGTTTTTGTTTGGACGATGCATCACGTGGGTTTCTATTCTGCAGCACTCAGGGGGTGTTGGGGAGGGAGGGGTGGGGGGGGGTGTTGCATTGGCAGCCTGTTATGACTGGCGTGTAAAGAGGGTCTTATCTTTTGTTGTCGTAACGGCTCCGCTCCGACACGGCTGACCTTCATTATCTGCGGATGCAGTCGGGGCCGGACGTCGGCGTCGCTCTGCTCACTTCCTCACGCGCTTGGAAATCACACACACACACACACACACACACACACACACCCTTCCCCAGTCCTTTTTGTGAGGCACCAACGTCCTCGTCGATGAACCCGTCTGTCCCTCGTCCTCTCAGGATGACAACTGGGGCGAGACGACGACGGCCGTCACCGGCACGTCGGAGCACAGCCTCTCCCAGGAGGACATCGTGCGCATCACCAAGGACCTGGAGGACAGCGTGGGCCTGGACTGCCGGCGCTACCTGGCGCGGGCCCTGGCGGTGACCCTGGGCCTGCTGGTGTTCCTCACGCCGCTGGCCTTCCTGGTGCTGCCGCACCTGCTGTGGCCCGAGAGGCTGCAGAGCTGCGGCACGGCGTGCGAGGGCCTCTTCATCTCCGTGGCCTTCAAGCTGCTCATCCTGCTGCTGGCCGTGTGGGCGCTCTTCTTCCGGCCGGCGCGGGCGGGCCTCCCGCGGGTCTTCGTCTTCCGGGCGCTGCTGGCCGTGCTGGTGCTGCTCTTCGTCATCTCCTACTGGCTCTTCTACGGAGTGCGGATACTCGACTCGCAGGTGAGCCGACGGCCGCGGCCGCTGTGTTGTCGCGCGCCGCAGATCCATTCATTTTTAATGCCTCCAGAAGCGTCGCAAACAACCCAAAGCCTGATATTTGTTGCTGCGACACTTTGAACCGCGCCTAAATATTCATGTGCTCCACATCTACATCTAACACGTGTCAGATCGTGTGTGTTCGAGGCCCCCGCAGGAGCGCCCGGCGCGCGTGTTTTTTTTCCAAGCACTGCGCGCGCCTCACTCGCTTTTTGCTCCCTGTCGCCCCCGCCCGCAGGACGAGAACTACCAGGGCATCGTGCAGTACGCCGTGTCGCTGGTGGACGCGCTGCTCTTCATCCACTACCTGGCCGTCGTGCTGCTGGAGCTGCGGCAGCTGCAGCCGTCCTTCTCGCTGTGCGTGACGCGCTCCACCGACGGCGAGACGAGGCACTACAACCTCGGGCAGCTCAGGTGAGACGACGCGCCGGCTCTCCCATGTCGGTCAAGTCGGTGTAAAAGCACCTTCTGGTCTCGAGAGGTGAAGGTGCAGGAAGTGGTATCCAGGGTGACGGAGAGGAGAGAACGTGACGAGTGGGCGAGACAGAAACTGGGACACCTCAAGTATAGTTGCATGGACAGAGACGAGAGGAAGGGAGTCATACAGGGGTGTCGTAGAGGAGGGGGGGGGTGAGCCTGGAGAGAGTAGCCGTCGCTCGGGGAGTCAAACGAAGCCAGAGATGGAGGGGAGGAGACAGAGTGGCTGATGGGAAGGGAAGAAAATCGTGCCAGGAGAAAAAAAATGGAGAGAGAGGGCGAGGAGGAGGAGGAGGGGGGACTTCAGAGAGTAAACTCCTCAGAAATAGAGCTGCAGACAGAGGGGGGGGGTGGAGATAACAGAGGGGAGGCCCAGGAGACTCAGATCTACAGGAGGGGAGGGAGGGAGCGAGTACAGAGGGAGGAATGAATAGTTAATGGGAGGGAGGTGTTGAAGAATCCTAAAGTGTATGTGGGAAAGGTGTGTGTGTGTGTGTGTGTGTGTGTGTGTGTGTGTGTGTGTGTGTGTGGGAAATA
>JAUESF010000053.1:3877413-3893045 GCA_032274765.1 Malacoctenus tetranemus
GTGTGTGTGTGTGTGTGTGTGTGTGTGTGTGTGTGTGTGTGTGTGTGTGTGTGTGTGTGTGTGTGTGTGTGAGCAGGCTGCCTTGCGGGTGTTGTCCTTTGTAAGCGGCGCCATTCATCCCTGTTGGCCGGCAGCGGGCCGGCCTCGCTCTGTTGTCCGTCTGTGACTGTAAACACGCAGCTAATTAGGGCTCCCTGCAGACTGTGCCGTGGCATCTGGTCAGCCTCGCCAGTCTGCGCGTGTGTGTGTGTGTGTGTGTGTGGGTGTGTGTGTGAATAATTGCACCAACATACGTGGACGTGAGCAGCGGCGACGCCGCTGCCTTCCCCTCAACCCGTCTCTCGCATTCCTCTTCCTCTGGCATCCGTCTTATCAGAATGGGGGGGCCCCCCGGGGGGGCCCCTGCAGGCGCGTCTCTGTCTGCGCAGCCTTTGATGCCAATCTGAAGGCCGGAGAAGCCTGGTTTGTTGGAATATGAGAGGCGTGGGCGAGGAGCTGCTGCTTGTTTTGTCTTAATTTTTCGGACTCATCTGGACACTTAGTGTTTGTGTTTGATGCATGTTGGATCAGATTGGATCTCGGCTTGAGAGGAGGAGGAGGAGGAGGAGGAGGAGGTCCGTGTTTGTTCCTCCTCGAGCCGCTCGCCTCGAGTGGTTTCCTGTCATGTTTGCTCGGGCCTAATAAGTGATCGGGGGGAGAGAAGAGGGGAGGGAGGGGAGGGAGAGGCTGACTCAGCGCCGCTGAACAATGCTCCAGTCTGTGGTGGCTGCGTGTCGGAGCGAGGCTGCACGGGTCACCGCACCCTCGGGAAGGAAGGGGGGGGTGGCGGAGGGACGCCGCGTCCGGAACGCGATGCGATTGTTGGGGGAGACGCGAAGGCATCGAGAAGTCTCTTGGTGGCGCTTCGTCGGGGATAATCGGAAGCGCGTGCTTGTCTTTATGGAGTCACCCTCCCCACGTGGACTCGGGGGGGATGATGCAGGGAGAGGAGGCTAAGCGGCGAAGTCACGTCGTTAGTTAACAGCTGTCAGCATCTGCCGGCAGACGGAGGTGGGTCACGGGGGGGCGGAGTCACGTCGTATTACAGCCGCCAAATCCCAGCATCAGCTCCGAGTGTTTTGTTTCTTCATCAGTCAAGTTATCACCACAGTGACTGGAGGAGGAGAGAGGTGGGAGGGGAGTCGCCTCTGATTGGTTCAGAAAGGAAAAAGGCGGGCTCTGCGTTTGGTTAATTGCAGTGAAATATGTAAAGGTGTGTTCGGGATCCAACTGGAGAGGAAGAACGCCAAGCGCCTGCAGGAAGCACAGAGGCCGTAAATTAGAGCGCCGCCCGTGATTTATGGCGCCGCGACGCAACGCTTCGGTTCGATGGTGTCGGGCCGATGATCGACAAGACCTGGCACGCCGCTCTCGGGATGATGTTCCCAACGTCTTCCCCACCACCGCCCTCACTCTCCCCCTTTGTCTCCCCCCCTCCTCTCCACAGCATCCAGCGGGCGGCGCTGGCCGTCATCGAGCACTACTACTGCGACTTCCCCGTCCACAACCCGGCGCTGCTCTCCGCCTCCAAGTCGCGCGCCGCCAAGCACCTGGCCGGCCTCAAGGTGTACAACGTGGATGGTGAGTTCCCAGCAGCCCCTGCTGAGGGTGAGTGGGACCGCTCTTCTTCTTCTTTTTGCCTCTTTGCTTCCTCTTGTTCTGTGTTCGGGCCGCAGGGCGGCGGCGTCTCGGCTGACTCTGCTCTCGTGTGTCTCCTCGTACTAACCCCTCAAAGGCTTGCTCCGAGCTAAACTCATAGCGCACCTTTTGGACAGTAAGTGCCGACGCGTAAGCCCCGCCCACTATTTGCACCCGTCACACGGCATGCCACCGGTTGGTGGAACGACGAAAACGTTTCACGGGCCGTCCTCGCGACGGCTCCCGGAATGTCACACCAGCGCTGCGCTGAATCCCCCACCGTCCCTGAAGGGCACTCGAGCTCCACCGAAGTGCACCCCCCCTCCCCCCCACCCCACCCCACCACCCCTTCCTTTTCGGACTTTCTTCTTCTTCCAAATCTCTGCGCTCCGCAGCCATGAATTATTCCGGGGACGCTCGCTCTCTCGCCCACCAGCCCCCCCCCCAAGCATTAATTATTCAGCCTCTCCGCCTTCCTTTAACCTGCATTAACATCCACTGCAGCCCTCCCTGCTAACTTTTGAAGTTGCCCGTTTTAATTGGACGCCCCCCGCAGGCGGCGGAGGGAGGGTGGCTCAGGAAAAGCGAGCTCGGTGTATGTCGAAAAAAGAAAGTGTGTGTGTGTGTGTGTGTTTATTCCCGGCTGCTGGCGGCGCGATGAAGGACCAAAGTGAGACCGCGTTCCCTCCTAACGATGCCGGTCTCTCTCACCAGCACCGCGAAGCTTCACTTCCTCCTGCTCGCAGTAACCCCCCCCTCCTTTTGTCAGGTCCGGGGAACAACGCGGCGGCTGGCCTCGCCCACTCCCAGTCCCGGGCCATGATCGCGGCGGCCGCCCGTCGCCGTGACACCAGCCACAACGAGCTGTACTACGAGGAGGCCGAGCACGAGAGGCGCGTGCGTAAACGCAAGGCGCGGTGAGTACTTCGAGTACTTTTATTTACTCTGGACCTGAAAACGTCCCGAGTGCTGACGCCGCTCGCTGTGCGTCCTCCCAGCCTGGTGGTGGCAGTAGAGGAGGCGTTCACCCACATCAAGCGCATGCAGGAGGAGGAGCAGAAGAAGGCCCCCGGGGATGTGATGGACCCCCGCGAGGCGGCGCAGGCCATCTTCCCCTCCATGGCACGCGCCCTGCAGAAGTACCTGCGGACCACCAAGCAGCAGCACTGCCACAGCATGGAGAGCATCCAGCAGCACCTGGCCTTCTGCATCACCCACAACATGACGCCCAAGGTCAGGCCCCGCCCTCCGCCCGCACACACCCCCCTCCTCAGGCGTGGATTTTCACGTGTGTGTGTGTGTGTGTGTCCCCTCGTCCGCAGGCCTTCCTGGAGAGCTACCTGACGCCGGGGCCCACCCTGCGCTACAGCCGCGACCACTGGCTGGCCCGCCAGTGGACGCTGGTGAGCGAGGCGGCGGTCACCAGCGGCCTGAAGGACGGCGCCGTCTTCCTGCTGAGGTGCGCCGACTTCAGCCTGGTGGTGACGGCCAAGAAGATCCCCTACATCCAGATGTCGGAGGAGTACATCGACCCCAAGTCACACAAGTTCGTCCTGCGGCTACAGTCGGAAACCTCCGTGTAGGACTCCACACTTTTTTTTTTGTTTTTTTTACTCCTCACTTTGATGCTCTCAAATGTTTTTATTTTGGGTTTGCAGTTTTTTTTCTATTTTTTTTAATATATATATTATATATGAATCTCTATATCACCCACGTTTGAATATATTGATTTTTTTTTAATCATTTGATTTGGATTAAAAGAAGAAAAATGGTGGCAGGAGTCGGCCTGCGGGACACTGGGTGTGAATGCGTGCATGTATGTGTGTGTGCGCGTGTGTGTCACTGTGTCAACACAAAATCAGTCGTTCCGTTGGACACGCTGGAGCCGAACAAGGAGTGTGTGTTTTTTTTGTTGAGTCCTCAGAAGCGCGGTGAACACTCGTGGGACTCGTGCTGCTGGCGTCCACGTCGGGGTTGTTCTCTGACTCAAACTCGAAAGGATTCGACCTGATTGGCTCCCGTGTCAGCAGCAGCAGCAGGGTGGGAACCTCCTCGGCAACTGGACTGTCTGGTTTGTTTTTTTTTTTCCCACTTCCTGTCGTCGGGCAAACACGCAAATCCCTCGAGGTCGAGCCGGTCGACGTGAAGCCAGAGGGGACGCCATCGCCCCCACCGCCTGCGAGCAGGGCTGTCCCTTACTGCCCTCTGGTGGGCAAATCCTGGTATTGTCACTGATGGAAACCACAGCTAAGGTCCCCTTCACATCAGTTCACTGAAGCAACCAGGAAGTAGGTTTTTTTACTCAGTCTTCTGCACTAACAGCCGGCGTCTCCACTGGTCACATCTCGTACCTGCTGACAGATGAACTCTGCATCATCCCGACGTGACTGTGCCTCCTGTTTTTACACTGTATCTATTTATGTAAACAAGCATGCGTGCGTTCGCACGGCTGCGTGCACGCGTGTGCGTGTATGTGTGTGTCTGTATGCCATTCCAGCTCACATGGCCAGCTTTTTAATGCCACCCCCTCCTCCTCCTCCTCATCACCACCACCACCACCACCATCTGTCACGGCGTTGCCAGGTTACGGTCGGCCGTCGTGGCTCGGCGTTCCTGAGGTCACCATGTAAGACGCGTCCCCGGTCACACGGCGTCAGCGTTTGTTACAACAGACAAAAAGCAAAATGGTTGAATAAAACATTTTTATGAACATTTGTAAAGTTGGAGTCTGGAACATCTGTTGCTGGATGCAAACGGGACTCAAAGAGTGAGAACGAGCTGAACGAGATCTGGTGTGTTCGGTGAACTGATCTAACTTTTTACAGGTTGTTTTTTTTCCCCCAGATTACTTGTGGAAGTTCCTCCATTACCCAGAATCCCCTTCCGTTCCCAGAAAGAGGCCCCACTTGACTGCTCAGCATGCGAGTACTTTGAAGAACAGCAAAGTTTAACTCTTTGTGCGCCGTCCCATCAGTGTGACACGGTGCGTGTTTGTCGACTGTGTTGCGATTGATGTTTATGCTGCAGTCACTCTGAAAGATGTTTTACGGGGGGGGGTTCCTCTCCCCTCCCCTTCCCTCACCCGTCTCCCACCCAGCTACAGGCCTCCTCCCACCCTCCTCTTGTCGCGGCACATTAGGCGTCGAGTCCCCGACACGCCTGGGCCCGACAGCAGCGGCGGCGGCGGTGGCTTATCTCCGTTGTCATGGAGCTCGGCTGTAATTGGCTTGCCGTCAGCCTGTCGGGGCGCCGCCGCCGCTGCCGCCGCCGTGCCTCGTGGGTAAATGAATGTCAGTGTCAGTGTCCGGTGCTGAAAAACGAACAAGCTCATCGCTCTGCGAGCCCGGGGGTGGGTGGGGTGGGGTTGGGTGGGGAAGGGGGGCGCCTGTCGGAACTCATCTGTCCTCCTCTTAATACCTCCCCGCTCCTCCTTTCGCGAGGAGCAGGGGGAGATAGGAGAGGGGAGGAGAACGAGGAGCATTTGCATCTAAATGGGATGTTTTTCCTCCCTCTCTATTACTCCTGTAATGACTTGGTTACGTGTGGATGGAGGACGGGGAGGAAACCCCCCCTCCCCCCCTCATACATCTCACTCCACCCCCCCCACCCTGTTTCACCTCAGACCTTTGTAGGAACGCCTCGATGCGCTTCGAAGCATCACAGCGAGGCAAAGCAGGAAGCCTTCAAAATAAAGGCGCGGGGGATTATAGTCAGTAAACGTGCCACTTCCTGGTTAACGAGGAAGCTTCCTGTGTCAGAAACGAGCCAAAAAACTGCGGACGTCTCATCATCGACTTTTATTGACGACCTCGTTGGGCTTGTGTTCTTCATGTTGCTAACGCTAACATTTCCCATCTATGCTATCGTGAACACTTCTTTTTCTTTTTACAGCCTCAGTCGTCGCCGTCGTTGTCGTCCTCCTCCTCCTCGCCGTCGTCGCGGCCCTCGTCGCCGTGGTCACCGGCGTAGCGCTCGGGGCCCTCGCGGTCGCCGGCGAACTCGTCGTCGTCCTCGGTGTTCACCCGGCCCGACAGCACGTCCTCGATCCAGTCCTCCAGCTCCTCGGCGCTGGGCAGGTCCTCGTCGTTGGACATGTCCAGCCACACGCTGTCAGCCTGGGAGGACGGAGCGGCGCGCAGGTCAGCGTCGGACCCTCCTCTCCCCTCCCTCTTACCCCCTGGAGGACCCCTCCTTACGTCTGTGACGTTGACCACACCGATCTGGGGTCGGAACAGGTCCAGTTTGAAGGTTTTCTCCCAGTAGGTGGTGAGCTTGAAGGAGACAAACAAAAAGGAAAGCATCAGGTTGTGTTTTTCGTTGACATCCCAGTTGGTCGACAGGACGCGACGGGGCGGAGCGCTGGGACCAGTGGGAAGTCGTCGGGGTCGATCCAGACGATGCTGAGCTCCGGGTTGTTGGTGTTGTCTCTCGCCACGTCTTTCAGGATCTCCAGGAACTCGTAGCCGTCTGCGGAGGAAACGGCGGGCGTCATTTTTTTTTTTTCCGGAGTGGCTCGGAGGCTGCGGCGTCACGGCAACGCACCGGGGTCCTCCTCCTCGGCGAAGGCCACGATGTGGATCCCGTCCATGTCGTCCTCCTGGAAAACGGAAACGGGAGGCATTAACGAGAGACGGCTGGCGAAGCGTCTCGGCTCTGCGCCGCCTCTCACCCAGGTCTCGAACATGTTCTCAGCGCGGAGCTTCCTCAGAGTCGCCCTGTGATGCGCACAAGTCCTCAGTTAGTCCCTCGCCGAGCGACCGAACGCAGTTACAAGCCTGAAAGCGAGCCGGGACCTCCGGTGCTGGGTGACGAAGTCCACGATGTCCATCTCGGACAGAGGCCGGCCGGGCAGGATGGCCGGCTCCTCCATGAAGGGCTCGTACAGGTTCACCTCGTTCATCTTCAGCGAGAGGTGCTTGGCGATCTGGAGGAGAGGGAGCGAGAGAGAGCGGCGCTGACCGTTGGCGCTCGGGAGCTTCCTGGGGGCGGAGTCAAGGGACTTACCGATTTATCGAAGGTGGCGAAGAACTTGATGTACGGCTGGAAGCGCTCCGACGCCTCCTGGAAGGCTTTGTAATCTGCAGAGAGAGCTAGAATGGCTTTACATGCATGTAACGTCCCCCCCCCAGCGAGGTCACTGCCACCGACCCACCTCTGTCTGCACAGAAATAGGCCCTGTAATGACATTTCGGTGGCAGCCGATAGCATCTCCCTTTTTTCCTTTCTTTCTCCTCACTATAATTGCAGTTTGACCTGTTAGCATGGAAGCTATTTAAAGGCTCCCGCGAGACCCAGTCGGAGTCTGGATTGGGGTTTCTGTGATGCTGCGGCTCCATTAGCCTCCGAGATCCCCATTAGCATCAGGGGGGGCACCGCACCCACCAGGGCAGCAGGTGTTTCTAGACTTCACCAGATAAAAGCGCTCGTGGCACTGACGTGAGTCCTCGCCCCTGAAGTAGCCGATCAGACGGATGTCCTCCTCCATCCGCTCGAAGGCGCGCAGCTCCATGGCCGTGTTGATCATCTCCACTGGGTCCTCCAGCACCTGTGTGGAGGGGGGTGGTGGGTGGGAGGTGGAGAAGAGCAGTTTACAAGAGCGGTAATGAGGCGGCGGCTGTTCATTGGCCGGAGGATCCCCGCCGACTCACGTCCAGCAGGAACTCCACCAGCGTGTCGGCCGACAGCTCGCCGTCGAACTCGATGACCCGGTCGTCCTTGAAGACGTACAAGCTGCCCACCTCCTCCAGGCCTGGTCAGACAGTGAGGGGGGGAGGGAGGGAGGCGGGGCTTCATTATGAAGTGGGTTCACAACTCGTCGTGGTGTGTTTGTTTTGTCTTACCCAGTTTCCGGGCCACTTTGTAGTCCTTCTGCGAGTCCACCATCCCGAACCCGATGTCCTTGTTTTCTAGGACCTGAGCGGTCAGCTGGTGAGAACAGAGGAGTCAGTGTGGGGGTCAAAGGTGACCCACTTGGATCTGTTGAAACCTCTAGTGGCCGCTTAGTGACGCGTACGCGTTGTGACACCAGGTGAGTCTCCCACTCCAGGCGACACACAAACACCCCCCCCCCCCTGTCGGTTCAATTCCCGTCCCGTCGTCCCGGCACAGTTTGATCCACCTGCGCAATCCCATTATGTGGTTCACGCGCGTCCTGGGATCCTTTCTAGGCCAGCCCGTTTAATTTTAGCTCGTTCCCAAAACACTGGACGATCTGGCTGCGAACCGGGACGAAGACGCGCTCTCACTGCTGGCTCTTTCTGTCTCCTTTTGAACAGCAGCTCTGCACGGCTGCAGCCAGGAGGTTCGGAGGCCAGGTCATAGAGTCGAAAACCAAACCAAACTGACTTCTGACATTAAGTGATCGTCTCAGATCCTCACAAAGATCAGCTTTTATTCTGATAGACATTTAACCAGCCCCTCCCCCGTCCTGGTCCCCTTCCCTCCTCACCCCCTCCTCACCTCCAGCACCAGCTCGGTCATCTGGAACCTCTTCTGCAGGCCCTTGTTGGCCGGGAGGGGCTCGTGGTAGAAGAGGCACAGCAGGTCGAAGCGCTTCAGGGCCTTCTTGTAGTTGCGCTCGTGGATGTCCAGCACTCGGTCCTTGCCGTCGAAGTTGGGGAACTCGAGTCCTTCCTCGGCGCGGCAGAGGAGGACCAGGCGGAGGCACAGGCCGGACAGCAGGGAGAGCCACGTCTGACGCATGGAGGCGAGTTTGGAGACAAGTCGGAGAGTCGGTCTGCAGATTGAATTCCCTCCTCTGTGTCTTCCCGCTCTGCTTTGACAGCTCTCTCTCTCTCCCTCTGCTTCTCCACCTGTCTTCTGTCTCCTCCTCCTCCTCTCCGTCACTCACACTTGCGCCCCAGCTCTCTGGAGGGTCTCCTTCCTCCTCCTCCTCCTCCTTCCTCCTCCCCGCTCAGAAACATGATTCGAGTAAAGAACAATGAAGAGACACAATCCCTCATTCACATCACCATCTATCGTGAGACATATTCTGTGTCTGAGCGCTCCTAAGGTCAGCAGGTCAACTCAACTCTCATTTTAACTGAAACTGGATAACTGGATAATTGGATAATTTGTGTTCTTATAAATCTAATAAATCTATTCCTTTTAACAATTAAAACAAATTCTAAAAAATATTTAATGCATTTATTCTTCATATATTTATATATTTAAATTGTATTTCGATACAAAACAATTTTTATTCGTATTTTTTACGAATATCTTGGCCTTGGGCTCCTTGCGCTCGTCTTCTGGGAGTTACGGTACATTTCGCCTTCAATGAACGTCAGTGTGCGCACTACCGTAGTGCCAGGCAGAAGCAGCGGAGCGCCGATCTCTCGGCTTCAGACGAAGCTGGAGGATGAGGAGAAACATGGAGCGCCTGTGGCTGTGGGGGCTTTTGTTCCTGCTGCCTGGGTGCGTCTTGGGCCCGGCCGAGGCCTCAGGTAAGGCAGACCTTCAAGGTAAAGCCGCTGTTGGACGGTGTCGAGAGGTTTTTAGCGCGGTTCGCTCCTCCGAGCAACTTTCAATGTGGGACTCATTCATCTGATGCTAATTAGCCGGGCTGCTAACTGAGCCAAGCAGTGAACTAACGGTCACACCTGAGCTGACTTCGACATATTCTTTCAGCAAACGACACGTAGCAATACGTGTACTCGGGTGTAAATTTAGCAACTGTCCTGCTAAATGCTAAACAACGCAAACGGACATAAACGAGCTGTGTGCTGATGGTGGTCTGTCGTTTCAGGAAAACAGTGGAAGAAGATTAAGGAGAAGATCTCAGGGGCGGTTCAGGCTTTCTCCCCGTGTCACCATGGCAACTGCAGCTGCCATGCCAGGTGAGTGCTTGGGCTTGCACATCGTGTGCGGACAGAGGAGGCGGGGTGTGTTCATCCGCCTGGTCCTCATCCTCAGCGTCCTCCAGCACGACCTGCAGCCCTTCAGCCGGGGGGTCTCCGAGGACCTCATGGCGGCCACAGTCAAGAGGGGCGTGGGCACTCACTACCAGATCATCGGGCACAAGCTGTACCGGGAGCACAACTGCATGTTCCCCGCCAGGTGAGGAGGGGGGGAGGTGATGGAGGAGGGGGGCCGGCTTTGCTGCGGGGCTGAGAGTGAGTGTGCCGGCTGTGTGCAGGTGCAGCGGCGTGGAGCACTTCATCCTGGGGGTGATCGACCGGCTGCCTGACCTGGAGCTGGTGGTCAACGTGAGGGACTACCCGCAGGTTCCCCACTGGGCGCAGCCCACCCTGCCGGTCTTCTCCTTCAGTAAGGTCAGTGAGGCACTTGGTGAGCTCTTCTCTGACCACACAGTTGGGCCGCGTCCTTTTAAAAAAAAAGACCCGCGTCTGTGTGATTTAAGTAGACGTCGGACTACCTGGACATCATGTACCCCGCGTGGACCTTCTGGGAGGGCGGTCCCGCCGTGTGGCCCATCTACCCCACCGGCCTGGGACGCTGGGACCTGATGAGGGACGACCTGGGAAAGTACGGCCGCGTGAGAGGGAGCTGAGCACGCTTTTTTGTTTTTGCGCGACGTCGATTGAGAGGCATGCTGGGATGTGTCCTCAGGTCTGCAGCTCGGTGGCCCTGGAAGAAGAAGGAGTCCAGGGGCTTCTTCAGGGGCTCCAGGTCTCAAGGCTCTCCCAGTCACAGCGATCAAATGCCAAATCAGAGCGGCGGTCTCGGTGAATAAACCTTTCCTGATTTCTCCAGGACCAGTCCAGAGCGGGACCCCCTCATCCTCCTGTCCAGGGAAGCCCCGGAGCTGGTGGACGCCGAGTACACCAAGAACCAGGCGTGGAAGTCAGAGAAGGTGAGTGCGGGCGAGACCGCGCCGGTCCCAAACACGCCTCCACGTGTCAGCGTCGTCGTCCTCTCTGTCTCGTCTCTCAGGATACGCTCGGGAGACCCCCAGCCAAAGAGGTCCCGCTGGTTGACCACTGCAAGTACAAGTAAGCCTCATCTAGACGTGGGCTCCGCGTGGCTCCTGTCGTGCCCCATTCCCACCTCGCTCTGTGTGGTTCCCCCGCCCCCTCGCAGGTATTTGTTCAACTTCCGCGGCGTGGCGGCGAGCTTCCGCTTCAAGCACCTCTTCCTCTGCGGCTCGCTGGTGTTCCACGTCGGCGACGAGTGGCAGGAGTTCTTCTACCCGCAGCTCAGGCCCTGGGTCCACTACGTCCCCGTCAAGCAGGACCTCTCCGACCTCAGGTGGTCCTCGAGTTCGCCTCTCAGCGGCGGCGAGAGCGATCCCTCGAAATCTTGCCGTCAGTCTTGATTTCCTGTTTGTCTCCAGGGAGCTGCTGCGGTTCGTCAGAGACAACGACGCCATCGCGCAGGAGATCGCCAGAAGGTATCAAGCTCGAGCTTCGCCGATGAAACGGACCCTGAACGCAGCATCGCGCTGATTCCGACGTCTGTCTCTCGCTCTCTCTCTCCAGGGGGCAGGAGTTCATCCTCCAGCACCTGCGCATGGAGGACGTTTCGTGCTACTGGGAGAGACTCCTGACCGCCTTCAGCCGGCTTCTCACCTACACACCCAAGAGAAAGAGCAGCTGCAACCAGATCACGCGCAAAGTGGGCAAAACGGAGCTATAGCCCGGCTCGCTTCAACTGAATGTAGCAGTTAGGTTCTCCAGGTTCTCTTCATGTTCATGCCCAGACACTGTAATCACAGTTTAGGTGCCACCAGGGGGCCTTAGTGCCAGAATCCAGTTCAAATCCCTTTAAAATGTGGAATTTAAGCCCAGCTGAGGCCTGGAAACGGTTCAAGTCACCAGGCTGTGTCATATGTGGGGTTATGCTGCCCTCTGCTGTGCAACTGTAACAACTACAGCAGCCTGTTGTCAACGCAATAATCTGAGTATGTGCTGATGAGTCTCAGCTTGATCATGGGAAGTAACGAAATGTTGATTTCACACAAAGTGCCAACACTAAGCAATAACGTCCAGAGGGGCTGATGTGTTTCCTCCCAGTGACAAACACATGCGTCAGCTGTGTCTCCTGTGGGTCAGACAATGTAACTTATCCAGGATCCTGTTGAATATGTTGTAGTATTCATGTGATATCGTTAACCAGCAGACTTGATGTAATTTGTGTAATTTTGTATGTTTTTTTCTGAAGGTGTTTTTTGGATCAATTCTGTAGATTTCACCCATCAGAAAGCCTTGATCACACCCTCAGAACAACAGTGTTGTTCGTATTGTCACAGTTTCTGTCCTTTGTTTCTGTTTAAAAGCTGAACTCGGTGTCCTCATTCTTTCACATATGAAGTTCCGTTTATTTGCTGCCTTATTTTCCTTTTGAGTTTATTTATTCAGCCACAAATGGAACTGTTTTTTGAAGTGAGACGTCACCACCTCAGGTCCAAACTGACTTTCTGGCTACATCTCCTGGATTTGCCGTAACATCAGTACCAGCGTGCGTTCATGTTGTTGTAGTTCCAACCTCCGTCCGCAGGAAGGCGCTGAGTAGCTACAGGTCCATGCTGCCCGGCGCCGCCAAGCCGGGGTTCAGGGGTCGTTGTCTTCGCGAGCTCCTGTCAGAATGTCACCGGTGCTGAAACACCTCACGGGAGGTCAGAGCATGGCGAAAATAACGCCACTGTCCGTCTGAACCAGTAGCGGGTTGTCTGCGTTTCAACCGAGCCGCTTATTGAGGAGGACTCCACCGCTGATCTGCCGGTAAGCTGCGGTGTAACTGGAGCTAACCTCAAGCTAAATGCTAACCCTGATAGTTCCATAGTCGGACGTCAGCTGTAACTAAGGCAACAAAGTTTTATTTTGTCATTGTTTCAGGATTATGTACAAGCGTATTGTTTCCTATATGTTTGAGTCTTGTCACATAATCCAATTGTTAGGCGAAAACCACGCTTTAAACGTTGAGCCGTCTCCCTGCTGCAACACACCTGAACCCAATGATGCTGATTAGCAGGCTGCTGCAGAGCCTGGTGACATCACGCTCATTAAAACCAGGTGTGCTGGAGCGGGGACACCGCTGCAGGAGGCCGACCAGCTGTCACTCACGCAGCATGCAGGTATGCTGCAGTCGGTGAACAGAACTGATCCCAGACCTGTTGGACTGGGTGACACGTGACATACACAGTGAAGTGTTCAGTCAGTGCAGGAGTAAATAAAGAGCTGTCAGTCTATTTGGACCAACTCAGTGCATTCCTCTACATCTGACCTCATCTTCACCACCTCATCGCATCTGACTGACTTGCACACACTGTCCCTCCTTATGTGTGAACTGATTTTCCCTTTCTGTCTGACCCCAGATCAGTCAGTCCCCCCCTCCCACATCCAAAGGGTCCAGTGTTCAGTAGTGTCTCTGTGCTTTGATCGCGTCAAACAGCTGGCTCGCCGGGCAGCCCTGCCATGCTTGCGTTTGGCCCCGGGGCCGTTTGTTTGGGAGGATGGATTCCAGGCGGCGTGGCCTAACCCACCGCCATGTGTTTCTGCCCCCCCACCCCCACCCACCCCCCTCCTTCTACTCCTGCTGCAGCACGAAGCGCCAGCTGACGCGTGATGCGTCCGGAGCGCCGCGGAGCGAGCGCGTCCCCGTGGGGGCGGCGGGCAGATTCATGGCCCGCGGGCGCCCCGAGCACCGGCCTGCTGCGGGGCCTCGTCCAGAGCGCCAGGCCGGCCCTCCTCTGTTTCCTGCTCCCCAGGGTGCACGCAGCTGACGTGGCTGCCACCCAGCCGGCACAGAGGCCCCCCTCCTCCTCCGCGTCTCCCAGCGCGCTTCCAAGCAGCATCGGCCGACCAGAATTCCCCGACACTGGGTGGGAGCGCATCAAGGACCTCTTCGCTCCAGAGTCAGTGCTCCTGCATCCTTTTGGTGAACATTGTGAAGTCTGAAAAAAAAAACCACTTTTGCACATTTTAACACGTAATCGAACGCGTCCCGTCGTCCAATCAAAGCACAGTAGTGACTGTACTCTCTGCAGCGCGGCACAGAGGTATCCAGAGGAGCTCATCAACATCGTCAGCTGCAGCTTTCTGGGCGGGGTCGTGGGGTTCGTGTACGGCGGCGTGCCGGCCGGCCGCCACGCCCGGCAGAGGTACATCCAGGTCCCCCAGGCGGAGATGTACACCAGCCGCGTGGCCGCGGTGGTAAGATAAGATGAAAACCCCTCAACCCCACACTGCCTGGAGTCGGTGCTGGCGTGACCCCCCCCCCCCTCCCTCTCTTCTCCCCCTTGTTGCCCAGCGCGCAGCCCACAACGCGGCTATCCGGGGCTTTGTGAGGTACGGCTGGAGGTGGAGCTGGAGAGTGGCCGTCATCGTCACCCTGTTCAGGTGAAGCAGCGCGGTGGACGGTTTGTCTTCAAGGCGCGTGCGTCCTCGTCTCACTTGTCTCCCCCCCATCCCCTCTAGTTGTGTCAACACCGGCTTGTCTGTATACCGGGACAAAGACGCCGTCGGCAACTACGTCGGGGCTGGAGGTGAGTCCCAGCTGCACCTTCTCCTCCACCCAGTGGTGCAGCAACACGACCGACGGTGGAAAGAGGCCAGGATGGAGCGTCGGGACGCTGCGGCTCATTGAATGTGATGTGGCAGAAAGTCACTGTCCAGGAAATGTGATTTTATTGTGTGTGTGTGCAGCTGTGACCATGGGCCTGTTCAGACTGAACCTGGGCCTGAGAGGGCTGGTGGCGGGCAGCGTGATCGGAGCCGTCCTGGGGTGAGCGCCCCCCCCCCTCCCCCGCCCTCTTCTTCTTCCTCCACAGATGCGTGTGCCCGCCCGTGTGCATGAGCGGCGAGCTCTCTGGCAGCCAGCTGCGGCCCTCCCAGCAACCCTCTGTCGCCCAGCTGAACCCCCCCCCCCCTCCTCCTCCTCCTCCAAGTCTGCTGTTGGTGCCAGAGGGACTCATGTGCTCTGCAGAGGGCCCGTTTTGGGCAGTGGAGCAGGGAGGCAGGCCAAGGCAGCAGCTGCCCCTCTCCATCGATCCCCTCACTGTTATTCCAGCCTCTCATCTGCATCTTGCACGCTCTGATGTGGCCTCGGAGGGGCTTCGCTCTGCCCACCCGGCCCCCCCTCCCCCTCCCCCTCCGGCTGATGCGCAGCGAGCTAAAAGCCCGTTTAATGGAAACTGAGTGTGATGCGTGTGATGTGTCGCCGAGTGGAGAGGGAAGTTTGGATCGTCCCCGCGCTCGCCGGCGCCATGTTGGCTCCGACGGCCCCCCCCCCCCCAGCCCCTCACTGTCTGCCTGAGTGGCCAGCCACCTGGAGCGTTTGATATGTGCAAACAGCCCCAGCTCTGCCAGGTGCAGAAGGGGGGGGCAGCAAATCGCGAAGCACATCACGCTCCAGATCTCACCCCAGAATCACCCCCCTCCCACCCCCTTCCTCCTCCTCCTCCTCCTCCTCCTCCTCCTCCTCCTCCTCCAGTTTGGGCCGAGGAGTGGCTGGAGGGTGGGCCGGCTCAGAACTTCAGTCAGTCGCCGCATTTACACTCGAGAGTTAAAGTTTGACGTGTTTCAGTGCAGAGTGTGTGTTTGACGTCGTCCCGTGCCGGCAGGGTCCCGGTGGGCGCCGCCGTCCTCGGCCTGCAGTCGCTCGCGGGCGAGACCATCCGCCAGCGGAGGAGGAGGGAGCGCCGGGAGCTGTATGAGCTCAAACTGGCAGAATGGTGAGTCCACCATCGCAGGTCCGCAGACGTCACCCGAAGGAGCTGTCGGCCGTTCACCGAGGTCCCACCGTGTCCCTCCCCGTCCCTCCCCCAGGTCGGCCCGCCTGCAGCTGACGGACGAGCTGATCGACAGCCTGAGCGCCGGCTCGCAGGACGCCAGAGGGGACGTGCAGAGGATCCAGGAGCTGCTGGCCTCGCCGCCGCCACCGCCGCAGCAGCAGGACACGCCCCGGGAGCCCTGACGCCGCCCGCCGGGCGCTGGAGGTGGGACTGACGGAGGTCTGACACGGACACGGGGACTCAGACGTTGCCAAAACAGACA
>JAUESF010000053.1:3897243-3913348 GCA_032274765.1 Malacoctenus tetranemus
GATTGTGGGGCCTGATCTCCCCCCCCCCCCCCCCACCTTTGCTTTTACCTACTTCTGGAAGTGCAAACAGACGCTCAAACACAACCTCCATCACTGAGGACACGTCGTGCCCATACCGTGACCCTTCACTGCGCTTGCCCCCCCCCTTCCCTGGCGCTTGTTAACATTGTGCCCGTTCCCACCTTCGAGTGAAAGTGACGACGCGCGCGCACACGCACACGTGTTGTTGCCGGAGTTTGGACCGTGCCTCTCACGCTGAGTCCACGCCGCGAAGTGGGCGTGGAAAAGTACGTGTTTTGTGGCTGATGCGTTCAGGTACGACTCGAAAAGTTGTTCATCTGTGTGGGGGGCCCAAAGGCCCCTCGTGTTAAAAGGGGCCTCATGCGCACGCAAATGAAAGCTCCACATTGTAAAGCGTAACTGAGGAGTTATCCGTGTGTTGGCGTTAAAATGAGGATGTTTATGTGCTACTGGTTGATAAAAACAACAACCTTTGATGTTCACAAGGATAGGAGAGTGATGGGGGGTGTGGGGCTGGCAAAGCAGGAAAGTAAGTGGGCAAGGGCCCAAATGTTTCCTGTGAAACAGAGTGGGGAGTGCTTCGTCAGGCCACCGGCTCGAAAGTTCACTCTGTCTGCCACTTGGAGTCGGGGCGTGAGCCGCCGCCCTCAAGGGGTCTCCAAACAGCTGCTGCAGCGTCTCGGATTTCCGTGATCTCCCTCAACTACACGCGTAGTAGAGTGGAAGCGTCGCCGGGCGCACGGCGCGCACTGGACAGTGTGCTGCTTCAGGAGCCAGGGGGCTCAGGTCTGTCGAGTGGGAGCGAGGCTGTCCGCAGAATGGAGGTGCCGAAGACCAGCGCCAAGGACAACCCGCTGGCCTCCGCCGGCTTCCTGTCCCGGCTCTTCCTGTGGTGAGTCGACGCGAGGGCGGCGCGGCGCTGCGCTGCGGGGCGCGGCGCGGCGCGTCTCGGTCCGGATGAATGGGACGCGGTGTGATCCATGCGCCGGTACAAAAAGTCCACACACACACACACAGAGGGAGCGAAGGCGTCGGGTTCAGCGGGTCCGTCTCGCGCATCAATCACTTGGTTGAGTCACACCTTTCTCTTTAACTCTGAATTCAGTCGCAGATTACGTTGACGGAGGTTTAATCTGTGATTAACTGGGGGAAAAGGCTTCAGACTGAGTGCAGCTCCAGTCACCCCCCCCCCCCAGACCTCTGATAACTTGTACATGAATCCAGTAACATTGTGCATCTTGCAGATTGTGCGTTTTGCAGACGCTTCCTGTGGACCCCCCCCCCCTCCCCAACATTGCAACACTGCAGCATGTTCTTTGCCACTTTCCAGCGGTTCTTTGCCACTTTCCAGCGGCTCTCTGAGGGACCGCTCTGCTGCCTGCTGCTGCACCCAGCGATCCACTCCCTCCGACTGGGGCGGAGCAAGTTGCCCCACTCTGTGATTTCATCACTGTTTTTCCCCCAGGAGCCGTAAACAAACCGCCTCATCTCGTCCCCTGATTTTGGAAATCACTTTGGGTGTTTTTTTTTCTCCTGCACCCCCCCTCCCCCCCTCCCCCCTCCCCACTTGAGACGCTTCAACGATTCCCAGATTTGCAGAGATGCTCTCAATTTGTCTTACATAAGTGGTGACATAATCGCAGGACTATATGTACTTAAGAATTAGTTCCTCCTCGCCGCGGGAGCCGCATCGTAAAGTGGAGGTGCTTCACCCTTTGAACTTGTTCACCTCTTGAATGAACGTCTGAAGGATCTCGAGGTTCACACCTAATGGATTGGACCCACTTTGTTTGCCCCCCCCCCTCCTCCACCCCTCCTCCTCCTGCTGCTGCTGCGTCCAGGCAGGCAGGCGGCTGGAAGCTGTGGCCCAGGGGATCCCGGGGAGCGTCTCTGACTGACGTGTTGTGATGTCCCCCCCCCCCCCCGAATCGTGGACGGAGGGGCTTCGGCAGCGGCGGTGTCTGGGTTCGAACGACGAAGCCAGCACAAACATGCAAGATGTCATTCGGAGCGAGAACGACGCATTCTTCCCAGAGGGGCCTGGTGTTTGGAGGGGGGGGGGGGTGTCAGACATTTCTGCATTGGGCCCGAGGCTTTGGCTGTCGAGAGGAGGAAAAAAAAACCCTCACAATGTACAGTAGAGAGGGGGGACTGTCTGGTGCTTTTATTCTGAAGGCTGTGTGTGTGTTAAAGGGAGCGCGGTGGTCCAGTGTCTGGCTGCCCTGGAATGTTTTAACAAATCAGAGGGGGGGAAAGGGGGTCCACAGCCGGGGGATTGAAAGCATGGAAGCACTCAGGGAGTACAAGCCTCCATCAAGTGGCAGCATCTTTCATCATGCACCCCCACCCCCCCCCTAAGCGGCCCCCGTCCTCTCTCTGCTTTCAGCTGGCTGTCGCCCTTCCTGCAGCTCGGCCACAAGCGTCAGCTGGAGGAGGCCGACATGTACAACGTCCTGCCGGAGGATCGCTCCGAAACGCTGGGGGAGGAGCTCCAGAGGTAAGACTCCTCTCCCTCCTGAGGAGGTGTAGGGGGGGGGGCTTGTGTGACAGGTGCAGTCAGGCCTTTCTGTTGTTTGTGCCCCCCCCCCTTGTAGATTTTGGGACCACGACGTGAGACGAGCGACCAAAGAGCTCCGCAAGCCCAAGCTCAGCCGCGCTCTGATCAGGTGCTTCGGGAGGTCGTTCATGTTGCCGGGACTCTACGTCTTCATCATCGTGAGTCCAGCTTCCCGGAGTCTCAGAAGAGGGCGTGGCCTTTCCTCCCACCGCGCTCACGCCCCACCCCCTCCTCCCGTCCATCCCGCAGGAGGTGATCAAGGTGATCCAGCCGCTCCTCCTGGGGAAGATCATCCTCTTCTTCGAGAACTACGAGCCCAGCGACCGGCGCAGCCTTCATCTGGCGTACGCCTACGCCGCCGCCATGTCGCTGTCCTCCTTCAGCCTCACCATCCTGCAGCACGTCTACTACTACCACATCCAGCGGGCGGGCATGAAGATGCGCGTGGCCATGTGTCACGTGATCTACAGGAAAGTGAGTGGAGGGAGGAGGGGGCGGGGGCGGGGGGGGGACGCTTGCTGGACAGGCAGCTGGTTCGGGGGTCTGACTCGCCTGCCGCACTCTGCTCCCCGCACAGGCGCTGGGGCTCAGCAGCGAAGCCATGGGGCGGACCACCACGGGCCAGATCGTCAACCTGCTGTCCAATGACAGCAACCGATTGGACGAGGTAAAGCACCCCCCCCCCCCACCGACGTCACTTGGTTTAATCCTGAAGGAGGAACATTCGTTTGTTTGTGTCTCCCTGGCGTAGATCCTCCTCAACCTGCACTACCTGTGGGTGGGGCCGCTGCAGGCCGTCGTCATCATCGTCCTCCTCTGGTTCGAGATCGGACCCTCCTGCCTGGCGGGCATGGCGGTCATCGCGCTCATGCTGCCCATGCAGACCTGGTTCGGGAAGCTCTTCGGCATCTTCCGGTGAGCGCGGCGCTTCGTTTGAGCTACGCCTCCTCCTCCTCCCCCTCCTCCTCCTCCTCCTCCCTCAGCGTGGCCTTTAACTGCGCTCCTTCTCCGGCAGGAGCAAGACGGCCGCGCTGGCCGACAGCCGCATCCGCATCATGAACGAGGTGGTCTCCGGCATCCGCATCATCAAGATGTACGCCTGGGAGATCCCGTTCTCTGCGCTGGTCACCGAGGTCAGAAGGTGAGGACGCGACCTGCTCCGTGTGCTCCCACCCAGACTTTGAACGCCCCCCCTCCCCCCCCCCCTCCTCCTCCTCCCTTAACCGACTCTAACTGTCCCCCGCCTGGGCACAATAACACCGTGAGTGGATTCCACGCAGGCAATGACCCATACGCAGGCATGTGTACATTGTGTACCCCGGCGCTCCACAGTTAACAGGAGGACGACTCCTGGTGGTGGTGGTGGTGGTGGTGGTGGTGGGGGGGGCTGTGACGACTGGATGTCCCCCCTGAAAGACACCACATGAGGACACAATCGACGTTCTCACCGTGACGCCCTCGACCGTCGTTTGGTTAATCATCCCTCCCCGCGCCGAGCTCCCTGACACTGTCGCCGTTCCCTGACCCCCCCCCCACACACACACACACACACACAATTCTCGCAAGACTGTTTCACGCATGGTTACACATTTAACCCTGGTTACACATCGACTTCCTTTGTAGAAGGAACTTTGACGGTGGCCCGGGACCAGGCGGATTAGAGGTCACATGACGGTGCAGCGAAGCGGCAGAACTTGACCAGGCAACGCAGGAGGAGTCCCCCACAGCTCCTTTCGCAGAACCCTGTGTTCTCGGTTTAACCTGCGACCCCCGAGAACCTCCCCCGTGCCTGTTTACCAGAGGTTCCTTGCTCCCCGGGGGCCCGCGCCTGTCTGAAAGCCTTAAAATCACCTTGCTGGAATCTGGAGCAGACTTCTGAGACTGGCCCTTTTCTTTTTTCTTTTTTTTCTTCCCCCTTTTATTGTGAAGGGCTCCTGCTCGTGCACGTCGGCCCCCTGATCGCTCCTGATGGGATGCGAGCTGACAGGTTCCTTGGAAATGAGCTCGGAGCGCACCGGGGAGCCCCCCCCGGACCCACTGGAACCCGCGCTCATTCCTGCGTGCGACCACGTCCCGTTTTTTGCGCAATGTCCCCCCGCCCCCTTTTCTCTCTCGCTCCCAGCGCAACGTGAGGCGCCACACATGCACCGCATGCCGTGTGTGCAGGGAGGGGCCCGCTCGCCATAAAACCCTGAGCAAAGGGCCGCTGAAAGTTCAGAGTGTCAAATACCTGCTGATGTGAACGTTTGTGTCTCATCGCTCAGTAACCGTTTCTGTGAATCCTCATTAAACGCAGGTGAAATAGGGTCTAAAGGTGCCTCAGACCCCCCCGGTGTCACGTGTATCCCCCCCCCCCCCCCTTCCCCCGTCCACCTGTGCCGGCCTCACACGTGCCTCCATCTTCTCCTCCTCCCCAGGAAGGAGATCTGCCAGGTGCTGAAGAGCTCCTACCTGCGGGGCCTCAACATGGCCTCCTTCTTCGCCAGCAGCAAGATCATCGTGTTCGTGACGTTCACGGCCTACGCGCTGCTGGGCCACGCCATCGCCGCCAGCACCGTCTTCGTCACCGTGTCCCTGTACGGCACCATCAAGCTCACCGTCACGCTCTTCTTCCCGCTGGCCGTGGAGAAGCTGTCGGAGACCGTCGTCAGCGTGCGCCGCATCCAGGTGAGCGGCGCGGGGAGGGGGGGGAGGAGGAGACGCCAGAGGCGGAGGCGTCGGTGTAACGCGCGCTGTGCTGCCTCAGGAGTTCCTCCTGCTGGAGGAGGTGGGGGGCAGGAAGCGGGGCGCCACCCTGGAGGAGCGGGAGGGCCACGGCGTGGAGATCGAGAAGCTGACCTGCTACTGGGACAAGGTGAGCGTCCGACGCCGCCTGCTGCTGCCTGCCTGCCTGCCTGCCTGCGTGTCCACCATGATAACAGTGCCCCCCCCTCCCTCCACCAGACTGTGGACGCGCCGTCCCTGCAGAACATCTCGCTCTCTGCGAGGCCGCAGCAGCTACTGACCGTCATCGGACCCGTGGGTGCAGGAAAGGTCGGCCCCGACTCTGAGCTCCTAAAAAAAGAGGAAAAAAAACCCCTGTCATTTGTGTCTCACCCTTTTTTTTTTCTCTCACCCCCTCCCTCCCTCCCTCCTCCAGTCGTCCCTGCTGAGCGCCATCCTGGGCGAGCTGCCCCGCGACACGGGCACGGTGAAGGTGGACGGCCAGCTGACCTTCGCCGCCCAGCAGCCCTGGGTGTTCCCCGGCACCATCCGCAGCAACGTCCTGTTCGGGAGGGAGCTCAACCTGCTGCGCTACGAGCGCGTGCTCATCGCCTGCGCCCTCAAGAGGGTGAGACACAGCCCCCCCCCACCCCCCAAACAGCCCGCTCCCGGTGCTCCTCTCACCCTTGCCTCCGCCTCCTTTGCGTTTCCAGGACCTGGAGCTGTTCCCAGACGGCGACCTGACGCTGATCGGAGACCGCGGCGCCACGCTCAGCGGCGGGCAGAAAGCCCGCATCAACCTGGCGAGGTACGGCGAGGCGGCGTGTCGGCGCGTGTTGCCTGCCACCGGCATTCTTGGGTGACATTTACCCAATTTCGCGCGCGCCCTGGAGGTGTCCAAAGACGGGTCCGCCCAGGGCGTCCACAAGTTTGTCAAATCCTTCCGCGGCGTTCCCTCCGTCCTTTTTGATCCTGTGCCTTCACAAGCTACAAACTGGTCCCGTGTGTGTGTGTGTGTGTGTTTACTTTGCAGGGCTGTATATCAGGAGGCAGACATCTACCTCCTGGATGACCCACTGAGCGCCGTTGACGCAGAAGTGGGGAAGCATCTGTTCGAACAGTGAGCGGGACACTTTCTGGCAGCGACGCGCCACTGTTGCAACAGGAGGGGGCCCCCAATTGAGTCGGTGCTTCTTCTCCTGTGCGCGCCCAGGTGCATCTGCGGCCTGCTGAAGAACAAGTGCCGCATCCTGGTCACCCACCAGCTGCAGCACCTGAAGGCGTCGGACCAGATCGTGGTGCTGAAGGAGGGCCAGGTGACGGCCCGCGGCTCCTACGAGGAGCTGCAGAGCCTGGACCTGGACGTGGTGACGCTGCTGCGCAGCGAGGAGGAGCAGGACAAGTGGTCGCGCTCGGCCGACTCCGACAAGCAGTCGCTGCTGAGCCGGGGCACGCGCTCGCACAGCTCACTCTGCTCCCACAGCAGCCTGCTGCCCCCCGACACCGCCTGCGCCGACCCACCTGTAGGTATCCACAGACTGGGGAGCTCCCAGCTCGCCGCTGCCACCCGGTGGTTCCTGTGGGTGACGACGTGCTGCCGTCTGCAGGGGGAAGCGTTGCAGGTGCTGGCGGAGGAGAGCCGGGCCGAGGGGACCATCAGCGGCCGCGTCTACCTCCAGTACTTCACCGCTGGCTGCCACTTCACCGTGCTGATGCTGATCGTGCTGCTGAGCATCATCGCAGAGGTGAGGGGGAGGGGGGGGGGCAGGGGGCAGCCCCTCGGTGGACTGGGTGGTCCTGGAGGGCTGCTGAACACTGAGCTTTGTTCCCACAGGTCGCCTACATCCTGCAGGACTGGTGGCTGGTCTACTGGTGAGCGCTGTCCCCCTCTGTCTCCATGGTTACCTGTCCACCGGTTTGTGACGTGGTTGTCGTGTGGCGTGACAGGGCCAGAGAGGAGCACTCCAACAGCACGGTGCCCGCCGGCGTGGTCGCCAGAGCCGGCGTCAACGTCACCAACTCGGATCCACAGCGCACGCTCGAGTTCTACCTGAGCGTCTACTCAGGTATGCCCCCCCCCCCATTGCAGCCTCCTCCTCCTCCTCCTCTGACGGGCAAGTCCACGAGTGTGACCCGGCGTGTCTCCGTCCGTGCAGGTGTGACGGCCGCCGCCGTGGTCTTCAGCTATGGGCGGAGCCTGGTGATCTTCCACGTGCTGGTGCGCTCGGCGCAGACGCTGCACAACAGCATGTTCCGCGCCGTGCTGCGCACCCCCGTCCGCTTCTTCGACGTCAACCCCGTCGGTGAGCCCCCCCACCCCCACCCCTCCTCCACCCTTGCGAAACCAACATGGTGGAGACGTTCTTGTTTTATTTGACCCTTTTATTTCAGGGCGAATCCTCAACCGCTTCTCCAAAGACATCAGCCAGATGGACTCCATGCTTCCCATCACCTTCATGGATTTCTATCAAGTGAGGCACAAACCTGGCAACCGAAAACACAAACCCCCCAAAAAAACAGTCACATGTGATTTTTTTTTCTCTCCACCCTCCCCCTCCTCCTCCTCCACCCTCCAGCTGTTCCTGCAGAACGTGGGCGTGGTCGCCGTGGCGGCCTCCGTCATCCCCCTCATCCTCGTGCCCGTCGTGCCGCTGCTCCTCTTCTTCCTCTACATGCGCCGCTTCTACCTCTGCACGTCGCGCGACATCAAGCGCCTCGAGTCCACGAGTAGGTCCGGGGACACCATCCGAGTCCTTTCACCGGCTGCTGTTAACTCACCTCACTCTCTCTCTCTCTCTCCCCCCCCTTGCAGCTCGCAGCCCGGTCTACTCCCACCTGTCCTCGTCCCTGCAGGGCCTGTGGACCATCCGGGCCTTCCGGGCCGAGGAGCGGCTGACCAGGGCCTTCGACGCCCACCAGGACCAGCACTCAGGTTCCTTTTTCATTGACATCCTCGACACCCCCCCATCCCCCCCTCCCTGCGTCCGACCTTTCTCCTCCGTCTCCGTGGTTACAGAGGCGTGGTTTCTCTTCCTCATGACGTCCCGCTGGTTCGCGCTGCGCCTCGACAGCATCTGCTCCATCTTCATCACGCTGGCGGCGTTCGGCTGCATCCTGCTCCGGGACGGTGAGGAGCGCCACCTCAGCTCGCTGTTTCTCAGGACGCTTGTGTGAGCCTCCTCCTCCTCCTCACCCTCCCCCTTCCTGCGCTCTGCAGGGCTGGAGGCCGGAGAGGTGGGCCTGGTGCTGACCTACGCCGTGACCCTGGTGGGAAACTTCCAGTGGACCGTGAGACAAAGCGCCGAGGTGGAGAACATGGTGAGGACCACCTCCTGTCCCGCCTTTTAAAATCCCCCCCCGCCCGCGACAGTTTGGAGAGCAGCTCCGGTCGTTGCAGATGACCTCCGTGGAGAGGGTGGTGGAGTACACCGAGCTGCCCGGCGAAGCCCCCTGGGAGACCGACAAGCGCCCCCCCGCCGACTGGCCGAGCCGCGGCGCCGTCACCTTCGACCGGGTCAGCTTCTCCTACAGCGAGGGCGGCCCGCTGGTCCTCAAGGACATCAGCGCCTCCTTCCAGGCCAAAGAGAAGGTGACTGGTCCCCCGCCGGCACGCCACCCGGCGCTCTCAGCGACCGCTCACGGCAGCTGGTGTCTTTTGCTCTCGCGAAGGTGGGGGTGGTGGGGAGGACGGGCGCCGGGAAGAGCTCGCTGGTCTCGGCTCTGTTCCGCCTGGCCGAGCCCCGCGGGCACATCGTCATCGACGACATGGTGACGTCGCAGATCGGCCTCCACGACCTGCGGCAGAGGATGTCCATCATCCCTCAGGTGAGCGCAGGCACGCTCAGAGGCTGTTCTGGTTTCAGCCACCAGATGGCAGCGATTCACTGCCTCACACAGCCTGTTGATGAGTGTGTTAGTTGTTTATCCTGTTGTGTTCCCAGGATCCAGTGTTGTTTACCGACACGGTGAGGAAGAACTTGGACCCCTTCAATCAGCACTCTGATGAGGATCTGTGGAAAGCTCTGGAAGAGGCGAGTCTTCATCCGGACCCCCTTGTTGGCCAGGATTCAGTGTGTGTGTCCCCCCCACACTAACTCCAACCTCCATCCCGGCTCCCCCACAGGTGCAGCTGAAGTCGGTGGTGGAGGAGCTGCCCGCCAAGCTGGAGACGGTGCTGGCCGAGTCGGGCTCCAACTTCAGCGTGGGCCAGAGGCAGCTGGTGTGCCTGGCCCGGGCCGTGCTGAGGAAGAACCGCATCCTCATCATCGACGAGGCCACCGCCAACGTGGACCCCAGGTGAGGGGCGGGGGTGTGGTCACGGGGAGGGGCGGGGGACGAGGGACGAGGGACGGCGCCACTGAGCATGTTTGTGCCGCAGGACCGACGAGCTGATCCAGAAAACCATCCGGGACAAGTTCAGGGAGTGCACGGTGCTCACCATCGCCCACCGCCTCAACACCATCATCGACAGCGACCGCATCCTGGTGAGTGCCGTCACCACCGCCGCCCTTCATCCCCGCCGTATCACGTGCGCGCTCAGGCTCGGTGCCGCTTCCAGGTGCTGGACAACGGCACCATCATGGAGCTGGACCGGCCCCTCACACTGCTGCAGAACAAAGAAGGCGTCCTCTATAAGATGGTGCAGCAGCTGGGCCAATCAGAGGCGGCGGCGCTGCTGGAGCTGGCCAGAAAGGTGAGTACCCCCTGAGTCCATGGTGTGACCCCCCCACCCCCACTCCCCTTCCCCATACGATTAACTGGCTTTTATTTTGGCGTTCCTGCAGGCTGCACAGGAGACGCAGCCGTAACCATGGACACTGTGAAACTGACACGATGCCTTCGGATTCAGTCAGGGTTTTATCAGAATGGGGGACGAGGAGGGGGGCGGGGGGGACACTCCAAAGTTCAAACTGTAGATGTCAATGAACATTTTAATGGACTCACACTTTTTGTAAAAAATTTCTCATAAAGTTTTTCTGGTTTTTATGAATCTTTCCGAGTCCGTCGTCTGTCTCCAGTCGGTGCGTGAGCGCGCCGACTGTGCTTTTCCCAGACACGGTGTCGGTTTCAATTTGCTGTCAGTCAGATCTGGCAACCCGGCAAAGGTCTGAAACGCTTGTGTGATTGACGCGAGTCAGCATTGTTTCATTCAAGCATCTTTGTTTTCCTGCTGTTTGCTGTGTGTGGGCGAAACCTACACACACACACTCAGCAGCTGGTCCCTCTCTGCACCAGCTCGCTGTGCACACACTCGCTCCTCGGCCCAATGATGACAGCATTTCCATGCAGCTGCCTTGACCTCCGCTCAAACCAATACGAGTCGTGAGCACAGTGTGAAAGAAAGATCTGCCAGGCGCCAGTCCGCCTGCAGTGATGTGTGTGTCAGCGTGTGTGTCAGTGTGTGTGTTGTTTCGTTCTGATCCACACCGCTGCCTGCTGCTGAGGTCTCTTCATTCTTGACTCGTTTCTCCTGTTTTGTTTGTTTTGAGTGTTTGAACATGTAAAAAACAATCCAGTCTAGATGTTTGTATGGAAACCAGTTTGAATCGATCAGTCCCAGTCTGTGTTCAGTATGAAACCTTCAATTGTGATCCTATTCAGTGTTACGTAATGCCACAATTGGATGGAATGAGAGCTTTTTGTGTTGCACTAACCTCATTACAGCACTCCTCATCATTAGTTCTTTCATGCAAATCCATTTAGATTGTAATTCGTCAGTGACTGACTTCTATACATGTTGAATGCCTCTCACAAGTTGCCAGCATCCCCCCCCTCCTCCCCTCCACCACCACCACCTTCAAAGCCAGCGCACTGCTGTGAAAGGGGGATTTAATTACATTGGAAACATCAAACGCGTCACAGACATGAAAGTGTGGCCTCTGTGGAAGTGCTGGTTCAGATTTAGCTTCCCTAAACTGGGCCGATTCAAAGGGAAGTGTGTGTGTGTGGTGGGGTGGGGGGGGGGGGCGGTATGAGTCACAGACCTTTGTGGGAAAGCCTCCCGGATTCTCTCTGTGGTGGTGTCAGAGGAGTTGCTACAGATTCTTGTCATTTATCAGAGGAGCCATCGACAAACTTGGCTTCTTCCCTAATTTGAGTGGCTGCGTGAAGCGTGCGTCATCGCGCAGCTCTGGAGGATCAATAAGCTGTTTGCTGATGAGGTCCCCCCCCCCCCCCTCCACGAGCGCTCGCGTTTGGGTGATTCAGCACCCTGGACAGCTCCGGGTCCTCCCCCGTCCGTCCGTCCGATTTGAACCCGCTGCAGCGTCTTGAACTCCGGCTTCCCCGCCCGCGCTTTCTCGCTGCGGCCCCCTCTGGCTCGTCGGAGCGCGCTTGGAGTTCCCCGCGCCGCCTGCCGCAGCTCGGAGCGCCTCTTGTTATTGCGGCGGCGGCGGCGGCAGCGCTCCGCGCGCCGCTTCCACCGGCGCCGCGCAACAGGTGAGGACGTTTTGCGGCGGCGTCACGCCGGGCAGCCCCGCGAGTTCTCGGGAGCCGCAGTCGCTGGGTGCAAACGAGGACGCGCTCCCACTGAGTGGGTGGGGGGTGGGGGGGTCTGTAGGGGTTTCGTTCCCCCCACCGTGTAACCTCCTCCCCCCGCACCCAGCCCGCCCGCCCTCCCTCCTCCACAGTGTTGCCGGTTACGGTGTTGATCGCCAGGCAGTCGGATCCTGACGATGTGGGAACCACGTGTCGACAGCAACTGGAGGCTGCTGCTGCTCCCTGCAGGTCCGCGTCAAGCTGCACGGAACAACCGGAAGTGGGGCTTCAGAATAAAAGCAGAGGAACGCGCTGCTGGAATAGTGATACATGTTGTGCAAGCTGGTTTATTTTTGCTGCTCTGAACGTTTTCTCTGAAACAAAGAAATGAGAAAGCAAAAAAAATGAATGAAGGATGATGAAGTAAAAACAAATCGTTAACAGCCAAAACAAACACATCTGTAACTCTTGAGTTGATGGCTCGCGTTTTATTTTGAAGGTGGCCGCCGGAAATGAGAGCCAGTCGAATCTTTGTCACCGTACCGCTGCTTGGTATCGATAGTCAGTGCACCTCCTCGCGCCCCACCGGCTGTCGGTCGTCTTGAGCGCGGCTGAGGAAGACTCCGGAACACCGCGGGCGCGCCAGAGGACCGCGAGTGGCGCCCTGACACCTCCCGCGCCTTGCCCAACCTCGGAGAAGAGGGGGGGCGTCAGAGCCACAGTCCGGCACCAACTCCTGTTTTTTTTTTTTTTTGAAATCGGCAAGGTGAGGGAGAGGAGGAGGAGGAGGAGCGAGGAAGAGGAGACAGACAGCAGCAGTATCTTGGCGCATTGGAGCTTATGGATTATTGAAAAGTGGAGGCCGAAGCGCGGATCAAATATTCATAAGGACTTTTTTTCTTCTTCTTCCCGGAGAAAGAGCGCGGAGTTGGACAGCGCACAGATTCACCGCAGTGATTCACCTGGACGCTCCTGCGCCGCGCGCTCGCAGAGACTCGAGGCAGCCGGAGAGGGATCCTGCGTCTGGCGCGCGCGTGCGTGCGCGCGCGCGTCCGAGTGTGTGCGTTTGGAAAGGAGCCCCCCTGCTGCAGTACTTGCCTGCTGCACGGGAGCAGGGATGCCACCGACTTGCTGACGGACCCCCGGTATCTGCACCCCTCCCCTCCTCCTCCTCCTCCTCCACCACCACCACCACCACCACCACCTCCTCCTCCTCCTCCTCCCCCTCCTCCTCCCGGACGGACGGACGCACCGACCCCTGCGATCCCCACTAATATGCAATGGTTTTTTGTGCAGAAGCCGACAGCCGCCGCGTACCGCCGACTTCACGCTAGCGCCGCCGCATGCCTGTCCGCCGCTGCCGCTCCTCTCCCCGCGCCGCGCGGCAGACGACGCCATTTGAAGCGGAGCGCTCGGGGGCTTTTCACGCCGCGGCGGCCGGGCGGCGGCAGCAGCGACCGTTCCTCCGCAGCTGAAGACCACCGGCCGCTGGGGCAGCCGGAGGCGGACGCAGAGGGGCCGAGCGCCGCAGCGGTTGCTCTTTTCCTGCCGCACGGGGACGACGCGGACTACGTGCGGTTGGTGGTCTCGGAGGTTGTGGGAGACGCGGGCGAGGAGCCGGGCTTCCTGCTCCTCTTCCTGTCTATGGTGCAGATCGGAGGGGCGAAGCACCGCCGAACTGAGCCCAACAGCTGGCCGGCTCTGCTGGCATGCAAACAGGGGGGCGTATCAGCCCCCATGCGGTGGGTGAATTTTAGGCTGCCGCATCCGGAGCGTCTCTCGTCCACCACCACCACCTCCTCCTCCTCCCCCTCCTCCTCCTCCTCCTCCTCTCCCCCCGTCTCGGCCAAATCCATGCGGTTTATTTGGAACAACATTTTCAGCAAAGGATCGCATATGCTGCAGTGTCTTTGTGGCAGGAGCCTCAAGAAAAACAAGAACCCAACTGGTGAGTTTGTTGCGCGTCTGTGTCGGCGCCTCTCTCGGAGCGCGTACGTGTGCGGAGTGATTAATAAAAGTCTTTACCATGTTCTCTGCGTGTGTCTGCGCCCGCGTGTGTGTGCGTGCGTGTGTTGTCTCCAGAGACTGCACTGTTCCACTGCTTGTGCTGGTGTTTCTCTGCAATCGCAGTTGTGCAGCAAGTGAGAGGCACTACAGAGGAGGAGGAGGGGGGGATGGGGGAGGCGGGGGAGGGTGTGGGAACGACTGGGGGGTCGACAGGGCCGCTAACTTATTGGCACCAAACACTCTCCAGCGGCGGTGCGTGCGGAAGGGAAAAAAAGACGGAGCGTGCGTGCGTGCTCTGCGCGGCGGAGCTGCTGCAAGGGGGCGGGGGGGGGGGCGAGCACGCCGACCCGTTCAGGCTCCACTAACCCTGCATGATTGAGCAGCACATGGCCTTATTTAGACTCGCGCTGTGGAGACAAGAGAGAGAGAGAGAGTCCGGCGCGCGGTGGACTTGTAGCTGCAGTCAGACTGTGGTGGCTGTCGTTTTCCACTGCAGAATGGGGGGGGGGGTGTCGATTGAGGCTGGATGTGGTTGGCAGTATTGGCATATTGACCCTGGCTCAGAGGGTCACCCCCCCTCCCCCTCCCCCTGTAACCTACACAACCTACACAAAGTAAAAAGTTGTGGCCGTTGTGTTTTGCGCCTAACTCCACGCTGGGTTCGTGAAGCCGTGATGAGTTCAGGTGACGCCGGGTATTCCCTCTGTCGTGACGGTCACGTGTTGCTCCTCGGAGCGGTCGCAAAGTGCCGCGCCGCGGCCCGGGCAGCGGATGTCGTCGACAGGGCGCACGCACCAAGACTTCAGCACGGCGGACAGCGACTGATGTTTGACTCCGCCGCCGGGAGCGTCGGTGTTGTCTGACTCAGCAGCGAAAGTTCAGCTCCAACTTGCAGTGGAGTCGCGAGACGCTCCGAGGAACACGTGACCAACTTTTGGTGGCGACCCGTGGAGTTTAAACGAGTGAAACGAGTCACGCGTCGTCGTTAAAGCGCGCGGCCCCTTTAAGGGAGCGCCGCGTGGGAGAAGTTGATGCAGGAAGCGCGAACAGGTGTGACGGCGGCGGCAGTGGCAGGTAGCGAGGGACCGGAGCGGGACGCCGGACGGGCTGCACGAGGAGTAAAAGAGCCGTCAGGTGACAGTTGGTCCGCCGCGACTTCCCGACAGCAACAGACGAACGGGACCGGAGCGGGGGTGAGTGAAACTGAGCGAGGCGCCGCGACAGCCCGCGTGTCGCCGTGTGTCGCCGCGTGTCACGTGAGCCACTGTGTTTACTGTTGTGCTAGCTTGTGTTTCTGCTCGACCCCCCTCCCCCCCTTCACCCACCCACCCGCCCGCCCGCTGTGTCGCTCTTTGCTCCCCTTGACGTTAGTCTGTATTGAAAGCTCCTGTCCGCAGCAGCTTGCTGGGACTCCGCGGTGTTGACCGGATGTGGACACTGAGGGCGGTCAGACGGACTTCCGGTCTGTCCTGCGGGGCTTTCTTTGCTGTCTGTCTGAGGGAGAAGCAGCAGGAAAGCGGACCTGGCGTCTCCTCCCGTGTGTTGTTGTTGTTTGGTCATGTTTTGGCAGTTAGCTGATGGAAGCCACTCTCACCCACGCGCACGGCGGGGACGCGCAGAGCGCGAGCTGTCTCACAGAGACTCACAGCAGCCGCCACAGTTTAGCTGTTGCTTTGTTTTTAATTAAGGATAACTCATGAACTCTCTCTCTCTCTTTCTGCTGCTCTGTGTTTTTATATAGATTTGTGTGTGTGTGTGTGTGTGTGTGTGTGTGTGTGTGTGTGTGTGTACTTGGACTTGCTGATGGTGAGGAGGAGGCAGACTCCTGCTGACTCAACGTTCGCTGGCATTTTTCCTCTAAATTGCACTGTTTAACAGAGGCCCTCCAGCAAGGCAGGAATACAGCTCTGTTCAGCGTGTGTTAAAAGTTTACTGCCCTCCTCCCCCTCCTCCTCCTCCTCCTCCTCCTCCTCCTCCTCCTCCTCCTTTAGGTGCTGGTGTTGGTTTGGATGCTTGTCCAGCTTTTTCAGTGGGACAGTTTGTTTTGAAATGTCATGCTGGATCCCTCCTGCAGTTTGAGGAGGTAGGGGGGGAGGCGGTGGTCTCCTGAGTGAGTGGTGGGCGAGCACCTCCCTTTGGTTTCATCCGGAGCATCGGCCGCGGTCGCTGTTCGGGTCGATGCAGCTTCGGTGTTGCTCATTGTCTTGTGTCCCATGTGGCGTGACCCAGATAGAGTCTTTCACCTTTTATAGGACATGGAGGAGCAAGCGCCCACACACACACACACACACACACACACACACACACACACACACACACACACACACACACACACACACA
>JAUESF010000053.1:4004512-4014720 GCA_032274765.1 Malacoctenus tetranemus
GCCGCCGCCCCCACGCCGCTGGATGAGTCCTTGGATCGACTCAGGCTGGCATCTCTCGGCGGTGGCCGCGTGCCGTCGCAGAGGGCCGTTTTCATCAGTATGCGCACGCTGTTGAAAATTAATTTCATTAAAGGCCCCGGCGTTCGCAGCAGCAGCAGCAGCACTACCACCCCCTCCTCCTCCCCCTCCCCCTCCCCACTGTACCTCCTCCTGTTTCTGAAAGCCCTCATAGTGGTATGATTAGCGTGTGTTTCCCCCAACCTGGCTGAGAGTGGCGGCTGGGTCGGGGAGGTCGCGCAAATGAAAGAGAACAACTTCATTGTGCGATGACTGGCCCATAAATCATCGGGCGTTTTCTATAAATCACGGCAGATGGCAGGGAGCGCGCCGGGGCTCCTGGGAGCTCGTTGCGGGCCCCTGTGCATGACGGGAAAGGGGGCCGGGCTTCGGAGCGCTGGCAGAAGCGGCCGGGGGTCAGTTACAGTTTGTGGCTGCGGCAGACGAAGGGGAAGTTGGGGGGGGGGGCGATGATGAGGCGAAGGCGGGCCAGCCTGGTCGGGCCCCGGCCAGGTCGGCCCCCCTCCTCCCAGCCGCCACGCCGCCCTCACCTGATGAGCTGCAGACCTCGGAGGTCCTGGCGGCGCTCCCCCCCCACCCCCACCCCCACCCCCGCCACTCTGCCCTCCATTTAGCAGGTCTAATCTGCCTGTTTAATATGGAGACGACTTCATCCCTCCCTCGTCCCCCGAGCTGCTCGGAAGGCCTGTCAGCCTGACACTAAATGTCCGCCCAGGAGGGGCCCGACTTCGCACCTTCATTATTCATCATGATTATTTAACGGAACAGGACTCGCCCACACCGCAGACCCGACTCACCACAACACACACACACACACACGCGCCACCGTATCGAAAGAAATCCACAGTTTCTAACTTTTCTGATCGAAAGCGCATGTTTTTGCCGTTCATCCAGGCTGACAGCCATCAAACATGCACCTGTGTGTCCAAACATAATTGTAAAAAACAATATATTTGCTGAAAATGTCTAGAAACGCGTTTATATTTTTGTTGTGACTTTAAGCATCATCTCAAATTAACGAGACGGCCTCTCAGACGGATCCACGCTGCGTTTCGAACCCCTGAGTTTGACGGAGAGCTTCCTGAGGAGGCCAGGTTAGAGTCACGTGACCGTCCGTGACCTGTGGCGCGGTGGCGGCGCGTGGTTTGCGAACAAGTGATGGTCCCGCCGGCGTCTGAAGCCTCCGCGTGTTGCCTTTTTTTTTTTTTTTCCCGCTTTTGAAGCTCTCTGAGAAAACAGCCGCCCGGGCCGCTCGGCGCTGCACCGGGGCCGAGCTGGGGGGAATTCTCCACATTCATGTATTCCTCCGGGCGCGTCGCACTTAAAAGCGGCGTAGCCCCATTAGCCGCTGCCCTCCTCCTTTCTTCTTCCTCTGCTCTTTTATTTTCCTCCCCCTCCTTCTCTCTTTTTCCCGTCCAGTTGGCTGCCGACCAGCTCCAGTCTCTCCCCCCCCCCTCCCCCCCCAGAGACCCGTTTTTCAAACACGAGAAATAAAAAGAAAAAGAAACAAGTCCACGATGTGGTTAATGATCGCTCTGCTCTGCTGGTTTGGAGGGTCCGTCTGGACTTTAGCTCAGGTCTCTCTGTCAGGTATCACTGTGTGTTCACCCCTGTCCTCAAAACCAATCCTTCCTCCTGAAAATCCGCCTGAGTTTCTGCTCTGACTTTCGTCCACAGCTTCACCGAAGGAGGACGGGCTGCAGAGGTCATCGTCACGTCAGCGCGGGGGGGGTCCGACCGAGCAGGATGGAGGGAGTGGAGATGAAGCAGCGAGGTAAAACATTTCAGTCTGAACCACCTCACGGGGACTTTCTTTAGCTTTCTGTTGCGTTGCCACTTTGGAGTTCAGTGCGTCCACTCTGAAACCCGTCTCGCTGTCATGTGACAGACGTGGCGTCGGCGCGCGGAGGATCCGCGGGGCGCCAAGGGCACCGAGCGCTTTTCAAGGTGGACTCTCTAACAAGCTGTTTGGCGGGCCTCTGTCAAAGCCCCCACCCCTCCCTCCTACATCTCTGCCTGCCCGCATTAATGCAAATTATGGTCTGATAATTTAATAACTTTGCCGGCCTGATCTGTCCTTTTTATTACAATTATCATCAGGCAGGGGGTTGCGTTCCATCATCAGAAAATAAACACCATCCATCATCCTTGCCGTGATTAACCGCTGACAGGCCGAGCCGCGCTCCGCATAAACCGGGGGCCGTGATGGCGAGTCGGACAGGAGAGAGAGAGAGAGAGAGAGCGAGCGAGCTAACTTTGACTCCCGACGTGTTTTTTTAGCGGGGGTCCGATTTAACCGCGCCGATAATCACGGCGAGGAGAGCCGCTTCTTAAAGGATTACGTCAGTGAGGGAGGGGGGGGGGGGAGTGGTGGAGGCGGACTCCAACCAAGACATGCGGTCGCGCGGGGGCCCCCCGCCCCCCCCCTCCTCTTAAGTCCTTCCAGAATCAGGCAGGAAGGTGCCAGGGGGCCGTGCCACGGAGCTGGCTCAGCATCAGCGCCCCCCCTCCTCACCCCTCACCCTACCCCCCACCTCCCTCTCGCTCTCTCTAATTGCGCTGGAAAATGATGCTGCATTTCCCGCCTGTAGAACCAGCTTGTAAAACAAAACCACCCCCCCCCCTCCACTCCCCTCACCCCTCCTGTTCCACCCCTAAAAAAAAACCCCAAAAAAGAGAAGTGTGATTTATAAACTGAGAGTTTCAAACACAAGAAAGAAGAATCAGGCTTTTGAGGCGTCTTGGCACGCGGAGAGCACGTCTCCTTTTTCCACAACGGGGAGAAAAACATTAACAAACTTAAATCACCGTTGCATCAGGTGGTGAATGTTTTATGCTCTCTTTGTGGACTTCTTGGAAAAGCCCTGCAGCGCAAATATAAAAGACGAGAACAAGGTGTATCTCCTCCTCCTCCTCCTCCTCCTCCTCCCGACAAGTCTGAGGAAGAATCGGCTATTTATGATTTGCCTTTAAAATTTACGCACGCCTCGCGTCTCTTGTTTTCACAGGCGGTGAAATAATGGCGAAAGCCTGGGCTGTGCCAGCGATGGCGAAGGAGGAAGGGGAGTCGGTGTGGGGGGGTGGTGAAGGGGGGGGGGGTTAGACACAAACAGTGGGCGAGCAGCCGGCCTAAACACACAGAGCAGCCTTTTGTTCAGAGCGGAGATGAACCTGTTCAGGAACCACGTCCGTGTTGAGGTTGTTAAAAAGGAAGCGTTCCCAGCGCGCGGCGCCGCTACACCGCCGACCTCTCGCGCTGGATCAAAGATCGCTGCCCCCCCCCCTCCCCACCCCTACACCCCCTCCTCAGGTCCAGATGCTCCTGAGCGGAGGGGGAGGAGGTGCAGAGGTTCACTGCTCCTCTTTATTTTTAAGCTACAATCATGAAGGACTGATTCAAGACAGACTTCATCTGACTCAAACTGTGTTTGTTCACTTAAAACAACAACTCTCAAGTTGGTCAGAGTTTAAATTATTTCACTAAACGTCAGATTTGATCTTTTCTTGTGTGTAAAAGTTTCTGTTTGACGAGTTTTTTTTACCTCCACCACCTCTGGGACGTCCAGGCCCGGTCCTCGGTCCCCGGTCCCGGCCGGGCTCTCATCAGAACCCCGCAGCCGTCGGCAGACACCTGCCTGGGGTCGACACCTGGACGGCGCCGGCATACGTTTAACGGCCTCCGAGAAAGGTGGAAGGGAGGGGTGGGAGGGGCGGGGGGAGAGAGCAGAGCGACGGGAGGTTTTAATGAGGACCTCCATCCTCCAAAGCCCCCGGAGAGCGGGGAGCTGATAGGGGGGGGGGGTGGCAGGGGCGGCGCTGCTGACCTCCCTCAGCTGCCGGCCCTGGATCGGGGGGCTTCCTGGAGAGTGTGAACCCGCCCCGCATTTGCTTGCTGCCTCCGTTGTCACACCCAGAAAAGTGGGCAGGAAGTTGAGATGATGGGAAACTTTGACAAATAGTCAATTTGGACAGTTTGGAGAAACTGGGAAAAGGTGGAGGTCAAATAAATAAGGTGGAGGTCAAATCAATAGGAGCTCGACATGTTTTAAAAGGTTTGTTAAGTCTTGATGATCTGTTGTTATTATAGAATGACAGTTGTGGCTGCTTGAGGTTGTTCGCTCGATGCCAGCTGGGTTTGGCTCCGCCCCCTCTGACTGTACTCGGATAGAAACGATGGATTTCAAAGATGAAGCTTCTCGATCTCGTGCCGAAGTGCCCTCGAGCCTGGGAGCCAACGCTGACCCCCCGGCTCCAGCGTCGGTCTCGGACTCGCGCGATCGCAGATGAACGGGTTTTCCGAAAGCTCGCGGCGGCGGCGTCGCTCGGACAGATGGCATGTTGTTGGAAAACAGATGTTGGTTTGCATAGTTACGTAGCATGAATATGCATGCTGTATTAGTTGGTGACACCGACGGCCTCGCGGACGGTCCTTTTTTTGCTCTGCAAGTGCAGCAAAGTGCAGATGTTTCACGTCTCACTTTTTTGGATCAACTTTCCTTCCTGTAAAAATCGTTTTCTGATGCAGACAAACTTTCCAGCCTTCACAAACACTTTAATCCTCCAACGAAGCTGCTTGATCTTATTCTGAGCTCTTAAAGGGCCACGCCGCCATTTTCCTCCCCCCGTCCTTTCGGAATTCACTGCAGCGCTGACCTCCGTTTCTTTGCAATTATTCAGAGGGTCCCCGTTAATATTAAGCAGGCGCTGACACGGGGAGGGTCTCGGTGCCCACCGCTCCCGGCTGGGAGGTGGCCCTTATTGAAATGAGGAGCCGGCGCCTTAATAATACATGGGTCCCGCCGGGGGCCACCCATGCAAAGGAAAGGGCTCTGCAGAGTGCAGAGTGGCTCCGACGCGAAGTTAGCGACTGTTCGGCGCGCTGCTTCCCTGCCTCTGACCTCCAAACGATGCTTGTGGAGTTCCGAGTTGCGCTCCTCCGCCCCCTGACTCGTCTCCATCCAATCACCCGCAGACAGACGCAAACACAGGCCGACTCCTCGGCTGCCAGTCGGACCACAGGCCTCCGAAAATTGATTTGTCGATTAACGTCCAGTTTGAGGGAGGAGGCAGCGGCTGAAGGGGGGAATTTACATACGCGTCTTAATAGAAATGAATGAGGCATCAGCGCGCGCCGAGCACTATCCATCATCCGCGCTGACACCGGGCCGCTGGAGGAGGGACTCGGCCTTGTTAGACTGTCACATGTGCGATAATAACGCGGTAATGTGATGTGGTGTCATCGCGGGGTGGGGGGTGGAGAGGGGGGAGGGGGAGAGAGACGAGTGGTGGAGGTCAGAGAGGAGCTCCTTCGTGTCACTTCCAGAGGATCCAGTGGTTAACATCTGCATCTGGTTTCCTCTTTGCCCCCTTGGAGCTCCGACTTGTTTGTGGAGAGGCTTTTTGCGAGTTGTTTTCTGGTGACATCGGTGGTCACTGTACGCATACTTGTGCGTGCCCCAGAAGCAGCTGGAGGCGTGTGTGTGTGTTTGTTGGCAGCTGCGTGGAGGATGGTTTGTTTAGAAAAGCTCGTCGCTCATAAAGAGCGTCTCCGATCCCCCCCCCCTCTCTCCCCTCCTCCCTCTCTCTCCCCCTCCGGGGAGACGCGGGAGAATGCGGCGCTCGCTGTAAAACGCATTCCTCCGAAGCCTTTTAAACTCCCAGCAGAGCGGCCCCGTTTACTGGCCCGGCCGCCGGCCCCGGCTGTGGATCTGCTGGTTCCATCAGGTGGAGACGTCGAGCTCTCCGAAATCTGCTTCATCGACGATTGGTTCAGATCTTAATTGACGGCAAAGGAATTGTCTGAATTGATGCGTTTGTTGCTTTAAATGCTCTTTTATTCCTACAATTCCACTTCATTGAAGCCTCTTGTTTTGAAAATCTCCTCAGCTTCCTGTTTGATTAACCCCCCCACCTCCCAGCGCAGCAGGGATGACCTCGGTCGTCGCCGCGCCGCAAAATCATCGGCTGCGATGTTCCTCCGCGCGGAGGATACAGTAGAAATCATAATTCATGCTCAAACGTGTCTTTTTATCTCCCTCGCTCGCTTATCCGCATCAATAAGTGAAGCTTGTGGTACGGGGCCGATCTCTGCCAGTCGTCTCTCCAACCTCTTGGTCGGATCTTTCTCTCTCTTTTCCAGCCCCGGGGCTATTTTCTCTCCCACTTCACATCTCTGAGAGAATAAGGAATTCCAGTGGCAAAAGCAATCACAAACTCCAGATCAAACGTATCCTCGGCTGAATTCCCTGACAGACTAAAATCATTTGTTCCTCCGGCTGGAGGCTCGGGAGCCGTGTCCCCGGCACCTCGCGCGCTGCGCGCCGCGCCTCTCAGCTGGTTTGTTTTATGTGGTTTCCGCAGCGGCGTCCTCTGGGTCGCTCTGTCAGAGCCAATATTGGCGTACACACAGGGGGGGGGGGGGGCGAGTTGCCGCGGCAGCAGCAGCAGCAGCAGCAGGGCCCGCTCCGGCGCACGTCTCGCCTCTCCCCCCCCCTCCCTCCTCCTCTCCCGTCAGCGTCCTTTTTCATCAGCGGCAGCGCGGAAGAGGATCTGCATGGTGTCAGGCCTCCTTTGGGCTGGCGAGGTAAGACGAGGTCAGAGGGAGCGGTTTCAAAGAGAGCGGCGCCCGCGCCAACGTCTCGGCGAATTGCGCGGCGCCTCGGCTTGACGCGCCGACAAGAAAGGACCGCGGGAAAAAGTGCGTTGTCGGCACCGGGCGCGGGAACGCGGCTTCAAAGACAAAAAAAAAAGAAAAAAGTTTTGTTGTTGAATTATTGAAGCGATCAACACGCCTCCTTCGACAGGGCCGCGATCAAGGGACGGCCTGATGAATAATAATATTTACTCAGAGGATGACGGCGCGCGTGATGGGGAACGGAGCGCGCTCCTCGCTTGGAGCTTGACATTGACTTACACGTTTTACACAAACTACAGCGAGAAGCTGCGTGTTTCTCCTTGTTTTTTTTAAACTACATTTGCGCAAAGATGCTGAAATGTTGTGAATCAAACAGATCTCTTGACCTTGTCCGCGCGGGGACGACCTCAGCAGCACGTCAGCTTCACTTACCGGCTTGTATGAAAGCTTCTCAATGGTTTTGTTTCCACAAACATCGTTTTTTTGGGGACGCAGCGCCTTGTTTATGTTTAGCAGGGACGCTCCAGCTGGAAGCTTCCTGCTTCTTCTTTGCTTGTTTCAGGTTGTTTTGCTGTTTATTTCACTCTTGACACAAGAAAAAAAAAACAACCGTCTCTTTAAAAAAAATCGAAATCAATATTGTATTTTTTTAAAAATGTACAAAGTGTATTTACAGACAACCAGCACAACAGAGTGTATGAAAAGCAAAAGCCTGATTCTCTCCACACACACACACTCGCGTCCAACACTGTTTTGTCTCTGTTTGTCTCTGCATGCGTCTCCAGTCCGGCGCCGCGACGTCTCCGTGGAGCTCATCGAACGACGGCTCGCGCAGCGACGAAGGGATGCCAAGCACAGGATCCGACGTGAGTCACGCGTCCAACGACGGCCCCACACACACGCGTTGTAACGTGATCACATGACTGAGGCGGAGGCAGGCACTTGGTAAAACTGCAGACCTGTACAAAGAGTGGAGGAGCTCTGGTCGTTTATTTTACATGTTGCTGCCGTAGGCAGAGACGAGTCACTTTATGGCTTTTCAGCAATGATAGAAAACGGCCATTTTAAATAATTAAACAAGAAAACAATCGGCAGATGTGACAGAGGACGTTTGGCACACACACGCACAAGTCTGTTCGGTGTTTTATTTTGCATCAGGAGTTTTAAAACGTCCGTCGGAATCCCGTCAGAAGTTGTCGGTGGCACGCGGGGAGGCCATCAAGTCGAGGAACTTGCTCTCCTCGGCCAGCGCGCTCAGCAGCGAGCTCATGTCCCCGATGGCCATGTTGCCCGTGCCCGCCGGCACCGAGGGCAGCGCCACCGAGTTCCTGGGCGTGGTCAGGCGGGAGGAGCCCTGCGACAGGCTCTGCAGCAGCCCGGGGCTCAGCGCGCCCGACACCAGGCTGGAGCGATCGCCGTCGTCCAGCATGCTCTCGAAGTCGATCTGCTCGGGCGGCGCGGCGGCGGCGGCGAGCCCTTCGTTCCCCCCCGGAGCGGAGAGAACGAGGGGCAGGTTGACCACGTGGTCGCCGAAGTTGCCGTTGGGCTCGAACACCTGAATCTGTCCCGTGTAGTACACGGCGTTGTCGTCGCAGCTGTTGCTGCGGTGGAGTCCCGGAGCAGCGCCGGGGTAGAGCATCGAAGCGGCATCGAGGTGGGCGCCACTCGGTTCCGTCGCCTGCTGCATCAACTTGAGGCCTGAAAGGCGTCGACTCAGAGACTTGGGCTCCACCGGGGGTCTCGGCTTGAGGCCGTTGGGGTTCATGTTGCAGTTCTGCTGGTCTGGAGTCGCCATTAATCCGTCGCAGTCCTCGATTTTCACCTGAACAGGCCGAAATTCGTCGTCGGCGAAGCGCGCGGCGACGACCTCCATGTCGAGCGGCTCCTGTTTGCAGCCGAGCGACGGGTAAGAGTTTCCGTTCTGATCGTACACGTCGTCAAACCTGCACTGACCGCTCATGTCGACGTTGAGGTTTGAGGACTGTACGCAGTTGGGCTGAGAGGTCAGCTGGACGTGTCTGTGCTGCGTGCTGCCGGCGAGGGGCGGAGTCGCCCGCTGGCCGAAGCTGGGGCGGTGGCCGAGCGGGCCGAAGTTGCGGTTCTGCTGGAGGACGGCGAGGTTCCCTCCGACCTGCAGTGTGCCGCAGTTCTCCGCGGCGTCGTTCCACTGCACCGGGTCCTTCGCTGGCGACTGACTCGTCTGCTGCTGTCGCGGACTCCTGTGAGAAGTGGGCAGGTTCACCACGGCCGTCCGTCTCTGGAGGTGGAGCTGCCGTTGGAAGGCGAGGGGTCCCGGCGCGTCCTGTTGACCGCTGATCTCGGGGAAGCCGCCGGCTGCTTCCAGGGCGGCGTTTTCGAAGATGCTGGGTGGGCGCGGGCTGTAGGGGTGTCTGTTCGGGCCAGCGTCCGACCGCAGGGGGCCTTGCTGGGACGGGCGTCGGCGATCCGAGCCCGAAGGCGGATGCGGCAGCAGGGCGTGGCCTCCGTTGAGAGCGCCCACGCTGTTGTATCGCTGCATCTGCGGCTGGTTGAAAGCGTCCGCGGCCGCCTGTCTCACGGGGTCGCTGGCTCGGCGGGGGACGTGCGTCGGGGCTTCGTGGGGCATCAGGCTCCGCGCGTTGTAGCTGCTGTGTTGCCTGGCGACGTCTCTGGCGTCGCCGTACAGCCCAGCTTGAGCCCTCAGACACATCTGGTCCATGTAGGGGAGCGGCGTCGGCGGCGCGCCCCCGGTGGCGGCGGCGTATTTGGCCTTGAGCCGGTAGTGCTGGGCCGGGGTCAGGCTGAGGGGGCCGAGCAGGCCGCCGCCGCCGCCGCCGCCTCCTCCTCCTCCTCCCCCTCCGCTCCCCCCGCATTGGCTGGCCTGGCTGGAGCGCCGCGAGATGTCCACGGAGATGGGGTCGTAGGAGCCGGTGGAGCTGACGTTGTTGGGCCGGCTGGCGCTGAGCTGCGACGTGTGGCTGGAGCGCCGGCTGGAGAAGCACGGGGAGATGCCGGAGGAGCGGCGGCTGAGGGTGTAAACTGAGCTCAAGGTGCTGGAGGTGCTGTCGCGCCGGCCGGTCAGGCTCTCCAGCAGAGTGGCTTGGCCTGAGCTCAGTTCACCGGGGCCGGGGAGGAACGGCGGGCCGTCACCCGTCCTCGGACTCTCCAGGAGGGACCCTGAGGAGACACGTAGCCGATTAGCCTCTTTAATGGCCAACGTTCCCCCCCACCCACCCTCCCAGTCCCAGTCTGTCGACTCACCACTCGCTGGTATGGGTGGTAGCTTGGTGACGAGGCCCGCGGGTGCTGGGTTGCTGGCCCACCGGCAAGAGTCCCTCACCGTCTTGAGCGTCTCCTTCTTAAAGTGCTCCAGGCGCTGGCTGGTGCCGAGCTGCTTCCTGAGGCGGAGGCCCAACGACGCCACGCCGCCGCCGCCGCCACCGGCGGGCTCCTCGAAGCCCAGGGACTCCACGAAGGGCAGGTCGTCCAGGGCGCTGAGGTCCCCCAGGCTCCCCCC
>JAUESF010000053.1:4014820-4026272 GCA_032274765.1 Malacoctenus tetranemus
CCGGCGGGCTCCTCGAAGCCCAGGGACTCCACGAAGGGCAGGTCGTCCAGGGCGCTGAGGTCCCCCAGGCTCCCCCCGCTGTGCACCGCCATCTCTACTCCACTGTCATTGTTGGTGGCACTGCCAAGTGGCGATGGTTCGCTGCTACATGATGACTGACCGCCAGGGCTGGACTGATACATCTGCAGTGAGGAAGACGAGAGAGAGAGGAAGGATAGATCAACACGAGCAGCAGTTTGTCTTCAAACCGGTTTGTTTTTTAACAACAGAACAACAGCGGAGCTGCGGTGAACATGGCATGTAGAACAGTGAATCAGCGTGCCTTTTATCCTCCCCCAGCCTAATTGTAAATAATGAGTGTTTTTTTTGGGGGGGGTGGTGTTGGCGAGGTGGGGGCGTGCTGCAGATTACAGAGCGTCTTAGTCTGTCTGTGAATTAGAAATGGGCAGGATGAAAGGACGGCTCGAGCCCGAGCCAGGAGCAGGCGGGCGGATCATCGCGAGACGCCATCGCGTTTTTTTGTTCCGGGAAAAACTGAAAAACGTTCACGTCTCTGCGCTCCGACGAACCAGCTCATGCAGGACTCCTGCCTTGTATTAATGGTTCATGCAGATGTAGTCGATCTGTTTGGACAGGTTTTTTTTTGACGATGATGACTTTTGGTTTGGTTGAAAAATGATGGAAGAACAGGAAGTCGCAGGCGAGCTCACCTCAGCAGAGTCTGTCCGCAAGGAAAGTCAGTAAAGACAGAAGAAATGAGAATCAGCAAGCTGAAGGGAGCGTTAGTTCGAAGCTGCAGTGGTGAAAGTGAATCGGCTCCTCTCGCAAACAGAGACATGTCTGCTACGGTTTGCGCGTCGCCTCACCACGGAGTTCTCCGTCTTGATGGATTTGACGTGCAGGTACTCCTCCACCCCTCTGGGCGAGCTGTGGTCCGACACCTTGTCCTCCCTGTGGACCCGCGGCGCCGTCTCGTTCTCGCCGTTCTCCCGCGGCGGCGCCGCCGGCGGCCGGGGCGGCGCGTCGCCGCGCTGCTTCTTGGTGACGTGGGCCTCGGGCCCGTGCACCGTCTTCACGTGCTTCCTGAGCGAGCTGGGGTCCGTGTAGCGCTTGGTGCAGCCGGGGATCTTGCACACGTAGGGTTTCTGGAGAAGGGAGGAAAGATGGCGGCCTGTTGCTCGTTCATGCAGATGCGCTGCGGCGCGCGACACCGTGGCACACGGCTGAAAAAAATCTTTGGGGCTCGGGCGGAGTCAGATGAAGGCGAACCCGACTTCAATCGACTCCCCTCACGTCTGAGAGAATTTCTGATGAAGTCTGCAAGGGTGGGGGGGGCAGACGGACCCGAGTCGTTTGTACCTCGTTGGAGTGCGTGCGGTTCTGGTGCTTGGCTCGGTCCGAGGCGTTGGAGAAGGCCTTGTTGCAGCCTTCGTGCTCGCAGACGTACGGCTTCTCCCCCGTGTGGGAACGCAGGTGGGTTTTCAGATTCTCCAGGCGCGAGTAGGCCTTCGCGCAGCCCTCGAACTGCGGGGGGACACAGCCGATTGGAGACGTTTCAGCTGATATGCCGACAATTTACAACAGAGCAGGTTCACGCTTTTAATTTCTATCACTGTAAACGCAGAATCTACATTTTTCAGGAAGTGGATTCTTCCTGCTTTGATCTGGTTTGAATTTAACATGTGAATCCTTTCGAAGGGTTTCACATCCGTCCCACGGGTGCGAGTCTGTGTGTTAAATTCGCGTGCGCTGCCCGGCGACGCCATCCGTTACCCACCGTGCACTTGTGTGGCTTCTCCCCGGTGTGCCGGCGCATGTGAACCACCAGCATGTACTGCGCTTTGAAGGGCTTCTGCTCGCGCGAGCACTCGTCCCAGCGGCACACGAACTCCTTCTTCTCTCCGTGGATGTGGTCGTTATTGATGTGCTGCGGGACGCACACACACACACACACACGCACACGCACGCACAGACTGAAATGAGTTGTCCACTAAGAGGCTCTCATGTTGTTCTCGGCCGGATGCTTCTGTAGAAATCCGTCTTATCAGCGTAAATCTCCCGAGGACGGCCGCAGCGGAGGAAAGTCCCGCACGCCTTCTAATTAGGGGTTCTCTCTGTCGCAAATGAAAAAGCTGGTTTCTGCATCAAATCCAAATAATCTCCGAATCTTTTATTCTCTTTCTGCTGTGATCATTTTTCAGTATTTCTTCTTTTTTGGGGGGTTTTTACAGAGAGAAACTTCTGTATTTGCCTTTTTTTTAATCAGGAGAGAGGGACAAAGCGATCCTCTCGCTCATTAAAATAAAACAAACTTCACATCTAGAATCCTCAAATTCAAATTTCAAAGTCAAGCAACAGCGTTGAAACATTCCTGCTGGATGTTGATGAACCCAAACAGGTTTGAACCGATGGGAACCTGATTCCTCCGCGTTGGCCCAGCGCAGCTCGGCCAGCGAGACGAGCGGGACGTCGCCGGGGTTTATGGGAAAACGTGGTCTCAATTAGCGGGGGGGGGGGGGCGGCGCGCGCCGCGGCACCACGGCCGACGATTATCTCTGCCGGGGCCCTCGCTTGTTTACGGGAGCCTCACATCCGAACGTTGGCTCTCCCATCGTCGCGTTAGAGGCCTTCAGTTTACATGGGAGAGGAGTCAGACCTCCTCCTCCTCCTCCTCCTCCTCACTAATCCCCCCTCACGGTGCCGCTGCTCCTCCTTTTTCTCTTTGCCCCACTGCAGGCGAGGAATGCTGGCGCGCTTTTAACCAACACTCTGCTTTGTTGAGGAGCGAACCGAGCGCAGTTGGAAGGTCAGGGAGACGATCCTGGAAGTATTGGGTGGCCGCTGAGTGTTTTTACAGGGGGGGGGGCTGTCCGGTGAGACCCCCCCCCCCTCACTTACATGGACCAGCTGGTCTTGCGTGTCGTACTCCTTGCTGCAGCCCTCCCAGTGGCAGTTGGTCTCGTAGACGGCTTCGGGCTCCTGCTTGCATTCGTCCCGATCCGCGTCGTCCTTCAGGTCCAACAGATGCGTCTGCAGGTCGAGAGCAAAAATCAGCCTTCTTTTTTTTTTTTATTCAGTCCTGCACACGTGGAAGCAGTTCGGCGTCACACTCAGCTGTTTGTTCCTCGCGAACACCAGAGACGGCAAATTACAGACGCGAGAGTTCGCCCCGTGCGTCTTAAGTTAAAGGACTCACTTTTGTTTTGACAAGCTTTGCCACAAACACACACGTGACTCGCGTATACAACTCCTCCTGCCCCCTTGTAATTTGGCTGCGTGAATCCAAACAAAGCCAACGCCGAAAAATCCCCCCAGATTTCAGCCTTGTGTGTCTGCTTCAGCACACTTCTTCTCATGGAAACACACGAAAAATCCTTTCAAAATGACACCGAAATACAACTTTAAACCAAAACAGGGTCAGTTTTTGAGTTAAATTCAGGCTTTTTTGTAGAAGAATGATTTGAGGAAACTTTATATCGACAGAGGAAAATTAAAGACTTAAAACAAATATTTAAAAAAGCACTTTTCACTCTTAATCTCTCCCAAATTGACTGTAAAATCTCTTATTTTTACCTCAAATATTTAACTTTTCCTAAATTTTTTCACCCAACTCAAAGTGTTCACTGGCTCAAAGCGTCCTCCCTTTGAGAAATTCACTCGTTCAGTGTCTCCAAACTGTCCTCACAGGGACTGTAACTGACACGCAGCCGGTCCCGCGCCGCCTCCAGTGCGCCTCCGCCAACACAAACACACACACACACACACACCCCTACCTACGCAGGCCCTACACACTGACGCACAACGTGCTGACTGCAGCATGTTTGTCTCTGCCCCACGCACGCTATCTTCATCAATTCTGGTGGCCCCAAGACGACGGCGCGCACCGCCGTCCCCATGCATCAAGGCCAAACCTGCCTCGCTATCGGAGAGGAGCCGCAAATTTGTCAAAAGAAAGCGAAGAGAAGAAAAAAAGGCTCCTCAGATGACAATAAAGCCCGGCCAATATTTCATGAAAATGAAGTGCTCTGGCACAGTTTACAGTGGCCGGGGGGAGGAAGAGGAGGGGAGAGGAGGCCCGGCGCGGCCCGGCGCAGCGCTCCCATCATGTGGAGTTTTACCCGCAGCCCCAGACGGCTTTTACACGAGGTCGCGCCACAGGTCAGCGCACGAGGACAGACAGACGGGGACCGTCCACTCGTCCCTCGTCTTCCCTCGAAACCCTTCGATCAGCCGAGCGTCCGGTCGCATATGAAAGAGGTCCTCACCGGAGAGCAGGGCGACGAAGGCCTCAGTCCCTCCGCTTCCGCCTTCACCTTCGACCTCTTGGAGGTCAGGGGGTCCACGGTGCTGCTGACGGCCGGGTCGCTGCCGTGGTTCTGAGGAGGCGGGGGGGGGGGGGAGCAAGCTGGCGGTTGAAGCACCCGCGCATGTTCTCTTTTAATAGAACCCCCCCTCCTCTGCTGACCCTTCACCCACGCCTGTGAGTCAGAGATGACGTGAGCAGCTCGAACTGCGTTTGCGGAGCAACAGGCCTCCGTGCAAAGTTTATGTCTGCGGATGGAGGCCGCTCGAGGTCGAGGCTGCACAATAACAGCTCTGAGCTCACATCAACTAAACAGCTGGAAAACTGAGCTGCAAGAGGTGAGAGATGGTTAGAGGGGGGAAGCATGCGATGGCTGAACCTTCAGGGAATCTCTGCTGACCTCAGGGTTACATCACAATCTGCAAACGAGGCCAAAAATGCTAACTTTTACCTCAAGAGACGTGTTACACGGTGTGTTTGTTTTTCCTCTGATACCTTGGACGTCAGGTCGCTGTTGTGGACGGGCAGCGACGAGAGGCCGAGGCCCGACTGGCGGCTGGAGAAGGCGGGCGGCGCCTGGATGAGGGGCGGCGTGTGCCCGAAGGCGCTGAGGCCTCGCTGCTGCGAGAGGAGCTGCTGGTAGGCCACGGGGTTGATGGGGTGAGGGAAGGGGAAGGACGGGCTGCAGAGACATAGACGATGTCAAAATGGTGTCGTCACGTGTGACCGGTTGTGTTCTCTTTCAGGCGCGTTGCTGCACCTGAGTCCTCCGACCGACAGGTGTCCGTAGGAGCTGCTGGCGGCCGAGCTGGAGCGCGAGTTGTTGATGTACGCCACCAGGGAGTTGGGCGAGGTGCGGATCATGGTCTGCAGGTCGATGCTGCTGGCGTCGGACAGCGGCGAGATGGACAGCGCCCTCTTCCTGCTGAGCCGCGGCGTCAGGCGGGGGCTGGAGAAGCGCGACACTGCCCGGGACAGAGAGGTGGGTCGGCCGTCAGGGGGGGGGGGGTGTTAGTGAATAAGGCGGTGGAGGCGCGCAGCGTGGCAGGAGAGCGACCTACATCTGCTGGAAATCTGTCCCAGTGACACAGATTTTAAAGGAGAAGGAGGCCCGAGGAGTTTAGCAGCGGTCTGATTACACAACGACGACAAAAGCACCGTCGTCAGGGAGTCGTGCGCGTCTTCTAAAAGTCACCTGGGGTAGTTTCTGAGCTGTGCTGTGGTGAGCAATTGCAAACCAACTTCGGTGTTATTGAATATTGACTTTCATGGATCGTCGAGTGTTAGTTGTGGGACAGTGTTCGTCTCTCCAGTCCGCAGTTGTGTCTGTTTTGCGGGCTCCGACATCTACCCGACCTCATTAGCATTCAGACATAACCAATCAATCTCGCCACCATAACTCTCCGTAATCGCCGCAGATAAACATCGCCGCGTCTGGGCTCCGCGCTCCGAGCGTGTTAAATGAGGGCAATTTACCGGGAATTGATTTCAACTGCGGGGGGAAATGTATGCAGAGCGCTCCGATCGATGGCGGCGCTGCCGCCGCCGCCGCGGAAAACCCAGGCGTCCAGTGGACAAACACAAGCTCCTCCTCCAGGCTGTGTTGCAGATACGAGCTGGACGCCAGCTGAATACCTCCTTTATTACTGTCTTTATCTCAAACTTGAGTCCAAAGACTTGTGCAAGTTTCACCCCCCCCCCCTCCCCTCCGGAGCGGTCTCTGGTCGCACCACGTCAGACCTCTCGCCCGCGGCAGCGGCGTGGAGTCACGATGAAGCCTGCTTTGTTTGCTCTCAACCAGCGCCGGCCTTAATGACGCTGGCTCCGAGGTTGGCTGCTAATCTCCAACATATGTTAGCTGTTTAGGAACTGCTGCTCTGAGACCTGAGGAGGAGGAGGAGGAGGAGGGTGCCGTCTTCGTCCTGGGACTTCTTAGTCTCAGTTTGAGGAGGGGGGTTAATAACAAAGACATTAGTGTTGTAATAGAGGGGGTTGGATGGCCCGCTGAAGGTAGAAAGTGAGGATGAGGAGCAGCTTTCTTTCTTTCTTTCGTTCTTCGGCGCTGATGATGTCGGCCGCGCTCGGACGTCGGGCGACTGGCAGACGTATTCGTCTCTGTTACTTCCTCTCACCTCTGGGGAGATGTGTTTATTAATGTGCCACTTCCCCTGATAAATGGAGCCACGGAAAGGCTCGGCGCGACTCGCTCGCTCCCTGCTGCCCCCACCCTCTTCTACTTCAGCCCCCCCCCCCCTCCCGCTCCCTCTCCCCTCAACTCCTCCATTGTGATTTATATCAGCAGTAGTGGCGGCCTGGATGGGAACCAGGAGGAGTGATGTGGAGACAGTGTGTGTGTGTGATGTTGATCAAGGTTCAACTTAGCAGCACTGAAGCGTCAATGAATTTTCAAACTTGTTTAAGACGATTTTTTTGAGCAGTTTTGATGGAAACGCGTCAATATTTTTGTTTATAACTTGGAAATTGAGCAGATTTATGTCCTCTCCGAACGCCGTACCAGACAGGAAGTAGTTCCCCCTCTCTCTCTCTCTCTCTCTCTCTCTCTCTCTCTCTCTCTCTCTCTCGTAGCTCGTCCGCGCTGCAGGTGAAGCGCGGCCCTTTTTCACGGCCGCGCCGAAATAATTCCAGCGTGACTCAGTGGCGAGACGCAGCCAAACGCTCCTTTCCGTTTGTTTTGGCCTGCGCAGCGTCGGGGGGTGGGGTGGGGGGCGGCGGTGGGGGGGGCGTCTTGGTTATGACAGCTTTAGTGAGACCGGCTGGCCGTCTTCACGCCGCTTGGCAGCCTCGCCGCCGGGTTTGGCCGCGGCACCACAACACAGCGGGCCCATTCACAACCAAAGCAAGGGGGAGGCGGGTCTCGCCCTCACCCCTCCCCTCACCCCCCCTCCCCCACTGCATGTTCAGGATCAGCTCCTGAGCTTCTGACAACTCCTCACAGAGGGTCAGTTTGAAGTCTCTCAGTATTTATCAACAACCTCAGTTTTCACACGCGCTCGAACCAAAGCGGCTCTGAAGTTTGTCACCCCGATCGGGCCGGCAGCGTCCCACGCTCGTGGCCTCAAAGGAAGTCGCATCTCTGGGGTTCGTCACCACGGCCGCCCCTCCGTCCATCCGTCCCTCCCCCCCCCCTTTCCGACACGGCGACCCTTTTAAGGTGCCGCGCGGCGTCGGATTAAAGTCCCCCTCGCTCGTTGCGTTAATACTTACACGCCGCGACCCGACGTGCCCCGCCGCCGCTGGAAATGTCACCGAGGCGCAGTAAGTCGACGGTGTTTATGGAAAGCTGCCGGCAGAAGGCTTGGCAGGGAGACGTGTTACAGGAGCGCGGCCGACATCCTCGGCTCCCTGCGCCGTTTGAAGCCGTTTGACATGAAAAATGTATACGCGGGTTTTTTTTTATTTATACACCTCTGCTGTGATCCTCGTCTCATCCTTCACCTGAACACATCACCTGATCGGGTTTCACCTGATCAGCGTCGCTTCTCTTCTGATGTTTGACTTTACGAACCCCGAATAATCCAGTTCAACTACTGTGTCGTTCGGCCGGTGTAACAGCAGAAAGGAGCCGCTCGGGTTCCGGTTGTTCCGCTCTCTCACCGTCGATCGGGGTGATGTAGTCCGACAGGTGGGCCCCCGCCGCCGTCCCGGCCCCCTGCATGAGCAGCTCGCCGTAGGGGCTCCGGTGGCTCGCCATGAGGTGGTAGTACTCGGCCGGGCTGGCCCCGGGAGGCGGAGGGGGGAGGCCGAACAGCCCGCGGTCTTTCAAATGCTCGTGGGCCACTGTGGGGGGGAGGAGGAGGAATGGGGAGGAGGAGGAGGGGGAGACGGTTAGCGATGGACTCAGAAAAACAAGTGGCAAGAAGCGGCGATTAGATCATTTTTCCAGCATCCAACAGAGCAGCAGCAACAAACAAGCTCTTCTTTTGACGCTGCTCGATGTTGGAGCAGGATCCCAACGTGGAGCACGAGGAGTCGAGTCCGCGCCGTATTTGTTTTGTTTTTTTTCAGTGCAGGGAGTGAATGAGCTGAGAGAAAAGGGGTGGCGGGGGGAGAGGGGAGAGAGGGGCTGCGAATTCCTGGTTGCGTCCACCTCCTCACACTGAGCAGGGCTTTGAATGGGCCGAGGGGGGGCCGACAGGGGCGGGGTCGCTGATGTGCAACGGCCCGTGTAGGTGCTCCCACCCACCACCCACCACCCCCTTTTTTCGACTCCTCAGTCTCCAAACAAAAACCGGCTTCATAGGGTTTTTTTTTTTTTTTTCCCAGCTCCCGCATCACAAATCAAATAACTAGCTGGAGTGAGTTGCGCTCACAGGGTTGAATTTCCTCCGAATGAGGAGGAGCTGAGAAACTTTCAAGCTGCAAAAAAACTTCTTTTTGGGGGGAAAAAAGCAACCTGGAAAACACCAAAAAACCTTCATTTTTCAACAGGCTTATTTGCATTCCCTCCCCGTCCCTCCCCGTCCCCCCCTCCCTCCCTCCCCGCCTCACACGCGGCTTTATCACGGGCCCCGATCTGAGGTGCCTGCTTGCTTATTTAAGTGTAAAAAAAAAAAAAAAGAGGCACGGCCACATTAGCAGTGACAAGACTGTAAAAGAAGATTTATGCCCCGCGGCCGGCGTCGCGCCTTAATCTGTTATTGTAATTCTGTCCTGGAGAAAGAGTTGTCATCGTGTCCTGGAGGCCTGGCAGAGGGGCCGCACCAGGGTTTTTCTTGAATCCCCCCCGCCACCTTCTACGCTGCATCGTAGCACCTGGTTGGCAGGTTAAGCCCCCCTCCCTTAAATCCCCACGGCCTACTGGATGTTGTTTTTGGACTCCGGGGTCCGTACTCACGGTCGGCGGGGCTGAGTCCTCGGGCGGCGGAGATCATGGACAGGGTGGGGCTGCCGTGCACCGAGCGCAGGTAGTGCTCCATGTGCGGGTGGACGTACGGGTGCGGCGGGCTGAAGGGCGACTCGCCGGTCGCTACGGCGGCCGGCGACAGGCGGATCAGGGAGATGTCGGAGATGACGGGGCTGCTGGTCAGACCTGCAGGGCTGGGACGGGAACAGGGAGACGGTCAGTCACAGTAGAAGTCAGATCGTGTCAACTGATCACTGTTTATTTTAAGTCCAGTTTAAAAAGTTTAAACACGACTTTCATGTGTTCTTGCTTTGTTCTGATTCCAGACAGCTTCAGTGTTACTTTTGTAGTAACTGTAGTGTTACTTTTGTAGTAATACTGCACAGCTTCGACATTGTTCGCGTGTCTTCCGCCCCCCCCCCCCTCCTTCTCGCAAAACCTGATCCTCGGAGCCTCCGTGTTCAGCGTTCAGGGTGAGATCACGTCTAACGCGGTTCCTCTGTCGAGCTTTTGATCTGACGTCGTCGGGGAAACGAGGTGAGGCCGAGGTCGCCGAGACGCTCAGACGGCGAGCGTGTCGGGATGGTGTCCGCAGGGGATGTGGAGGTGTCGCTGAGCCTCCTCTGAGTTTAAAGAACGCAAACCCGACACCTTTTTTTTTTTCCCCCCCTCCAACGGATCCTGATCCGCGAGACTTTTCGGGATCAGGTGTTCGTCGACGCTTCGGGCTCGAAGCGTGAAAGTGATGACACCGCTGAAACAATGACATGATTCGTTTCATCAGGTTGTTTCATCACTCTGAACGGAGTCACAGTTCGTGCGGGAGCGTCTCTGCCTGCGTGACCCAACGTGCTCGTTGCTGCGTTGCATCACGAGCGAAACAGTGCTTTTTTTTTTCTCCTCCGATCGGATTTTTTCCGCCCAAAAAAACAACAATCAGCCCCTCGGGTCGTTTCAATGATTAATGCTCTCATCGCGTAACAGCCGCCTGGCGCTTCCCTTTGAATTGGGGTTTGTTTACTGTGATAACAATTACAGCCAAAACCACAACAAACACGATAAATATTTCTCTCTGAAAGCTTTTGTTGAAGAGACGGCACGCTAGCCATTCAGGAAGAGAGAGAGGGGGGGGGGGATCTCTCGTACACAAAGCTCGGCCTGTGGAGCGTGTCGTGGTCCGGCGCCGGGCGGCAGGGCGCGCCCAGAGGGAGTCATCCCAGAGAGGCGGACACGTCTCGTTGTCACAAAGAGACACGCTCGCTTTTTTTTTTCTTAGTTCCTTTGAAGCTTGACGGTGTGGAACTTCTTCTGCGCAGCAAAGAGACTCGAAAGGAGTCGAGAGTCGTGTCGGAACAAGCGTCCAACACCTCAGCCTCCCGCGCTCAGCCCCTTCCAACTCCGAGGGGGTGAATACAGCCGTGACGTCGCTCGCACCTCCAGAATGACACCGTTTGTTTTCCGTGGCAGCAGCTGCTCATGATATCAGCGGCGCGCTAATGAAGGCGTCCCGCTCCGCCGCCGCGTCTGAGCACAAACTCGCTCGTAAATTGTGTAAACAGCCGTAAAAATGCCTCGGCGGAGGGCACGCGTTGAGCATGACACCATCACGACGCATGGAGAACATAGGGATGGAGTGGCTGCAGAGGCTTTGCAGACACACGCAGCTGTTTCGCCTAAAGAGCTCGAGAGTTTTTAGTTGACCGCGCGACGCTTCTCCCACAACTCCACGGCAGAAGTTGTTTGGCGCATCCCTCTTGTTTCTTTGTGCCGCGCGGGTGTTTGTGCCGCGCACGTCTTGCGAGGCCGGGTGTGTGCGCGCGTGCACGCGCGCTCTCCTGGACGACACCAGAGATGAATTACGGCGTGACAGCGCCTCTCGTCTCTGGCGTCGGGCTCGGGGAGCTCCTCTTGATTTAGATAAATCACGCGGCGCGGCGTGCAGCTGAATAAACTCCCACCGTAGGTTTACGAGTCTGCCGCCTGAAGCGGACCTCTCAAAGTTAACAGGCAACAAAAAAAAAACTCCTCCCTACACCTACACCCCTCCCTCCACCACCTTCCTCCTCCTCCTCCTCCTCCTCCTCCTCCCCCCCAGGCCCCCGGACGCCTCTCTCTCGGCGTGCGCTGCCAGAAATGACCTAGATACGAACAGAAATGCGGTGGCGCTGCGAATCACGGCCTCCTCAAGACGCGGCTCATCACCGGTTTGGGCTCGTGTCAGCGTCCAATCAAAGTCTGCGCGTCGCTCTGTCTTCGCGCGAGATTTCAGCCTCGATTTTCGTTCA